>OY992876.1:136159086-136329086 GCA_963921405.1 Cepaea hortensis | reverse complement strand
GCTCACAGCTGTGTTTCGTACATGGTATGCAAGATTACGAATTGCGTCAGTAATCAATTCCCCACTGAGCCTGTGTTGTACTAAAGAGGAACTCCAAAATATGGTCAAATAATCGTCAGAACTCGTCTGGTGATGACATCATCATGGAATGGCAAGAAGAAGTCGTAGAACAGGAAGGCGGCAAAGATGGAGTAAAGAAATCAGCGTTTATTGCGTTTATGGGTTTCGAAGTTTGTGAATATACAACACGAAATGTGAAGTTACTAAATATACAACACGAAATGTGAACTTACTGAATATACGAAATGAAATATGACTGTACTGAATATAGAATCTGAAATGTGAAGCTACTGATTATATGACAGGAAATGTGGAGTTACTGAATTCATGACGCGAAATTTGAAGTTACTGAATATTATTACACGAAATGTGAAGTTACCGGTTATACGACACGGAATGCATTCTACTTACGTTGAGTGTTGAACCTGGCTTTGGACAAGCTTCTAATTGACTGTAACAAAATCAGTGATGTACGCATCTATAGACTGCCCTTTTATAGGTCCCTTCTACCTGACTGCACCAAGGACGACGACGACGCAGAACCCGCGGGCTGACCACTAGAAATAAAAACTCCATAAACAAAGCTCTTTATTAGGCCAGCTTGGGGCAAAGATCAAGAGATCAGTTATACACAGGTTTCTAGCCTGAACATACCGCCTCCCCCCGCCCATCTTCATGTCTGTAGTCGCAGTTTCCCAAACATCATTTATGATGTATAAACTGGAAGTTGAAACTTGTTTAGGAGATTACGTTGTCTGCCTCAGGCTCTGAAGCTACTGGATTCGAATCCCGGCATAGGCCTGAGAATGTTTTCATGAACTATTTGTAATAAAAGATGTCACACGTCCCTAGATCTCTTAGGTAGTGAGGTGAGATAGTTAATCTTCTCAAATATGGGTAAAACAATTTGCACGTTGCAAAATTTATCATGGCAGTTGAAGATTGCAATGAGTAAGCCAGACATCTGTTGGGAGATGCTTTGAAGAGATTAGAACAAGAATCGTCATTGCGAAGGTAGCCTTTTGCAAGATGGAAAACATATTGACCAATAATAAGATGTCTTTTGCAACGATAAAAAGAGTATTGGGGTGCTACATAGAACCTGTGCTTTTGTATGGATGTGAAACATAGACAATGAGCAGAGAGGATGAAAAACATCTGATGGCTACAGAAATGTGGTTTCTGAGGAAAATGCAAAGAATACCATGGACAGGCAGAATAACCAATGACTAAGTGCCACAAGAAGCAATTGAAAATCGTAAACTGGTTAGATAAATTAGACGTAGACAGTCATAATGTTTTGGTCACGTTATGAGAAGAAATAAATTGAAGAGCTTGGTGACAACTTTCAAGATCCAGAGGAAGATAAAAAGGGGAAGGCAGAGAAGTAAATACCTGGATGTCTTGGCCACATGGCATGGCCGAGACAAGAACACTGAGCTGATCCACGACTCTGGTGATCGAGTGAGATGACCGCCTACGTTTATCGGCATGGCACGTGATGATGATGAAGCTAGACAGGTTGCTGTCCAAGGGCAGTGTTAAACATCAGACAATCCACCCACTAACGAAGCTTTACATAGAACATGGACAGGAGATGGCCATCTCAGCAGACTATTGCCCTGGGTAATACATTGACGTTATCTTACAGTGTAGTCTCTCGTGGCAGCACTACATGAATCGCAGTGATGGATAGTGGGAAAATGAAGCGTCCCTTTTACACCCCAAGGTACATTCGGCACATAAGGTTGGACCGACATTTTAATAGACCAAACGTCATTAAGTTGACTATGTTGTAGGTGTCATACCTGCCGCCTTTATTTCCTAAGATATTTAAGTAAATTTGACACCACCTTCAATGCGATCGAACTTAAGACCTCACTTACGGCAGCGAGCGTCACCAACGGTTTCCACGAAATAAAGAACTTCAGGTTAAATTATTTGTGAAATGGCGAATCATGACAGGCCACGCTTATCGGCATGGCACGTGATGAATGAATGAATACCAGATTCTATGGGAAAACTAGAAATGGTAATAAGCCATTGTGACAAAGTGATTTCTGCGCTACCTTGCCAGTTCACAGGCCTGTGGTTGAATTCCCAGTAGTAGGGCCGACCCAATCTCTTTATATCAATATATCATGTGCCATGCCAGAAAGCGTCGGCGGACATGACTCGCCATTTCACTCGATCACCAGAGTCGTGGATCAGCTCAGTGTTCCTGTCTCGTCCATGCAATGTGGCCAAGCCATCCAGGTATTTACTTCTCGGTCTTCCTCTTGGTCTGTTCCCTTCGATCTTGCCATTTGTCACCAAGTTCTCCAATCCATTTCTTCTCATAACATGTCCAAACAATTTTGACTGTCTATGTCTAATTTCTCTAATCAATTTACGACTTTCATTTGTCTCCTGCAGCACTTTGTCATTGGTTTTTCTATATGTCCATGGTATTCTTTGCATTTTTCTCAGAAACCACATTTCTGTAGCCATCAGATGTTTTTCAGCTTGACTGCACATTGTCCAAGTTTCACATCCATACAAAAGAACAAGCTCTATGTACCCCCTCAACACTCTTTTTCTCGTTTCAATTGACATCTGTTTATTGGTCAGAATGTTTTTCATCTTGCTAAAGGCTACTTTCGCCATGGCGATACTTGTTCTAATCTCTTCAAGGCATCTCCCATCAGATATTATGACTTCCGAGATAATTGTACCGATTCACTTGTTGAAGAATATGCCTATTTACTTGTATATTACATTGTGGTACTTCGTTCTTCCTAGTGACGACCATAACCTGTGTCTTTTTACAATTTAATTCTAACCCCAGTTGCTCACTATGTACAACAACCGCATCTACTAATTGTTGCAGATCCTGCGCATTGTCTGCAATCAATACTGTAATATCTGCATATCTAATGTTATTGATGTTGCGTCCTCCAATGCTGATTCCATTTATATTTTCTACATTTCTGAAAATATTTTCACTGTATAGGGAAAAAAGATCTGGAGACATTACACGTCCATGCCTAACCCCTCTCTTAATAGGCTGATATTGTCCCACTTCATTATCAATCCTTATGGCAGCTAATTGTTTCCAATATATGTTTTTTTTTATAAGTCTAATGTCTTTCTGTATTTATTGCATTCCCAAAGAAATCAGGAACCTTGGAATGTGATCAACATAGAACAATTATTATAATGAGTCACATCACAAAGATTTTGTTACGAATTATCATGCAAAGAGTGAGGAAGAAAATACAACCCGAAATGGGGGAAGAACAATGTGGGTTTGTAGAAGGAAAGGGTACAGTAAATGCTGTGTATATGCTGCAAACAGTTATTGAACGTGCTATAGAAGTAAACAAGGATATACATCTTTGCTTTATTGGCTACACAAAGACTTTTGATAGAGTTAAACATGTCAACATGGTGGATGTGCTTGCAGATCTACAAATTGATCTACAATATCAACCTATTAAGAGGGGTACTTAGAGCCTGTTCTTTTGTATGGAACGAACGACCGAACGAACGAAAATCTTTATTTTCAAAGGGTTAAGAATTGGGCACGCAGGCCCGTCTGACATTCTGCCCTTCTTCACAATTTCCTCTCATACATTCTTTCATTCAACATCACTTATGAAGCAAATTTTTGACAACAAAAGAACAATAGCATTATAAGGCATGAAAAATAATAAATAACAAATGACTCACCGAGGCAATGTTTAACATGGGCATTATAAATACATAAGGAAGATGTAACGTGCCATTTATATGGGAATGTTTTGTGGCTAGTTGTCGTTTGAGATAATTTACCATTATTATTGTCTTTCTTTTTTTGTCTTTGTTTATGGGGGAATGTAGTCTGTACTGAGATAGTGTCCAAACAGGTTGCGAATGTATGTATAATGATTGGTGGTATCTTTGATAACTTGTGGAAGATTGTTCCACAAGTGAGCGGCAGAGTATGCTAAGCTTGTTTTATATAAGTCTATCCTAGGTTTAGGGACATGAAGTATATTTAGTCGCTCGCTATGTCTTGCGTTATATTTAAACAATGGCCAAAGGTAGCTTGGAGCATTTTGAAATAGGATTTTGTGAATTAGTTTGGCGTTATTAAAAAGTAGAATTGTCGGTAAGCTTTTCACCATTAATTAAACGCACTGATCTTTTCTGGAATGAATATTGGCGTTTAGTTATTGATTTGGAGCATCCATCCCAGATTGTGGAGCAATAATCAATATGTGTTTGTATAAGGGAAGTATAGAATATCTTTCTTGTGTTTTCGTCAAGGAAATTTTTAATTTTAGCAAGTTGGTATACTCTTTTGGCTACTTGTTTAACGAGACCATGAACATGTGAGTTAAAGGTTAGATTTTGATCTATGATAAGACCCAGTACCTTGTGTTCGGTTACACTTTCTATCGACATGCTACCAATGTGCAGCTGTAGAGTTCTCTGCGAGTTTAGCGTGTGAAGTCTTTGTCTGGTTCCTATTAACATAGATTTTGTTTTAGAAATGTTAATTTGCATGCGGTGTGTATGACTCCAGTTAACTACACTATTTATTTCCTGTTGCAATGATAATTCTAGTACGTTACGATCAATAGCGTTTGTATATACTGTGCAGTCATCTGCAAATAGATCGCAGGACGACGACAGATATAAGGGAAGATCGTTTATATAAATGGCAAATAACAGAGGGCCAAGAATAGATCCCTGAGGTACTCCAATATTAATGGTAATGTCTTGAGATAATGATTTATTGTGTGATACTACTTATTTTCTGTCTAATAAAAATGATTTTATTAATGTCACTGTATTAAAGCTTACTTTCATTGTTTCTAGTTTTTTAATTAGAATATTATGATCTATCATATCGAATGATTTTCTAAAGTCTATAAACACCGATTCACATAGAGTGTTGTTGTTAATATTTTGATGCCAGTTTTATATCATTTTTGTTAGGGCCGTATGACAAGAATATTTTGGCCGAAATCCGGACTGACTGTCAACTATTAGTTTGTGGCGTACTAAGTGCTCAAGTGTTGTTTCGTAGATGTGTTTTTCTAGCGGTTTGGATAGTGAGGATAATATGGAAATTGGCCTATAATTACTCATGAGACTATCGTCTAGAGAACCAGCTTTTAAGTGAGGATACACTTTAGCGATTTTAAAGGCTGATGGGAATTGACCTTTGGTGATATATTGATTATATATAGAAGTTAGTGACTCGCAGATCGCCGGTGCAGCATGGCGAAGGATACGATTACTGATTACATCAAGTCCTGATGAGTTATTGTTTTTTAGGTTACTGAGATGCGTAAATACTTCAGTGGTCGTCATTAGCGGTATGTTGGAGGGAATGACTCCATAGCATTTGTTTTCGCAGAATGATGATAATAAAGATATGTCATGAGGCGCATCTGGTTTTGCAGCCTTCAGTTTGTTTATGTCGGACTGATTGAATCTACTGAATTGATCACATGTAACCTGATTTGATGGATGTGAAACTTGGACAATGTGCAGTCAAGCTGAAAAAACATTAGATGTCTACAGAAATGTGGTTTCTGAGGAAAATGCAAAGAGTACCATGGACAGATAGAAAAGCCAATGACCAAGTACTACAGGAGACAAATGAAAATCGTAGACTTATTAGAGAAATTAGACGAAGACAGTCAAACATTTTTGGACATGTTATGAGAAGAAATGGATTAGAGAACTTATTGACAACTGGCAAGATCGAGGGGAACAGACCAAGAGGAAGACCGAGAGGAAAATACCTGGATGGCTTGGCCACATGGCATGGACGAGACAGGAACACTGAGCTGATCCACGACTCTGGTGATCGAGTGAAATGGCGAATCATGACCGCCCACGCTTCCCGGCATGGCACATGATTGATTGATTGATGTCCCTATATATGCATATTATTCTGTTGGTGTGTCCATATATATGCATAATAATCTGTTGGTGTGTTCCTATATATGCATAGTAATCAGTAAGTGTGTCCCTATATATGCATAATAATCTGTTGGTGTGTTCCTATATATGCATAGTAATCAGTAAGTGTGTCCCTATATATGCATATTAATCTGTTGGTGTGTTCCTTTATGTGCATATTAATCTGTTGGTGTGTCCCTATAATACTTCCGTTACAAATGGCGACGACGTGACGAGTTTATTCTTCGGGAGACGCTGTTTAGTGTTTTACGCTATTTAGTGATTTCCTGTGGATTATGTGGTGTCATTTCGTATTCGTTTATTGGAAGTGTTCAAAAAAAGCCTCGGAAGGCAGGTGGTGGATGAAACTATGAGGATAGCCGACAGATATTTGTTTGTTATGAGGATCTCTTTCGAGAGACAGTGGTTGACAGTATGGCCACTGCCATAGAGGAAAGCAATGGCAAACTACCTCTTTTAAAGTGCCTAGTACATTATGATTTGCCTAAAGACTGATCATCGCAAGAATAGGACAGAGACATTAACATTAGCAACATGGAATGCTAGGACGTTAAACGACAACGACAAATTAGAGAACATAAAACAAGAACTAGAAAGAGAACAAATTAATATTTTAGAGATGTGCGAAACGAGATGGACAGGAGCAGGCATCAAGATAGATGAAGATTTTAAGATTATTTATTCTGGAGGTGAAGATCGACAAAGGGGAGTGGCAATTATTTTGAACCGGAAAACATCAAAATCTGTTCAAGAAAATTGGGCCCTTGTCGGACAGAGTTCTACTAGTTCAATTAAGTGGCAGACCTTTTAGCATAAATGTTATTCAAGTATATGCCCCAACAGGAGAATCGAGTGAAGATAGTGTAGAGAAAATTTATAATGACATGGAGTCTGTCTTAAAGAAATGTAAAAATTCAGAAATAAACATCATAATAGGGGATTTCAATGCAAAAGTAGGAAATCAAGGTGATAGATACACAGTAGAAAACTGTGGTTTAGGAGAGAGAAATTAAAGAGAATACAGACTCGTAGAGTGGGCAACAGAACAGGAAATGATTGTGGGAAACAAATGGTTTAAGCTACACCCTAGAAGATTATGGAATGGAGGAGCCTGATAAAAGGATTAGAAATCAGATCGACTACATTCTGATTAGCAGAAGATTTAGAAACGCAACGCGTTAACAATAGCAAAAACAGTTCCCAGTGCTGATTGTTATAGTGACCACAGATTCCTTACAGGAACATTGAGGATAAAGTTGAAGAAAGTCAAGTATATAACAGGAAACACTAAATATGATTTGTGTACATTGAGTAATGACAAGGAAATACAAAACAAATTCAACATAGAAGTACAGAACATATTTGATATATTGTCTGATCTAGAGATCCTATTCCAGGATGTGGATGATCAATGGGAAATGTTGAAGAATTCAATCAGTTTGGCTGCAGAAACAACTATTCCAAAAATAAAAAGGTGGGTCGTAAGAAATGGATGACTGAAGACATTTTACACCTAATGGAAACACGAAGACTCAACAAAAATAATCCTACCAAATATGAAGAAATTCACAGACAAGTCAGAATATTATGTAAGGAGGCAAAAGAAGCATGGCTTGGGTAAAAGTGCTTAGAAATTGAAAAACAACACAACAGTCAAAGTACCAAATTAGTGCACAAAAGAATTCAAAAACTTACTAATAAAAGAACAAGTACATCAACAGGCTGTATAAAAACTAAAGATGACAATATCATAATAGAAAAAGATCAGATTGGACAGATTATGTGAAAAACCTTTATAATGATAACAGAGAGGAACAGTATGATATTAGATTTAATAATGAAGGACCGCCAATTTTGAAGATGGAGGTTCGAAATGTTCTTAAGCATATGAAAGCTGGCAAGACACACCAACAGATTAATATGCATATATAGGGACACACTTACTGATTACTATGCATATATAGGAACACACCATCAGATTAATATGCATATATATGGACACACCAACAGAATAATATGCATATATAGCGACATACTTACAGATTATTATGCATATATAGGGACACACCAACAGATTAATATGCATATATAGGGACACGCTTAGTTAGTTAGTTAGTCGCGGTTCCAACTTCATGGCAACGGGTTGTCCCCATATTGCTCCGTTCCTGTGCCAGTGAATATCACAAAATGCTCCTCACTGCCCTATGTGAACAATGGAATAGACAGGAATGTCGGCAAGCCAACAGCCCGCACAGGTACACTGTGCATAATGCTACCGCCAGAATGCCAACACAAAAGTCCTCCACGAAAAATACAGTTCATCGTCGAAGAAAACGGCAGTCACCAGAAAGACTACATTGACCAGGGTTTTATCCCATATGGCTCGGTCTCTTTCTGCAGGACGACCCACCGAAAGCGCTGCACAAAGCACAAACTCCATAGCTACAGCGACAACTCCCAGGAGTCTCCTGAAAAATGCACTCGTGAACCGAAAAGGCAAACCAGTCAATCCAGCAACAGCCGGCCGTCATCGTTCCGAACATGCAGTTCACACGATAAACAACTGCGGACAGATGCAAAAGCATTCCATGTGAAATTCACAAGTTCTCCTTTGTATCCGTCTCCTCTGGCGGTTTCTTTGATCAGTGTTGGCTTCTTGCTCGTCTGGTTAGATTAGTTGCAGACCTTATAGGGACTCTTTGTTTTATTATTGGTTAGCCTTTTTCTTACTCTGAGCTTCGGTCATCTGTTTTTAGTTTTCGTAGGCTTTCTTCGCTCAGATTTTCTCTGACGAGTTTCATTTCCATTTGAAATTTGTTGCACCATGTGGGGAGGTCATTTTCGAACTCCTTAATCGTAATTTAACTTGCCTTTCCTTCACTTTGTAAATATTGCAGCCCTCTCCTCGCGAGTTAAGGTGGGTTTGTTTTTCTCGTCTGAGCTCCAGTTATCTTCAGATGTGTCGGATTCCTCCTTTGGGCTTTCTTCAAGTTTCTGGCTGGATGCTGGTTTCCCCTTGAGTTGATTGGACCTCGTGGTTGGACTGCTGGCCTTAGCTTGCGGTTTCTGATTGATTTTTGGTTTGGCTTCGGCTTGTGGTTTCTTTGCGTGGCTTCTGCTGGTTTGTTCTGGGTCACTTCCTTTTCAGCTTTTAGCAGTTCTCTCTCTGATTTGAGGGTTTGTAGGATTTCTTCGTTCTTCTTCTTTATCAGTGCCATTCGTTCCACCTCTTGCTTGATGCTGTGCTGGATTTCCTTCATGCCAGCCAGTAGTTTTTTGTTGTCGCTGGTTGGTGTCGGTGTCAGCAGTGTCTTGACTTGCTTCTTCAGCTCGTCAGTCTTGTCTTGGAGTAATTTTTCGGTTTGTGAGATGCCCCGGACTGTCTCGCACTACTGCAATGCTTCCATGTAAGGTGTCTTTGTGGTTATGACGATCTTTAAGACGTCTCTGTGTCTTTGCAGGTATGGACATTCCATGTATCTTGCTCTATGTTTGCCAAGACAGTTGGCGAACTTTCTCTTTTTATTTGGCGCTCGGAAGACCTTGTCCTGTTTGGCCAGCTGACATTCCTTGAAGGCGTGGTGTTCGGCGTAGTATCGGCATGTTGTTCTGCGGCATGTTGTTCTGCTGTTCCCGGCCCTCTGGCACCTTGAGAATTGTGTGATTCTCGGGATACATCGTTCTGGCTGTTGCACTTTCTTGTTCATAGATACTGTGATCGGCATCTCGCTGCCCTCTGTTGTCAACACCGCTAAAGTTGTAGGGACCTTGGAGTATGTCAGCATCTGCTCCGCCTTCAAGATTCGGATATGGAGGTTCTTCTGTTGTAGCTGCTTCAGGATCCGTTCATCTGTCTACTCCACTTGGATACACTTGACAACCCATCTGATCGTCTGTGACTCGGTGTTTCCGACTCTGGTGTCTTTCTCCTCACTCTTCTTCTCAGCTGTCTTGGCTCTTGTCTGTGGTGGGTTGTCGTCGGTCTTCCTCGTGGTAACTTCATTTGAGGTTACTTGAGATTCTGGTTCTTTGCTGCATCTCACAGGCAGGTTCTCTCCGCTCGTCTTCTTTAAGGTGTTAGCGTCTTCCACGGTACTCATCTTATACGTCGGGTGTCTTTTGGTGTTGATTTTGCAACGTGCCATTCCTTCCCCCCCCCCCCGTATCAGTTTTTTTAAAACAGTTTGCGTGCTTGTTCTCGATAGCGTTCCACAAATGCGAATGTCCGACTAACATATTAACATGCATATATAAGGACACATCAAAAGATTAATATGCATATATAGGGACACACCAACAGATTAATATGCATATATAGGGACACACTTACAGATTAATATGCATATATAGGGACACACCAACAGATTAATATGCATTCATAGGGGCATACTAACACACAGCTAAGCACACTCAGGGACTCACCAACACACAGATGTTTACATTCAGGGACACACCAGCACATGAATATGCATACATAAGGACACACCAACATATTAATATGCATACATGGGACGCTCCAATACACTAACTTGCAATTAGGGGCACATCACGTCAACATATTGATGTGCTCACTGCCATATTGTATGTCGCTCCTTTCTTAAGTATTAGGCCATGGAACCATCATCCGATTGACTCACAATATGGAACGTGGCTCATTAAAGAAACGGTGTAATTACAACTTGTGGAACTCACTGGCGAACAAGTAAGAAAGTACAATGCTGACGCGTGGGAAAAGATAACACCGTTTTAATCCGGGTTTTGCAAAACTGTCATATATATTTGGTAGTGGACAAATTAGCGTCTCGTTACACCGAGAAGGGAACTAATTTTCTAGTACACTAACCTGATATATAGTCCTGCACTTTCCTTAACGACATTTAGTAACCTTCTGTTTCCCTCTGCTCCTTCAGATCATCCTTGCTGTCATCTTCCTCCGAATCTGTCTGTCTAGCGTTTGCCCGTCGTTCGTAAATCCATGGCGTTCTCCAGATATGCTATTAGCTATCCTTGGCTTCGAATGAGTCCACTGCCAGCCCTCCAACTCTCCAGTAGCCGCGCCAATGCTTCTCCAAATCGAATACACGACCGTTCACCTTCAGTGTAACCACAACGTATCCTTCATTGTTATGCTGGCGATTTTGTGACGCATTTTCGTATGTCATGGTTTTGGTGCACTGTTTCATTTCGGGATTTTCCTTCCACTTTCTGTATAGTGTGCTGTATGCCCCCCCCCCCCCCCCCGACATCAAATGATAACATCATTTAAAGATTTATACATATATATACACCTTGTGGTTAATAAACCATGCCCAATAGCAGTGACGACATCATGAGTACTGACATCTAGTGCTGAGTACGACGGCGTGGCTCCTGTTAATACCCCCCCCCCCCAAAAAAAAATATGACGGGCACGCCCTCCTGTTCACAATCCCACGGTGAACGTCGAGTAGCCGGCCTATGGAGGGTCGGTCTAACTAATTATACAATTAGTCCCTAACTTGTCCATTTGAACAAGTATCCTCACTCTGGATCAAAACACGGAGTTGGGGACGATGGTATCAATAGGTACCAAGCAGTCAGTACCAGTTGTCGCTGGCTTATATCCTCTAGGTGTTTCTTGCATAATATATATATATATATATATATATATATATATATATATATATATATATATATATATATATATATATATATATATATATGTGTGTGTGTGTAGGTGAGATGGACACCATTGCTGTATACAGTGCAATCTCCAATCTTCTACCTTTCGAGATTTTCTCTATGACCATCGATCGCATAAAGTTATGTGCAATTCATTTTTACTGGCTTGACATATGTGGCGTAGCATTCTGATTCCCCTATGTGAATTCAATGATAATTACATCATTCTAATTATCACAGTTATTAATCAATTAACTAACCTAATTAAGGAACTTAACTATTCTGTTATAATAACTAATAAACCGAACTATTATAACTAACTACTTGTATATATGTGTTCATGAAATTAAACAAATTATAATGTTCATATCACATATACTAAAACAGTATTGTTCACAGTTCAATCATGTCTCACTGATAACACAATAATAACACAAATCTGCATTGAAGAAAAATACTTAATGTCAGCTTTCCCAACGAATGTTCGTAAAGTAAAACGTTCCGTCATCTCAACACATGACGTATGGACATGAAATTAAAAGTTCCGTCATCTCAACACTTGACGAAAAGTACAATTTCCGTTATTCCAGCAATCGAAGCACGCGGGAATTAATAGTTCCAATATGTCGCAACACAAGTCACTTCATCACTTCATCATGTCTCTGCCAACAATGAAAAAAAAATCAACATATGTATCTATTTGATTACCACTACGTAATAAATTGACGTACTCTAACTTGTTGGTTGCTGTGTCCATTGTTATTTAATCAGGTGCATCTGTAGTATATAAAATATTTTCCAACACTCTAAGAAAAATACAGATAAACATTAAGAAACACAGTGATAACCAAGTATGGATGAGACCTATCTATTTACAATCGACTAAGAAGATCTGCGATGTTGTTATCTTTTCCAGGAATATGACAGATATCAAACTCATAATCTTGTAAGAGTAAAGACCATATTGTATTCTGGAATTCTTAGGATGACCAGACTTAAAGATCTGTAGAAGTTTGTTATCCGAAAGAACCAGAAATTTTCTACCCAGTAGATATCTTGAGAATTTCTCACTACTATCAATTAATGCTAAAGCCTCAAGCTCAGTGATCGAATAATTTCTCTGTGTATCTGATAACCTCTTACTGAAGTAAAGAATAGGATGTAACTTTCCCTCATGTAATAGTAATGTAACAGTTTTTCATGATCATCTTATCATACTATATTTGTAGGCTGACCTTTCTTTAGTAGTTCAGAAAATGTTGTCGTCATATCAGCAAAATTTGGAATAGATTTATGATAGTAATTAATCAGACCTAACAGACTTCTTAATTCCTTTTTAGTCGTTGGAGGTTTGATATTGAGAATTTTTGTAACCGCCGGTGGATCTGTTTTTCGAAACCCATCAGAAATTCTATGGCCACGGAATTTGAATTTCAGTAAATCCTATCTCAATTTTGCTTGGTTTAGCTTTAAGGCCATGTTGTTATATTCTCTGAAAAAACTTGTTTGAGAATTCTGACACGCGTGTCAAGGTCTGTAGTATGAATACAGATGTCATCCATTTACGTAGCAACGTTAGAAATCCCATGGAGTAATCTCCTCATCATGCGCATAAATGTGCTTGGCGCATTCTGTAAACCGAATGGAAGATATGCCCATTCATAAAGACCTAATGGAGTACTGAAAGCTGTGATATGCATAGAATCTGCATCCATAGGGATATGCCAATATCCATTGGTAAGGTCAATCTTTTAAAAGAGTTTCAAGTTTGCCATGCTCTCGATCAATTCATCGATATTTGGCATTGGTTCTGCATCAAGCAGTGTTAATGCGTTGACTTTTCTATAATCAACACATAGACGCAAAGACCCATCTTTCTTCTTTACTATTACTACCGGAGAACAGTAGTTTGAGATGGATTTTCTAATAATCCCACTTTGATCTAGCTCTGATATTTCTGCTGTAACTTTCTCTAAATAATGTATCGGAATGGGATATGGTTTCACTTTGACTGGAATATCCGAGAGCAAAGTGATTTTATGTTTGATAAGCGATGTCTGTACTGGATTATCTGAAAAGATTGTGCTAAACTCTTTTATTGCTGAAATAAGTTTCTCTTTGTCCTGTGTTGATAGATTTTGACTTATTTGTATGGACTGCCAACCGTCGTCACTATTGACTGTTGGGGTTGGTATTTGTTGTTTAACAGCGTCTTCTTGTTGTTCGTTAATGACCCAACATGCTGCTGCTATTCTATGTGGTATTTATTGTGTCACCTGTGATGTGTCAGTGTCGCGTGGGATATATGGTTTCAGCATATTGATGTAAAAAGTTTTATGTTTCCCTTTGACATTAATAAGATAGTCAACATCACTGACTTTTTTAATCACTTTAAATGGACCTTGCCATGAAGTAACTAAACAGTCACGATGGTCAGGTAGTAACAACCAGACTTCGTCTTCTTCATTCAAGACTATTGTCTTGCCGTTTCTATTGTCGTACTGTCTGTACTTTTATCCAGCCTTCTCGAGTGCTGATTTTGCAATTTGGCAGGCCGTTATTATTTTATCTCTCAATTGAGTAACCATTTCGTAAGCTTCACTTTTCGGGTGGTCATATGTCTTATTTGTAAGCATATCATTGTATAACTACAATGGACCACGAGGATTTGCACCGTAAACCAGCTCGAATGGAGAAAAACCTGTACTAGATTGTGGTACCTCTCGGTACGCAGATAGTACTGCCGGCAATAAAATATCCCAATCTTTAGGTCTTTCAGCTGCAACCTTTGCTAGGGTACGTTTCAGGACCCCGTTGTAATTTTCGTTGACACCATTTGTCATTGGGTGCCAAGGAGAACTAAAGACTTGTGGAATACCAAGTATTTTCATTGCCGCTTGAGTAGCTGGAGACATGAATTGACTACCTCTATCAGATAATATACATCTTGGGAATCCTATCCTGCTAAAATTAATAATAATGAATCTAGGATGGATCTACTTGTGATGTACTTGAGTGGAATTGCCTCTGGCCAACGAGTACAAAGATCAATCATGGTCAAGATTAATCTATTACCTCGATCAGTAATTGTGTTCAGTGGACCCACAATATCCACAGCAATCTTCTGAAATGGTCGAGATGCCAGATCAGTTTTCTGAACGTGAGCTTTGGGATGTTTGCCTTTTTGTGTGGTTCTTTCGCACAATGCACATGAACGAACGTGTGTGGTGATATCTTTGATATAACCAGGCCAATAAAATTGTGTTAACAATCTGTTAGTAGTTTTGGCAATACCCATATGACCCGCAAATGGTGAGTCGTGTGCCAGTTTTAGTGCCTCGCTACGATATTTAGTAGGTAGCAATGTTTGTAAACAAAGTGTTGAACCTCTGTTGTACCGTCTGGACAAAATATTATTATCTAAAATAAATTTCCAATTACCATGTTTAGCTTGTTTAGACGGTTCATGTAAGTTTTTAAAATAAGTTTGTAATGTCGGATCCTGTTTTTGTTCATTAGGTAAGTCAGCTGTCAGTATGATATTATTCTGAGTATTCTCATTGTCCGTCTGAGAAAATTGATCTTTTTGTTTTCGCTCTTGAGCTCTCGTGAACGCATTCGTTTGAGTGTGGTCAATCTCCCATTGTCTGCTTCCCATTGTCTCCCAATCTGCCTCTTCGTGAGTGTACTCATTTGCGTTGGGTATATTCCCAATAAGTAACCCAACACATGGATTAGGCAATACTGCTGCATTTACTGTGCCTTCAAAATACGGAGATTGTATTGTAATTGTGGCAATTTTATATCTCTCAATTGTGCCACCAAAAGTTCTGCAGGCAACAGTTTTGCCTGTATAATCTTCTCTTTTTATCAACCTTTGGTCAACTCCAATAATTGAAGCCCCTGAATCACGAATACAGGTAGTAGGTTCCCCATTCACCCATGCCTGGTGAACTCTGAGTTTGCCATTCTGAATATTAACGGCATTGGCTTCATGAATGGTTTCTAAACATTCGTCAACAGGACTGTCTTTCTCAGTCTTTTCAGTCTTGTCGCTATACCGTTGTATGATAGCTGCATGTGTTTCTTCTATGTTATCTGAATCACTACTGGAAAATACATATGCGGTACTTGCTTCTTTCCAAGTATTTCGCATCGCACATGATCTACTGGTATGCCCGTATGCCCGACAAGAAAAACATTTAACACTCCTCTTGTAGGAGTCATACTTACTTCTTTTCTGTGCCGTGATGTCTCTTAAATAAGCTGTGTAACCAGGATATTGATCACACATTTCCAGATGTCCGTGTGATAACCTGCAGTGTTGGCATCGAGTGAGGTGTCCCTTTCTTGGTCTGTCGCCATCTTTATTGGAGTACTGATATGGACCTCTATTCTTATTAGCAAATTTCTTAAACTTACCATTAACTTTCTGGAATTTGGCGCTTGCTCCTATGACAAGTTCTGGTTGTGCACAGTCAGCAAATATGTCAAGATGGGCATTATAAAATTATTCACCCCGTGATTCCATCTCACTAAGTTATTTACACTTATTCTCTACCAGAAATACAGACATAGCTTCTGGTACTGCTGATAGAAGTTTGTCTAGAGTAGTTAATGCGAAATTGGTCATCGCTAATTAATTAGTATCTTCTGAATGCACCCAATCAAGAACAATGAACGTAACGATCAACAAGTTAAAACCTATACTGGCCTTATGTTCTGGTGTTGGCGTGCAACGTAGGCAACTAACAGCGTTGAATTAAGTACGTGGTATCTGTCTATTCGATACCGGAGGTGGATCGGTGATTGGTATCTGCAAATGAGTAATGCTGTTCCTGTACGTGCTGGTGATGCTGAGGCAGTGGTGAACTGATTATGTATAATCAGTCTATAATTGTGACACCCGAGGCACAGTGCCCATCGACCCGGTCGTTAACTTAATCGATGGCGGCGTCACTTATTTTAACGCGTAGATATATCGCTGACTTTGAGGTGCCTCAGCCTGTATGTAGTGACAAGTGTAAAGTTACGTCCTGTTGTCTATTGTGCGGTACGTATCCAATGTCTAATAGTGTCCAGTGTGACGTGTTGAGGATGAAAATTCCTACATTCTATGTAGACAAACAACTCGAGTGCGTTGATCCTAGGTGAGTGAGGCGTCGGTCCAATATCTTGAAATGGCAACGTGATAAACAAGCTTCAACGTCTCTACCAGCCAGCAACAGTGTCCCAGTGACGACCTTGATTACTGGAATGACGTTGATATACGCTTGACTCACTTGTAATGGCGACGCAATATGTACGACGTATGATCCATGAGCATGTTTACTTTCCAGTGTGAATCCTGTCTTGAATTAGCTACTAGTGAGTACGGTGTGTGTTTGGTAACGAGCAACAGAGTAGGGGAAACGATCCTGTCGAAGACAACGCCTTCCCTGTGACGACAACACGAACTACGTCGTCTTTCGTGTGCAATAATTCCTACCTTCTGTGTACAAAGAATACACTGTTCCTTCCACTTTGTGTCGTCGTTATTTGTGCACGACACAAGCAAATACTAATATTTTTGGGCAGACTTTCCGAATATATGATATTTCATAACTCCAATGTTTGTACTTGAATGAAGTTTGCGGTTTCCGCTATGTGTGGAACGGTGCGTGTAGCTTATTATCGGTGCGCAGCTTCTTTCTAGATGTGCAACTTTTGATGCCAGGGGCGGGGCAGTTGTTCATCCATTAACCAAAACCGAACTGTAATCCCCCATGTATGCCATATTGTATGTCGCTCCTTTCTTAAGTATTAGGCCATGGAACCATCATCTGATTGACTCACAATATGGAACGTGGCTCATTAAAGAAACGGTGTAATAACAACTTGCGGGACTCACTGGCGAACAAGTAAGAAAGTACAATGCTGACGCTTGGGAAAAGATAACACCGTTTTAATCCGGATTTTGCAAAACTGTCATATATACTTGGTAGTGGACAAATTAGCGTCTCGTTACACCGAGAAGGGAACTAATTTTCTAGTACACTAACCTGATATATAGTCCTACACTTTCCCTTAACGACATTTGGTAACCTTCTGTTTCCCTCTGCTCCTTCAGGTCGTCCTTGCTGTCATCTTCCTCCGAATCTGTCTGTCTAGCGTTTGCCCGTCGTTCGTAAATCCATGGTGTTCTCCAGATATGCTATTAGCTATCCTTGGCTTCGAATGAGTCCACTGCCAGCCCTCCAACTCTCCAGTAGCCGCACCAGTCCTTCTCCAAATCGAATACACGACCGTTCACCTTCAGTGTAACCACAACGTATCCTTCGTTGTTATGCTGGCGTTTTTGTGACGCATTTTCGTATGTCATGGTTTTGGTGCACTGTTTCACTTCGCGATTTTCCTTGCACTTTCTGTATAGTGTGCTTTGGGGCGCTAGCTATGTGGCACTCACTTAGGGGCGATGGCACATTGATGTGCAAACTTAGGGATATTAAACACATTGGTGTGAACAGTTAGGAACACACCAGCACACCTATATGCACACTTAGGGACACACGAACGTATTCATATGCACACTTAGGAACACATTGATGTACATACCTAGAGACACACTGCTGTACACGCTTAGGGACGCACTAACACATTTGTACACACTTAGGGACATACCAACACACTGATGTACACACTTAGGGCCATACCAACACACTGATGTACACACTTAGACTCACTGACACGCTAGCCTGACTGGGAACCTAGTTTGATAGAACGCGCCACGTAGAGGTTCACTAAGATGTTGCTTCAGCGCTCCCCATGTTATTTGGTCAGTGTTCACCAAGGTGTGGGGTCAGTGTTCACCAAGGTGATGTGTCAGTGTTCACCAAGGTGTTGGGACAGTGTTCACCAATGTCTTGTGTCAGTTTTCACCAAGGTGTTATGTCAGTGTTCACCAATGTTTTGTGTCAGTGTAAACCAAGGTGTTGGGTCAGTGTTCACCAAGGTGTTGTGTCAGAGTTCACCAAGGTTTTGGGTCAGTGTTCTCCAATGTGTTGGGTCAGTGTTCTCTAAGGTTTTAGTTCAGTGTTCACCAAGGTGTTGGGTCAGTGTTCACCAAGGTGTTGGGTCAGTGTCCACCAAGGTGTTGGGTCAGTGTTCACCAAGGTGTTGTGTCAATGTTCACCAAGGTGTTGTGTCAGCGTTCATCAAGGTGTTGTGTCAGTGTTCACCAAGGTGTTGGGTCAGTGTTTACCAAAATGCTGAGTCAGTGTTCTCTAAGATGTTGGGTCAGTGTTCACCAAGTTGTTGTGTCAGTGTTCACCAAGGTGTTGTGTCAGTGTTCACCAAGGTGTTAGGTCAGTGTTCACCAAGGCGTTGGGTCAGTGTTCTCTAAGATGTTGTGTCAATGTGCATTAAGGTGTTGGGTCAGTGTTCACCAAGGTGTTAGGTCAGTATTCACCAAGGTCTTGTGTCAGTGTTCTCTAAGATGTTGGGTCAGTGTTCACCAAGGTCTTGTGTCAGTGTTCACCAAGGCGTTGTGTCAGTGTTCACCAAGGTGTTGTGTCATTGTTCTCTAAGATTTTGTGTCAGTGTTCATCAAGGTGTTAGGTCAGTGTTCACTAAGGCGTTGTGTCAGTGTTCACCAAGGTGTTGTGCCAGTGTTCACAAAGGTGTTGTGTCATTGTTCTCTAAGATTTTGTGTCAGTGTTCATCAAGGTGTTAGGTCAGTGTTCACTAAGGCGTTGTGTCAGTGTTCACCAAGGTGTTGTGCCAGTGTTCACCAAGGTGTTGTGTCATTGTTCTCTAAGATTTTGTGTCAGTGTTCATCAAGGTGTTAGGTCAGTGTTCACCAAGGCGTTGGGTCAGTGTACTCCAAGGTGTGGGGTCAGTGTTCACTTAGGTGTTGTGTCAGTGTTCACCAAGATGTTGTGTCAGTGTTTACCAAGATGTTGTGTTAGTGTTCACCAAGATGTTGGGTCAGTGTTCACCAAGGTGTTGTGTCAATGTTCACCAAGAAGTTGTGTCAGTGTTCACCAAAGTTTTGTGTCAGTTTTCACCAAGGTGTTGTGTCAGTGTTCACTAAGGTGTTGTGACAGTGTTCACCAATGTGTTGGGTCAGTGTTCACCAAGGTCTTGTGTCAGTGTTCACCAAGGCGTTGTGTCAGTGTTCACCAAGGTTTTGTGTCATTGTTCTCTAAGATTTTGTGTCAGTGTTCATCAAGGTGTTAGGTCAGTGTTCACTAAGGCGTTGTGTCAGTGTTCACCAAGGTGTTGTGCCAGTGTTCACCAAGGTGTTGTGTCATTGTTCTCTAAGATTTTGTGTCAGTGTTCATCAAGGTGTTAGGTCAGTGTTCACCAAGGCGTTGGGTCAGTGTTCTCTAAGATGTTGGGTCAGCGTTCACCAAGGTGTTGTGTCAGTGTTCACCAAAGTCTTGGGTCAGTGTTCACCAAGGTGTTGTGTCAGAATTCACCAAGGTGTTGGGTCAGTGTACTCCAAGGTGTGGGGTCAGTGTTCACTTAGGTGTTGTGTCAGTGTTCACCAAGATGTTGTGTCAGTGTTTACCAAGATGTTGTGTCAGTGTTCACCAAGATGTTGGGTCAGTGTTCACCAAGGTGTTGTGTCAATGTTCACCAAGAAGTTGTGTCAGTGTTCACCAAAGTTTTGTGTCAGTTTTCACCAAGGTGTTGTGTCAGTGTTCACTAAGGTGTTGTGACAGTGTTCACCAATGTGTTGGGTCAGTGTTCACCAAGGTGTTGTGTCAGTGTTCACCAAGGTGTTTGGTCAGTGTTTACCAAGGTTTTGAGTCAGTGTTCTCAAAGATGTTGGGTCAGAGTTCACCAAGGTGTTGTGTTAGTGTTCACCATGGTGTTGTGTCAGTGTTCACCAAGGTGTTGTGTCAGTTTTCACCAAGGTTTTGTGTCAGTTTTCACTAAGGTGTTGGGTCAGTGTTCATCAAGGTGTTGTGTCAGTGGTCACCAAGGTGTTGTGTCAGTGTTCACCAAGGTGTTAGGTTAGTGGTCACCAAGGTTTTGATTCAGTGTTCTCTAAGATGTTGGGTCAGTTTCACAAAGGTGTTGTGTCAGTTTTCTCTAAGATGTTGGTTCTGTGTTCACCAAGGTGTTGTGTCAGTGTTCATCAAGGTGTTGGGTCAGTGTTCTCTAAGATGATAGGTCAGTGTTCACCAAGGTGTTGTGTCAGTGTTCACCAAGGTGTTGGGTCAGTGTTCTCCAACGGGTTGGGTTTTGCGACTTCTATGACCCATTTATAAAGAAAACTGTAGCATTGCCCAAAGAGCCGACACACAACATTACTGTGTGTTTTTGTTACTTGTTTGAAATCTAGCTATACATATTGTTATTTTTCTCTTACTGTCATAAAATAAAAGATTCAGTGGGTGTAGAAAGTGAAAGTAATCAATTTACGGTTGGTTTTCATTTGCTTCTTGTAGGACTTGCTCATTAGTGTTTTTTTTTTCACTCTGTCTATGGCATTCTTTGCATTTTCCGCAGAAACTACACTGCTACTCCGTCAGATCTTGTTCAGCTTTTACATCCAATTAAAATATAGAGGTTCTAAGTAACACTTTAACACTCATGTTCTCGTTGCAATTGTCATCTTTTTATTGCTCAGTATGTTTTCCATCTCGTAAAAGGACAACTGGTAAGATCGAAGGGAACAGACCAAGAGGAAGACCTAGTAGCAAATACCTGGATGGCTTGGCCACATGGCATGGTCGAGACAGGAACACGGAGCTGATCCACGACTCTGGTGATCGAGTGAGATGGCAAAACATGACCGCCCACGCTTACCGGCATGGCACATGATGGATGGAAAAGGATACCTTTGCCAAAGCGATTCTTGTTCTAATCTCTTCAAGACACCTCCCATCAGATGTTACGACTGTTCCGAGATAGTTATACCGATTAATTTGTTTAAGAATATTACTACTTACCCCTAAATTACATTATGATATTTCTTTCTTCTTAGTGACGACCATAATCTCTGTCTTCTTACAATTTAAATGTAACTCCAGTTGTTCACTGTTTACAATAACCGCATCAACTTGCAGAACGTGTTCATTGACTGTAATCAAAACTCTTTCATCAGCATATTTAATATTGACCTACTTCATTATCAACCTTTATAGCAGAACAGGACAAGCCAAAATGCATTTTATAAACTGAAGAGCATCTTATTCAATAACCCCCTTTCATCAAATTTTAGAGAAAGAATTATTGCATGTTGCAAGGAACACGTTTCAAATAATGGTTGTTAATCATGGACAGTTAATAAACAAGCACATCTCTTGAAGCTTCAGAGGTGTGATTTTATGGAAGAATGCTGAAAATTCCACGGACAGCCAGAATGAGCAGTCTAAATGTTTTGAAAGAGACTATGACACAAAGACAAGTTATCATAAACATCAGACAGTGACAGAATCAGTGTGTGGCCACAACATAAGAAACGATAACATGAATCACATGACAACTGGAAAGATATTGTGGAAAGAGAGATAGAGGAAGATGAGGAAAGGGACACTTGACAACCTGTTGCCATGGCACGGATTGCTGTCAGCACACAAAGTGATAGATGCTATTGGAGAAAGCAAGAAATGAAGACACCTGATTGACAATAGGCATGGCACGTAATGATGATTGCTCAAAAATAATATTAGTTGAGTTGAATCAAAAACTTGGGATATTCCTACACGTTCAGTCCTCGGCTTCAACAGCAAGCGAAGAGTCCCAGTACTATTGGTACCATTAGCGGTATGATTATTTGTCCGACTGGCCTTTCCTCTGAGTCCTGTGTGTCGCCCAGATCCTCTGGTAGGCTAATTTAATAGGTAAGCACCGGGATTCAAGGTTGTAAATATTGTTAGTTTTGAATTTGAGGCACATCTCTATTTGAACAAGATATCACACGATGTTCACTCTGAACAAGGTATCACACAATGTTCACTCGTTCTTTCCTCTTCTTCATCGTGTGACTTGTCTGGGGCAGATATCGGCGATCATGACTCTCCACTCCTGTCTGCCATCTGATAGTTTATTTAGTCTTATTTCAGCTGTCTCCATAGATCTTTACCTGTCTTCCTATGCCTTGCTGTGAAGTATTTTCCCCATGTAAGGCTAATTTCTTTATTCTATTCCACCACTTCTGTTGGTTTCCCTAACACATTGCAAGTGTCTTTTCCTAATGGCATTGATGAGTGAACGAGCGAACTTTATTTTCAAATTATAATTGGGTACGCAGACCTGTCTGACCACATGGACTTCTTATCTCTCTGCTTTCAGTCATTATTTCATCCATGTATTACTTATGAAGCTAATCTTTGACAACGACGATAATAACAGAAACAATGCGCGTTATAGACGCATGGAGAAAGTGCAATAATCAATAATACATGACTCACTAACACTGATTTTTGACAAGACAATTTTAATTAGCTTACTTATATGTAATGTACCTCAGTTAAGAGAATATTCATTATCCTAAGGTGTCTTTTGAGATTATTATTGTTTTAAGGGGGCATCTAATCTGTACTGAGATAGTGTTCAAACTGGTTGTGAATGTATCTATAGGGATTGGTGGTGTCTTTGATTTGCGAGCCAGCTTGTACTACTTGCAACTCTTAGCACTTCAGCGTGTTTTCTTCTCTGTCGCGTATTTTCCTTACTGGTCTTGATACGCAGACAGTTTTAACGTGTGCACAAACTATCCTGGTTGTTATTTTAACTCCTTCGTTCTAGTTTACTTATTCAGACCTTAAATTATGTTATATTCTTGTCATATGTCTACTACCCTCGTGTCCAGCCGCTGCCCGTGTGTGTAGATTGTACCCTTATGTGTGTGCAGGTGCCATTGTGTGTAGGCCGCATTAGTATTTAGTCTGTTCATTTATACCCTGGAATAAGGAGGCACATACGAGTTTGTTGTATTTACTTTACACTTAGATTGTAGCCATCTGATGGTCTTGTCTAGTCCTTCCTGTTTCACCATGAGTTTTGTTATTACTTAATGTCATATTGTGCTACAGGGTACCTTACCATGTTATGCACACAGAAGGTGGGAGAGCGAGCGAGCGAGCGAGAGAGAGAGAGAGAGAGAGAGAGAGAGAGAGAGAGAGAGAGAGAGAGAGAGAGAGAGAGGAAGAACGACAAATGAACGAAGGAAGAGGTGTGTTAAAGAGAAAGTGGCAGAGAGGGAGGAGGAAGAAAAAATTGATAGAAGGAAAGAGATAGAGTGAACAAAAACGGAAGAGTGGGAGAGGCGAAAGGACAGTGAAACATAAACACATACAGAGAGAGAGAGAGAGCGAGAGAGAGAGAGCGAGAGAGAGAGAGAGAGAGAGAGAGAGAGAGAGAGAGAGAGAGAGATGGTTTGTCTAACGAACACCAATTTAAACAAACCAAACAGCCGAGAACTCCCACGTTGCACAGATAACACAGTGTCACAGTAAACAAACATCTAAACCACAGGCTTCACAAACATCACAGAGAATCACATCAGAAGCAGATTTACATGGTATTTATTTATCAAAACAAGATCACGGCATGTTTGTCTGGTACCACACAATGTCGTTCCGGTACTTGACTTCATCAGCACCATAAGAAATTGAATAGACCCGCACATGACTAGATTATCTTGCTTTCCACGGAGGGTTGTTTAGTAGTACAAACCTTTACCTGTTGACAAATAGAAAAAGATAATAAATGTTGTTACTTTTGAATCCTAGATTGTGATTGGTTGCCTTACAAATATTCCTGTAACGGAAGATGATTTTAAGGGGCACCTGACTTCACTTGCATTATGCTAGTAGACGTGAAATATGCTCGAGGAGATAAAGATGGATATTGCTAATATTCAACACTATATAAATAAATAGGTATTGATTCGTAATCACATAATGAGTAAGGAGTATATTCACAACGGCACAATAGGTAAAAGACGAAGTTTTATAAAGTGACACTCTAACAGGGATTCGAACGATGCAATAGCTTCGCAGAAGGTGATAAATAATCTACAACACTAGACCACTTTTGTGGGTGTTTTCATTTTCTGTTTAGTTACCTCCAGTTTTATTCCTGTCTGGTGTGTGAGGATCAAGCACAGTCTATTTATGTAATCCTTTTGACTTGTCAGATGGCGATTGGTCATGGCAATGCAACATTTACATAGCCAATGCACAGCAGCAGTAAATAAAATAAAAATGTACATGTAAACGTGTGATAACAGGCATCTGTCTCTTGGAAACATACAAATGCGAATCCCGCGCCATCTCCCAATTAATACTAAAGCAGAAAGTCTTTGATCTTAAATGTTGTAGACAATTTCGTAGAATCTCGTGGATAAGGAAGAAAACAAGTGTTTATGCTTTCAACAAGATCACTATAAAATTACACGCCGTAACGCAGCCTTACAGAACACAATTACGATATCTGCATTAATTCGTATTATTTCATAGTGTCTACAGTTTTACTACGGTACCATTAATTTTATTCATACGTCAAGAAGATCAGAGCGTTGAGGAAAACTGGCTCACAATTTTGGCCACATCAAACGTCAAAGTGGTTACGAAAGAGCATTAATGGAAGCCATGGTTGCTGGAAGATAAGACGGGGCTCGGCCAACGTGATGTTGGACACAGAATATTAGAGACTGGGCATGGATGTATCCGCGGCGAAGTAATGACACTGCCCCCCTCGAGCATGAAGGTTGTGGATTCGATCCCAGGCTACGTCGTTCGGTTCAGATGTGCAGTTTCCAAGGAGACTCTTTGGGAGCTATGCAGTACATGCTTTGTGCCACGCTTTCGACAGTCCACCCTGCGGACTGAGACCGAGCCATATGCGATGAAACCCGGTGCAATTAAGTCGATCCTCTTTTTTTAAACTTTATTTATTTATTTGATTTTTGTTTTTAGTGTGTTAATAATGACTGAGCAAGAAAACACGTGAGTTAGGGGAACTACAGAAGAATTGAAAATCTTTCCAGTGTATTGGGATAAGAGCAACGTTATAGGAATTTGCTGCTTGATGATGACTGATTTAATTACGCTGTTTAGTGTTTAAGTAATTCCCAAATACTGGCTTTAATTTACTTTCAAATACACGATACACAAAATGACTTACCATAAATGCCACCGAAACCGAGACCATATCCACCGAATGCACCCAAACCATAAGCACCTAGTCCACCGAGTCCATATCCAAAGCCACCAAGCCCAAGTCCATAGCCAAGTCCACCGATCCCGTATCCACCATATCCAAATTTACCGATACCAAGGCCGTATCCAGGGAAGCCGAATCCGTACCCGCCTACAATAGCCTCGGCACTCATGGAGAGAGTGGCCACCAGCAAGAGGACAGCTATTGCCTTGTACATGATCTGTGGACAGAGAGGGGAACAAGAACATATCAGTGCTTAATCTTTCTCAATATATAGCAAACTGTATATATCTCAACTACCGCTCTTGCATTCTGTGTGGATGTATATTTAGCACGGTCTCCTTCCCCTTCTTCCTTCTAACCAAGGCTGAAAAAGCAGGTTGAACGAGGCCGAAGTTGGAATTTTTGTTTGTGAATCTAGGTAAGTCAAGTCAAGTCAAGGCCTTCTTCCTCCATTAACCTTAGTTAAGTAGGGAGGTGATGGGGTGTGAAGTAGGGAGGGGGTGTGGTGCGAAGTAAAGTTATAATATGAGCTTTAACACGGAAGCAGCTTAAAATATGAACAGAAGGAAATAATGAATGCGTGAAAGGGGTAAAATGATACTATGATTCAACGAAGAAACCAGTTAGAACAGTGTAAGCGCAGACTGAACAATCACATGCCACAGTATTGCATCTCCGCTTCATCACTATACAGATATAGATTGATTAAGCAAACTAACTACTGAATATGTTCTGCGGCATTGTTCTCTTTAAAGCGAGCTCGGAAACATTTACTGGCCCACTGGGTCAACATTAACACATTAAACCATGGTCAGCTTATATTAAGGGCCTGTTGACTTAACGTGTTTGTTTTTAATCCTAGTTATGTTTTTAATATTCATTTATAATAATATACTTTATGAAACAACTGGAAATGCCTCCTTATCAATAGACTTTAACTAGCAAAGAGAAAGAATATCCTCCTACATGAATGGAGACAAAAAACTTCGTCTTTTAGATGTTGACCTCCAAGATGTATTAAAGTTATATTGAACTAAAGAGAAGCCTCAAGCTGTATGAAACTAAAGGGCAGCTCAATCAGTTTAGGGCTAACGAGGAACTTGAATTTGTATAGAACTAAAGAGAAGCTTCAAGCTGTATGGAACTAAAGAACAACTCAATCTGTTTGGAGCTAAAGAGGAACTCGAATTTGTATATAACTAAAGAGAAACTTCAAGCTGAGTGGAACTAAAGAGCAACTCAAGCTGTCTGGAGCTGAAGAGGAGCTCGAATTTGTGTAGAACTAAAGAGAAGCTTCAAGTTATATGGAACTAAAGAGCAGCTCGGGCTGTTTGGAGCTAAAGTGGAACTCGAATTTGTATAGAACTAAAGAGAAGCTTCAAGCTGTATGGAACTAAAGCTATGTTTAGCTAAAGGGAAACTCGAAACCACAGTCAAATGATTGTGATAACTCGTCGTATAGTCATCTTACAATGGCAAGAATAAGCCGTAGAAAATGAAGGCAACGAAGATGGGGTAAGTAGATCAGCTTTTATTGAGTTCATGGGTATTGAAGTTTGTGAATCCATCCATCCATCATGTGCCATGCCAATAAGCGTGGGCGGTCATATTCTGCCATCTCACTCGTTCACCATAGACCTGGATCAGCTCCGTGTTCCTGTCTCGACCATGCCACGTGGCCAAGCCATCCAGGTATTTACTTCTCAGTCTTCCCCTTGGTCTCTTCCCTTCGATCTTGCCAGTCGTCACCAAGTTCTCCAATTCATTTCTTCTCATAACATGCCCAAACAATTTTGACTGTCTACGTCTGATATCTATAATCAGTTTACGGTCTTCATTTGTCTCTTGAAGGACTTGTTCATTGGTTTATCTGTCTGTCCATGGTATTCTTTGCATTTTCCTCAGAAACCACATTTCCACAGCCATCAGCTGTTTTTCAGCTTGATTGCTTATTGTCCACGCTTCACTTCCGTACAAAAGTATTGTTGTTGTTGTTTGTCCTTCAAGAATGATGATGACCATTCATTTCATCCAGTGGGGTTGATATATGACGTTGGATGAAGAATGACTTGCGCGATGTATTGGATTAATGTGAGGAAGAGTTGCGCAATTCGTCGACCTCACTCTCTCGCCTGAGTCCATCTGAATCCAGTGGCAGGACAAGTCAAGACGACTGGAGACGAATACAGGTGCAAAGGATGACCAGGGTGCTCTACGTGCCTTGCCGTGCTCATTACGTTCCACAACGCTTTGCAGGTAAACGCCGTCTTGCCCGTTGAATCAGGAATGATTTCTTCCGCGCAGTCTGCCGGATCCTGTCTTCACATGCTGGGTAGGCATACCCTACTTCACCGCTTGGTTTGACACCAAATCGGCTACCCGCGCCTGGTTTAGCCAGCCTCTCACAGCTATTGCCCGGTGGTATAGGTTCTATCTATCTCTGCAACACTCTTTTTCTCGTTCCAATTGATATCTTTTTATTGGTCAGTATGTTTTTCATCTTGCAAAAGGCTACCTTCACAATGGCAATTCTTGTTCTAATATCTTCAAGGCATCTCCCATCAGATGTTATGACTGTGCCGAGATAACAATATCGATTCATGTGCTTAAGAATGTGCCCATTTACTTGTATATCACATTGTGGTATTTCCTTATTCCCAGTGACGACCATAATCTGTTTCTTCTTAATATTCAGTTCTATCCCTAGTTGTTCACTGTGTGCAACAACCGCATCTACTAAATTGTGTAGGTCCTGTTCATTGTCTGCACTCAAGACGGTATTATCTGCATATCTAATGTTATTGATGCATCGTCCCCCAATGTTGATTCCTTCCATATCTTCTATATTTCTGAAAATATGTTCACTGTAAAGGGAAAAAAGATCTGGAGACATTACACATCCCTGTCTCACACATCTTTTAATAGGCTGATTTTATTTGTGAATATGCATTTGAAATGTTTAGTTGATAATACGACACAAAATGTATTCTACTTACGTTGAGTGTTGGACCTGGCTTTGGACAAGCTTCTAATTGACTGTAACAAGATCAGTGATGTCCACGTTTCTAGGCTGCCCTTTTATAGGTCCCTTCTACCTGACTGCATCAAGGACGACGCCGACGCAGAACCCGCGGGCTGACCACTAGAAATAAAAACTCCATAAACTAATCTGTTTCACAAGCCAGCTTGAGGCAAATATCAGTCAAAAGATCAGTTAGACACAAGTCTGAATATACCGCATCTCCCCGCCCATCTACATGTCTTCGGTCAAAATGTCACAAACATAATTTGTGATGGATAAACTGGAAGTTGAAGCGTGTTTAAGAGACTACGGTTTCTGCATATGGTTCTGAAGCTACTGGGGTGGAATGTCAGCATAGGGCTGATAATGTTCCATTAAACATGTGTCTCAATAAAATTACACGTCCCCAGATCTTTTGGATAGTGAGGTCAAATTGTCTTCTCGAATATGAATAATGCTCAGGAGATCTTGCGTGCAAGTTGCTATATATATATATATATATATATATATATATATTTCCAAATCCTATTTACAGGACATTGCAGTCAACACCCAGAATTTTCAGCTGCTGTTGAAGTCTTGGCAAGCTTTACGTCCAGTATTTTGCCATTGCTTTCTGAACATACATTTCCGTAAGAAACCAACGTGACGCGATCCGCTGCCGAATGTCGTGCAGCTGTGTTTCGTACGTGGATATATGGGATTACGAACAGCGTCCTTAACTCCTTCTATAGCATGACAGTTGAAAATTGCAAAAAGTAAGCCAAACAGGTTGCTGTTAAAAGATATGTGTTAAATATCAGATAACCCACCCACGAAATAAACTTTACATAGAACATGGAAAGTCACCTCAAGCAGACTATTGCCCTATGTAATACTAATACTAAGACATTAGCTTACAATGGAATCTCTTGTGGCAGCCCTACATGAAACATTATGATGGTTATTTACACTGAGTGTTGATAACTCCATCAGTCATCCCATTCGATCCAGCCTATGTTTCCATACTGGGACTTCCTACGAAATGCCCCCTGTACACACCAAAGCATGAGGCTGGACGCATATTTTAATATACCAAACCACACTAAGTGGCTGATGTGGTCGGTATCATACCGGCGACTTTCATTTTCCAAGAAATGTCCTTGAACCTATTTTAGGCTGGGTCAACCCGGAAACTCAGGTGAGTGTTACAGTATGGATTAGAGTAATCATAACTCACTGACAGACAGACTTAGAGACGCACTAACCCACTAACGTGTGATCTTAAAGACATGCTAATACGCTGGTGTGCGTCTGGATCCAACACACTTCTTTACATACTCTGGTACCACCGACACATTGATGCTTAGGGACACACTAGCACACTGCTGTGCACACTTAATGATACAGCAACACACTGCTGTGCACATTTAAGTGCACACCAACACATTAATATGTATTGATAGGGTCACATAACACATTAATGTGCATATATAGTGGTACACCGACACACTGATGTGCACACGTAAGTACACACCAACATGTGAATACATAGGGACGCACACCACATTAATGTCCATATATACGGACACACTGCTGTGCACAACTGGGGACACACACACACACACACACACACACACACACACACACACACACACACTGCTGTACACACTTGGGAAAACATCAACACACTGACATGCAGATTTAGAGAGGCACAAACACACTGACATGCGCACATAGAGACACAAAAACACACCGACAATCACACTTAAACACAAACAGACTGACATATGCACATAGAGACACACACAAACACACTGACATAACGAAATTGACTACTTCGGTGACTGTGACGTCATAACGTTGGCGACTCTGACAATGTCATAGTTTTGTTAATGCCGGTGTCATAGTTTGATGACTGTGACGGTGTCATAGTTTGGTGATTGACGGTGTCATAGTTTGATGACTGTGACGGTGTCATAGTTTGGTGATTGACGGTGTCATAGTTTGGTGACTGTGACGGTGTCATAGTTTTGTTAATGCCGGTGTCATAGTTTGATGACTGTGACGGTGTCATAGTTTGGTGATTGACGGTGTCATAGTTTGATGACTGTGACGGTGTCATAGTTTGGTGATTGACGGTGTCATAGTTTGATGACTGTGACGGTGTTATAGTTTGGTGATTGACGGTGTCATAGTTTGGTGACTGTGACGGTGTCATAGTTTGGTGATTGACGGTGTCATAGTTTAGTGACTGTGACGATGTCATAATTTGGTGACTGTGATGGTGTCATAGTTTGGTAATCGACGATGTCATAACGTTGGTGGCTGTGACGATTTCATAGCTCTGGTAACTGTGACGGTGTCAATAGCTCTGGTGACTGTGACGGTGTCATTGTTTCGTGACTACGATGGTGTCATACCAGTGGTGACATTGACGATGTCGCAGCGTAGCTGACTGTCGCGATAATTTTTTAGGATCTGTTCAAGGGCTTTCCAATAGGGCAAGTAAGAGATAACGTGTCATCTATAAATTGGAATAGTACACAAATAAGCGCATTTAAAAAGAATTGACCTGGGCTTCTAGATCGATCAACCTACAACTGGTGCCAGGACATGTCTTAGGAATTGAATGCGGCCACCCTAACACTGACAACATCACCCACCGAGTACCAGTTGTCCATGAAAGTATGTGGGTCTAGCACCAGATGCTCGGTACCCTTTAACGCGTATAAAAGGTTTCTATAACAAAATATACTGTAAGTTTTAGGACATTTCGAAAAAGAAAACTTTATTTCATATTTTTATTTCAAAATTTTATAGTTTTCATTTTCAGTTAGATATATAAAGTGACGCCAACAACCCCTTAGTGCTTAAAAAAAAAACTTAGTTGTATATCCTTTACAAGACAGTCAACTCCGGTAATGTTTTGGCTGTTTGTAATCTCTTGACAAGTTTACGTTCAGTAGTTTGCATTGCTTTCTGAAGGACCGACAATCATACCAAACCAACTCAATGCCGTCTGCTACCAAAATCTTTCTGAACGACCGACAATCATACCAGACCAACTCAATGCAGTCTGCTACCAAAATCTTTCTGAACGACCGACAATCATACCAAACCAACTCAATGCCGTTTGCTACCAAAATCTTTCTGAACGACCGACAATCATACCAGACCAACTCAATGCCGTCTGCTACCAAAATCTTTCTGAACGACCGACAATCATACCAAACCAACTCAATGCCGTCTGCTACCAAAATCTTTCTGAACGACCGACAATCATACCAGACCAACTCAATGCCGTCTGCTACCAAAATCTTTCTGAACGACCGACAATCATACCAAACCAACTCAATGCCGTCTGCTACCAAAATCTTTCTGAACGACCGACAATCATACCAGACCAACTCAATGCCGTCTGCTACCAAAATCTTTCTGAACGACCGACAATCATACCAAACCAACTCAATGCCGTCTGCTACCAAAATCCCCGAAGCTGTGTTTCAAACGTGGTATGCGGGACCACGAACTGCATCCGTAACCGCCTTCGCCACGGAGCGTTAGTGCTTAGGGCCACAAGATGTCTTAATCCGGCTCTGTAAAACAGGATGATTTTAATTACTCCACTACAGAGAAATCAGGTCGGAGCAGAAACGACATGCCTGGAGCAAGATGCACGTTACTTAAGCGACTCGTTCCAGCTGGTTGTAAGTTGAGGAAGTACCGACAGGATGCAACTACAACTTCCTGGTGCTTCACATCTTATCCTGATTGGAATGTGCGGTTCATGTGGTCCTTCTTTGCAGTCAAGGCTAGAAGGAAGTCATGTTTAACTCCTTCAGGTGTCAAACTTTTTCCTGTAATACTCTTAGGTTTTAACCCTTTCAGCTATAATATTTTCAACGTTAAGTCTTTCACTGTTACACATCCGGCGTGCTGATACCGAGGTAGCGGGTTCATCCCCTACACTTGTCAATTGGACTGATATGTTGACTTCTTGTGCTTGACTGGAGGGCGTAAATTACAAGTACCTCAGAAGTCGGAGTGGATTCGCTTCATGGCGAGGGACACTGGTAATATGGAAAGCTAATCCACACTCAAAAATAAGGCCAGTGCACTAGTAGTGGTAGTACGTGTATAGACTACGCTTGAGTTCAAAGCCAGCAAAATCTTTTAAAAAGTCCACTTTAACTATTTTCACTTTAACTCATTCCAGTTTAACTATTTTCACTATACCTCGTTCCAGTTTAACTATTTTCACTATAACTCGTTCCAGTTTAACTATTTTCACTATAACTCATTCCAGTTTAACTATTTTCACTATAACTCATTCCACTTTAACTATTTTCACTTTAACTCGTTCCAGTTTAACTATTTTCACTATAACTCATTCCAGTTTAACTATTTTCACTATAACTCGTTCCAGTTTAACTATTTTCACTTTAACTCGTTCCAGTTTAACTATTTTCACTATAACTCATTCCAGTTTAACTATTTTCACTATAACTCATTCCAGTTTAACTATTTTCACTTTAACTCGTTCCAGTTTAACTATTTTCACTTTAACTCGTTCCAGTTTAACTATTTTCACTTTAACTCGTTCCAGTTTAACTATTTTCACTATAACTCATTCCAGTTTAACTATTTTCACTATAACTCGTTCCAGTTTAACTATTTTCACTATAACTCATTCCAGTTTAACTATTTTCACTATAACTCGTTCCAGTTTAACTATTTTCACTATAATTCGTTCCAGTTTAACTATTTTCACTTTAACTCGTTCCAGTTTAACTATTTTCACTATAACTCATTCCAGTTTAACTATTTTCACTTTAACTCGTTTCAGTTTAACTATTTTCACTTTAACTCGTTCCAGTATAACTATTTTCACTATAACTCGTTCCAGTTTAACTATTTTCACTATAACTCATTCCAGTTTAACTATTTTCTCTATAACTCATTCCAGTTTAACTATTTTCACTATAACTCATTCCAGTTTAACTATTTTCACTTTAACTCGTTCCAGTTTAACTATTTTCACTTTAACTCGTTCCAGTTTAACTATTTTCACTATAACTCATTCCAGTTTAACTATTTTCACTATAACTCATTCCAGTTTAACTATTTTCACTTTAACTCGTTCCAGTTTAACTATTTTCACTGTAACTCGTTCCAGTTTAACTGTTTTCACTCTAACTTCTTCCAGTTTATCTATTTTCACTATAACTCATTCCAGTTTAACTATTTTCACTTTAACTCGTTCCAGTTTAACTATTTTCACTTTAACTCGTTCCAGTTTAACTATTTTCACTTTAACCCGTTCCAGTTTAACTATTTTCACTATAACTCATTCCAGTTTAACTATTTTCACTGTAACTCGTTCCAGTTTAACTGTTTTCAGTCTAACTCGTTCCAGTTTAACTATTTTCACTATAACTCATTCCAGTTTAACTATTTTCACTTTAACTCGTTCCACTTTAACTATTTTCACTTTAACTCGTTCCAGATTAACTATTTTCACTATAACTCGTTCCAGTTTAACTATTTTCACTTTAACTCGTTCCACTTTAACAATTTTCACTATAACTCGTTCCAGTTTAACTATTTTCACTTTAACTCGTTCCAGTTTAACTATTTTCACTATAACTCGTTCCAGTTTAACTATTTTCATTATAACTCATTCCAGTTTAACTATTTTCACTATAACTCATTCCAGTTTAACTATTTTCACTATAAATCATTCCAGTTTAACTATTTTCACTATAACTCATTCCAGTTTAACTATTTTCACTTTAACTCGTTCCAGTTTAACTATTTTCACTTTAACTCGTTCCAGTTTAACTATTTTCACTTTAACTCGTTCCAGTTTAACTATTTTCACTATAACTCGTTCCAGTTTAACTATTTTCACTATAACTCATTCCAGTTTAACTATTTTCACTTTAACTCGTTCCAGTTTAACTATTTTCACTGTACCTCGTTCCAGTTTAACTATTTTCTTTCTAACTCGTTCCAGTTTAACTATTTTCACTATAACTCATTCAAGTTTAACTATTTTCACTCTAACTCGTTCCACTTTAACTATTTTCATTTTAACTCGTTCCAGTTTAACTATTTTCACTATAACTCATTCCAGTTTAACTATTTTCACTACAACTCGTTCCAGTTTAACTATTTTCACTATAACTCATTCCAGTTTAACTATTTTCACTTTAACTCGTTCCAGTTTAACTATTTTCACTTTAACTCGTTCCAGTTTAACTATTTTCACTATAACTCATTCCAGTTCAACTATTTTCACTATAACTCATTCCAGTTTAACTATTTTCACTATAACTAATTCCAGTTTAACTATTTTCACTTTAACTCGTTCCAGTTTAACTATTTTCACTGTAACTCGTTCCAGTTTAACTGTTTTCACTCTAACTCGTTCCAGTTTAACTATTTTCACTATAACTCATTCCAGTTTAACTATTTTCACTTTAACTCGTTCCACTTTAACTATTTTCACTTTAACTCGTTCCAGTTTAACTATTTTCACTATAACTCATTCCAGTTAAACTATTTTCACATTAACTCGTTCCAGTTTAACTATTTTCACTTTAACTCGTTCCAGTTTAACTATTTTCACTTTAACTCGTTCCACTTTAACTATTTTCACTATAACTCGTTCCAGTTTAACTATTTTCACTTTAACTCGTTCCAGTTTAACTATTTTCACTTTAACTCGTTCCAGTTTAACTATTTTCACTATAACTCATTCCAGTTTAACTATTTTCACTATAACTCATTCCAGTTTAACTATTTTCACTATAACTCATTCTAGTTGAACTATTTTCACTTTAACTCGTTCCAGTTTAACTATTTTCACTTTAACTCGTTCCAGTTTAACTATTTTCACTAAAACTCATTCCTGTTTAACTATTTTCACTGTAACTTGTTCCAGTTTAACTGGTTTCACTCTAACTCGTTCCAGTTTAACTATTTTCACTATAACTCATTCCAGTTTAACTATTTTCACTTTAAATCGTTCCACTTTAACTATTTTCACTTTAACTCGTTCCAGTTTAACTATTTTCACTATAACTCGTTCCAGTTTAACTATTTTCACTTTAACTCGTTCCACTTTAACAATTTTCACTATAACTCGTTCCAGTTTAACAATTTTCACTTTAACTCGTTCCAGTTTAATTATTTTCACTATAATTCCAGTTCCAGTTTAACTATTTTCACTATAACTCATTCCAGTTTAACTATTTTCACTATAAATCATTCCAGTTTAACTATTTTCACTATAACTCATTCCAGTTTAACTATTTTCACTATAAATTATTCCAGTTTAACTATTTTCACTATAACTCATTCCAGTTTAACTATTTTCACTTTAACTCGTTAAAGTTTAACTATTTTCACTTTAACTCGTTCCAGTTTAACTATTTTCACTTTAACTCGTTCCAGTTTAACTATTTTCACTATAACTCGTTCCAGTTTAACTATTTTCACTATAACTCATTCCAGTGTAACTATTTTCAATTTAACTCGTTCCAGTTTAACTATTTTCACTGTAACTCGTTCCAGTTTAACTATTTTCACTCTAACTCGTTCCAGTTTAACTATTTTCACTATAACTCATTCCAGTTTAACTATTTTCACTTTAACTCGTTCCAGTTTAACTATTTTCACTTTAACTCGTTCCAGTTTAACTATTTTCACTTTAACTCGTTCCAGTTTAACTATTTTCACTATAACTCATTCCAGTTTAACTATTTTTACTATAACTCATTCCAGTTTAACTATTTTCACTATAAATCATTCCAGTTTAACTATTTTCACTATAACTCATTCCAGTTTAACTATTTTCACTATAACTCATTCCAGTTTAACTATTTTCACTATAAATCATTCCAGTTTAACTATTTTCACTATAACTCATTCCAGTTTAACTATTTTCACTTTAACTCGTTCCAGTTTAACTATTTTTACTTTAACTCGTTCCAGTTTAACGATTTTCACTTTAACTCGTTCCAGTTTAACTATTTTCATTATAACTCGTTCCAGTTTAACTATTTTCACTATAACTCATTCCAGTTAAACTATTTTCACGTTAACTCGTTCCAGTTTAACTATTTTCACTTTAACTCGTTCCAGTTTAACTATTTTCACTTTAACTCGTTCCACTTTAACTATTTTCACTATAACTCGTTCCAGTTTAACTATTTTCACTTTAACTCGTTCCAGTTTAACTATTTTCACTTTAACTCGTTCCAGTTTAACTATTTTCACTATAACTCATTCCAGTTTAACTATTTTCACTATAACTCATTCCAGTTTAACTATTTTCACTATAACTCATTCTAGTTGAACTATTTTCACTTTAACTCGTTCCAGTTTAACTATTTTCACTTTAACTCGTTCCAGTTTAACTATTTTCACTAAAACTCATTCCTGTTTAACTATTTTCACTGTAACTTGTTCCAGTTTAACTGGTTTCACTCTAACTCGTTCCAGTTTAACTATTTTCACTATAACTCATTCCAGTTTAACTATTTTCACTTTAAATCGTTCCACTTTAACTATTTTCACTTTAACTCGTTCCAGTTTAACTATTTTCACTATAACTCGTTCCAGTTTAACTATTTTCACTTTAACTCGTTCCACTTTAACAATTTTCACTATAACTCGTTCCAGTTTAACTATTTTCACTTTAACTCGTTCCAGTTTAATTATTTTCACTATAATTCCAGTTCCAGTTTAACTATTTTCACTATAACTCATTCCAGTTTAACTATTTTCACTATAAATCATTCCAGTTTAACTATTTTCACTATAACTCATTCCAGTTTAACTATTTTCACTATAAATTATTCCAGTTTAACTATTTTCACTATAACTCATTCCAGTTTAACTATTTTCACTTTAACTCGTTAAAGTTTAACTATTTTCACTTTAACTCGTTCCAGTTTAACTATTTTCACTTTAACTCGTTCCAGTTTAACTATTTTCACTATAACTCGTTCCAGTTTAACTATTTTCACTATAACTCATTCCAGTGTAACTATTTTCAATTTAACTCGTTCCAGTTTAACTATTTTCACTGTAACTCGTTCCAGTTTAACTATTTTCACTCTAAGTCGTTCCAGTTTAACTATTTTCACTATAACTCATTCCAGTTTAACTATTTTCACTTTAACTCGTTCCAGTTTAACTATTTTCACTTTAACTCGTTCCAGTTTAACTATTTTCACTTTAACTCGTTCCAGTTTAACTATTTTCACTATAACTCATTCCAGTTTAACTATTTTTACTATAACTCATTCCAGTTTAACTATTTTCACTATAAATCATTCCAGTTTAACTATTTTCACTATAACTCATTCCAGTTTAACTATTTTCACTATAACTCATTCCAGTTTAACTATTTTCACTATAAATCATTCCAGTTTAACTATTTTCACTATAACTCATTCCAGTTTAACTATTTTCACTTTAACTAGTTCCAGTTTAACTATTTTTACTTTAACTCGTTACAGTTTAACTATTTTCACTTTAACTCGTTCCAGTTTAACTATTTTCATTATAACTCGTTCCAGTTTAACTATTTTCACTATAACTCATTCCAGTTTAACTATTTTCACTATAACTCATTCCAGTTTAACTATTTTCAATATAAATCATTCCAGTTTAACTATTTTCATTATAACTCGTTCCAGTTTAACTATTTTCACTATAACTCATTCCAGTGTAACTATTTTCACTTTAACTCATTCCAGTTTGACTATTTTCACTATAATTCATTCCAGTTTAACTATTTTCACTATAACTCATTCCAGTTTAACTATTTTCACTTTAACTCGTTCCAGTTTAATTATTTTCACTTTAACTCGTTCCAGTTTAACTATTTTCACTTTAACTCGTTCCAGTTTAACTATTTTCACTATAACTCATTCCAGTTTAACTATTTTCACTATAACTCGTTCCAGTTTAACTATTTTCACTATAACTCATTCCAGTTTAACCATTTTCACTATAACTCGTTCCAGTTTAACTATTTTCACTATAACTCATTCCAGTTTAACTATTTTCACTATAACTCGTTCCAGTTTAACTATTTTCACTTTAACCCGTTCCAGTTTAACTATTTTCACTATAACTCATTCCAGTTTAACTATTTTCACTGTGACTCGTTCCAGTTTAACTGTTTTCACTCTAACTCGTTCCAGTTTAACTATTTTCACTGTAACTCGTTCCAGTTTAACTATTTTCACTCTAACTCGTTCCAGTTTAACTATTTTCACTATAACTCATTCCAGTTTAACTATTTTCACTATAACTCGTTCCAGTTTAACTATTTTCACTTTAACCCGTTCCAGTTTAACTATTTTCACTATAACTCATTCCAGTTTAACTATTTTCACTGTGACTCGTTCCAGTTTAACTGTTTTCACTCTAACTCGTTCCAGTTTAACTATTTTCACTGTAACTCGTTCCAGTTTAACTATTTTCACTCTAACTCGTTCCAGTTTAACTATTTTCACTATAACTCATTCCAGTTTAATTATTTTTACTTTAACTCGTTCCAATTTAACTATTTTCACTTTAACTCGTTCCAGTTTAACTATTTTCACTTTAACTCGTTCCAGTTTAACTATTTTCACTATAACTCATTCCAGTTTAACTATTTTCACTATAACTCATTCCAGTTTAACTATTTTCACTATAAATCATTCCAGTTTAACTATTTTCACTATAACTCATTCCAGTTTAACTATTTTCACTATAAATCATTGCAGTTTAACTATTTTCACTATAACTCATTCCAGTTTAACTATTTTCACTATAACTCATTCCAGTTTAACTATTTTCACTATAAATCATTCCAGTTTAACTATTTTCACTATAACTCATTCCAGTTTAACTATTTTCACTTTAACTCGTTCCAGTTTAACTATTTTTACTTTAACTCGTTCCAGTTTAACTATTTTCACTTTAACTCGTTCCAGTTTAACTATTTTCATTATAACTCGTTCCAGTTTAACTATTTTCACTATAACTCATTCCAGTGTAACTATTTTCACTTTAACTCGTTCCAGTTTAACTATTTTCACTGTAACTCGTTCCAGTTTAACTATTTTCACTCTAACTCGTTCCAGTTTAACTATTTTCACTATAACTCATTCCAGTTTAACTATTTTCACTATAACACGTTCCAGTTTAACTATTTTCACTATAACTCATTCCAGTTTAACTATTTTTACTATAACTCATTCCAGTTTAACTATTTTCACTATAACTCATTGCAGTTTAACTATTTTCACTATAACTCATTCCAATTTAACTATTTTCACTTTAACTCGTTCCAATTTAACTATTTTCACTTTAACTCGTTCCAGTTTAACTATTTTCACTTTAACTCGTTCCAGTTTAACTATTTTCACTATAACTCATTCCAGTTTAACTATTTTCACTTTAACTCGCTCCAGTTTAACTATTTTCACTATAACTCATTCCAGTTTAACTATTTTCACTTTAACTCGTTCCAGTTTAACTATTTTCACTATAACTCGTTCCAGTTTAACCGTGTACAACTTTAAATCTTTCCACTTTAAAGCTTCCCACTTTAACTCTTCAAGATGTGACTAATTCCATTGAACTCTGTCCGTGCCATAAATGGTTATATTAGTAAAGGCCGTTATCTACAGCTGTAACAATAGTAACAATATGGGATGAGTTGTGGAATACGACGACGGGAGAGGGTAGGTGAATGTCACGATATCATAGGGTGGGTGAATATTAGGATATCATAGGGGTGGTGAATATCAGGATATCATAGGGTTGGTGAATATCAGGATTTCATAGGGTTGGTGAATATCAGGATTTCATAGGGTGGGTGGATATCAGGATATCATAGGGTGGGTTAATATCAGGATTTCATAGGGTGGGTGGATATCAGGATTTCATAGGGTGGATGAATGTCACGATATGATAGGGTGAGTGTATGTTATAATATGCTAGGGTCGGTGAATGTGACAACGTGGATTTGGGGGTACGGTGTGGCAAGGCAGGTGAATACGACTGGGGGTGGTTGGTGGGCTCCGCGCGACCGGATTAGAAGTGGGGGGAAGAGGTTGAGTGTGAGGTTGAGTGTGAAATTGTGTGTCTGGCGGCGAGTGTAATGATGTGATGGGGATTGGGTGTCTGAATGTGACATTTTGCAAGGTAAGGGGGTTTGCGGGAAATGTGACGACGCGAGGAAGAGTGCTGGGGAATTAGAATGTGACGATGCTCAAGAGTATGTTGGCCGGCAAAGGTGAGGCCCGAGAGACTGTTGGCAATCGAATATGACGATGCGACAGCAATGGTGAATGTGACGATGCGACAGCACTGGTGAATATGACGATGCGACAGCGTTGGTGAATGTGACGATGTGGAAGCGCGGGTGAATATGACGATGAGACAGCGCTGGTGGATGTGACGATGCGACAGCGCTGGTGAATGTGACGATGTGGAAGCGCTGGTGAATGTGACGATGTGGAAGCGCTGGTGAATGTGACGAATTGGAAGCGCTGGTGAATGTGATGACGTGAAAGCGCTGGTGAATGTGATGACCCGACAGCGCAGGTGACTGTGACGGTGTGGAAGCGCTGTTGAATGTGACTGTGCGAAAGCGCTGTTGAATGTGACGATGGACAGCGTCAGTGAATGTGGTGAAGAACAACGTAGGTGAGTGTGAGGTGTAAAAGAGTTGGTGAATGTGGCAGTTGCCGTGTTTAAAACGATGCGACAACATTGACGAATGAATTTGCGACAGTTGTGGTGAATTTCACATCGCTGGTTATTGTGGGTATTGTAGGCACTGCTGGGTATTGTGACATGGATACATAGTGGTTGTGATTTTTAGTGTTGTGCTTTTTTATATTTCATTGTCGTATCTATCCGTGTTGTCTTGTACTTGACAAAGATTCTGAGAATCGAAACGTCGTTCTGTGTGTCGTATTGTACGCGTTTGTGTGTGTTTTTTAATTTTATTATATTATTCATTTTATATATTTATTGAGTGCTTCTGATTTCGGATTTTCACCTGTATTTCGGGATACGAGATGGATTTCCTTGTAAGGTATGTGCAACGTGTTGATGTTTAGTACGTCTCTTCTCGCAGGAGTTTAATATACCTATTTGTTTCCAGTTCATATGGTTATTGTGACAATGCGACAGAGTTGTTGAATGTGATGTGACATCGTTGGTGAATGCGATCATGTTATAGCGTCCGTGAATGTGACAGTGTAGGTGAATGTGATATAACAGCGTGATCAATTTGACAGCCATGGTAAATGTGACTTTTGTGTATCAGTTATTAAGGTTGTTAGGCTTGTTGATACCCATTAAGGGACGTAATCCCTTGCAAACGTAATGATAGGGAAGTAACTCATTAAAATCTTACTAACAAACACAAGAAGATCCGATCTTAAGTAACCAGTCTGTGAAGTGAGCATACCAGACTATGAAGTGAATATACCAGATTGTGAAGTTGTGAAGAAGTTACTCTTTGAAGATGTGAATAAAACAGTCTGTGAAGGAAACGGTACAATACAAAGCGAACGAATAAACAATTGAAGTATGTGTTCGTAGGTGAGGGTCTCTGTACCATCGACGCAACATCACTTGTATGGATGTAAAGCGTGGACAATGAGCGGTCAAGCTAAAAAAAAAAAAAAACGTCTGATAGCTGTAGAAATGTCCTACAAGAAACATGAAAATAGTAAACTGAATAGAGAAATTAGACGTAGACAGTCAAAATTTTTTAGACATGTGAGAAGAAATAAATTAGAGAACTTGATGACAACTGGCAAGATAGAGTTGAAGACAACAAGGGGAAGATAGAGAAGTAAATACCTGGATGGCTAGACCACGTAGCATGGTCGAGACATAAACAATGAGCTAATCCAAGATTCTGGTGATCGAGTGAAATGGCGAATCATGACAGCCCACGCTTACCGGCATGGCACATGATGGATTAATGGAACATCACTTACACGTCTGTGTAATGTTTATTTGGCGTGTTTGACACGTATCTTGAACGTCTGTTGGCACTGTAAATTATTCGTAATGTCTTCTCATCTTATATACTTCCGGTATAATGGCGACGCGATGACACGTTGTTCTTAGGGGAAACGCTGTTCAGTGTTTTTCTGTGGATTTCCTATGGAAATTCCCGTGGAATTCGTGTGGATAGTGTTTTTCCTTTGGATTATGTGATGTTATTTCGTGTTCGTTTATTGGAAGTGTTCAAAAGAAGCCACGGAAGGCAGGTGGTGGATGAAATTTTGAGGGCAGCCGACAGATATTTGTTGGTTATGGTCTCGAGTTTCGCGACGGCAAGCAGAGGATCTCTTTCGAGAGACAATGATTGCGGTCATCCGGCCAGTATGGTCACTGCCATAAAGGAAAGCAACGGCAAACTACCTCTTTGAAAGTGCCTAGTTTATTATGATTCGCTTAAAGACATCATCGCAAGACAAGGACAGAGACATTAAAATTAGGAACATGGAACGTTAGGACGTTAAACAACGACGGAAAATTAGAGAACATAACACAAGAAATTCAAAGAGAAAAAATTAATATATTAGGTATGTGCGAAACGAGATGGACAGGAACAGGCATCAAGATACATAAAGATTTAAAGATTATTTATTCTGGAGGTGAAGATCGACATAGGGGAGTGGCAATAATTTTGGACCGGAAAACATCAACGTCTGTTCAGGGATATTGGGCCGTGTCGGACAGAGTTCTACTAGTTAAATTGAGTGGCAGACCATTTTAACATAAATGTTATTCAGGTATATGCCCCAACAGGAGAGTCCAGTGAAGATAGTGTAGAGGAATTTTATAATGACATAGAGTTTGCCTTAAAGAAATGTAAAAATTCAGAAATAAACATCATAATAGGGGACTTCAATGCAAAAGTAGGAAATCAAGGGGATAGATACACAGTAAGAAACTATGGTTTAGGAGAGAGAAATGAAAGAGGATACAGACTAGTAGAGTGGGCAAAAGAACAGGAAATGATTGTAGGAAACACCTGGTTCAAGCAACACCCTAGAAGATTATGGACCTGGAGGAGTCCTGATAGCAGGATTAGAAACCAGATTGACTACATTCTCATTAGCAGAAGATTTAGAAACGTGCTAACAGTAGCAAAAACAGTTCCCAGTGCTGATTGTTATAGTGACCACAGATTACTCACAGAAACATTGAGGATAAAGTTGAAGAAAGTCAAGTATATAACAGGAAACACTAAATATGACTTGTGTACATTGAGTAATGACAAGGAAATACAAAACAAATTCAACATAGAAGTACAGAACAGATGTGAAATATTGTCTGATCTAGAGATCCTATTCCAGGATGTGGATGATCAATGGGAAATGTTAAAGAATTCAATCAATGTGGCTGCAGAAACAACTATTCCAAAATTAAAGAAGGTGGGTCGTAAGAAATGGATGACTGAGGAAATTTTACACTTAATGGAAACAAGAAGACTCAATAAAAATAATCCTGCCAAATATGAAGAAATTCACAGACAAGTCAGAATATTATGTAGGAAGGCAAAAGAATCATGGCTTGAGGAAAAGTGCTTAGAAATTGAAAAACAACACAACAGTCAAAATACCAAATTAGTGCACAAAAGAATTCAGGACCTTACTAATAAAAGAACAAGTACATCAACAGGCTGTCTAAAAACTAAAGATGGCAAAATCATAATAGAAAAAGATCAGATTCTACATGTATGGACAGATTATGTGAAAGACCTGTATAATGATAACAGAGAGGAACAGTATGCTATTAGATTTAATAATGAAGGACCAGAAATTTTAAAGATGGAGGTTCAAAATGTTCTTAAGCATATGAAAGCTAGCAAAGCCCCCGGTGCAGATAACATCACAACAGAAATGATTAAAGCTTTAGAAGAATTTAGACTAGAGCAAGTCACTAGACTGCTGAACACATTATATGATACTGGAGATATACCTTCTGAATTATGTAATTCTGTATTTATTGCAATCCCAAAGAAATCAGGAACCTTAGAATGTGATCAACATAGAACAATTAGTATAATGAGTCACATCACAAAGATTTTGTTACGAATTATCATGCAACGAGTGAGGAAGTAAATACAACCTGAAATGGGGGAAGAACAATGTGGGTTTGTAGAAGGAAAGGGTACAGTAAATGCTGTGTATATGCTGCGAACAGTTATTGAACGTGCTTTAGAAGTAAACAAGGATATACATCTTTGCTTTAATGACTACACAAAGGCTTTTGATAGAGTTAGACATGTCAACATTGTGGATATGCTTGCAGATCTACAAATTGATGGGAAAGACATTAGACTTATAAAAAAACATATATTGGAAACAACAAGCTGCCATAAGGATTGATAATGAAGTAGGACAATATCAACCTATTAAGAGAGGTGTTAGGCAGGGATGTGTAATGTCTCCAGATCTTTTTTCCCTATACAGTGAAAATATTTTCAGAAATGTAGAAGACCTAAATGGAATCAGCATTGGAGGACGAAACATAAATAACATTAGATATGCAGATGATACAGTATTGATTGCAGACAATGCACAGGATCTGCAACAATTAGTAGATGTGGTTGTTGTACACAGTGAGCAGCTGGGGTTGGAATTAAATTGTAGGAAGACACAGGTTATGGTCGTCACTAGGAAGAACGAAGTACCACAATGTAATATACAAGTAAATGGGAATATTCTTCAACAAGTGAATCGGTTCAATTATCTCGGAACAGTCATAACATCTGATGGCAGATGCCTTGAAGAGATTAGAACAAGAATCGCCATTGCAAAAGTAGCCTTTAGCAAGATGAAAAACATTCTGACCAATAAAATGATGTCAATTGAAACGAAAAAAAGAGTGTTGAGGGGATACATAGAGCCTGTTCTTTTGTATGGATGTGAAACTTTGACAATGTGCAGTCAAGCTGAAAAACATCTGATGGCTGCAGAAATGTGGTTTCTGAGGAAAATGCAAAGAATACCATGGACAGATAGAAAAACCAATGACCAAGTACTACAAGAGACAAATGAAAATCGTAGATTGATTAGAGAAATTAGACGTAGACAGTCAAAATTGTTTGGACATGTTATGAGAAGAAGTGGACTGGAGAACTTAGTGACAGCTGGCAAGATCGAAGGGAACAGACCAAGAGGAAGACCGAGAGGAAAATACCTGGATGGCTTGGCCACATGGCATGGACGAGACAGGAACACTGAGCTGATCCATGACTCTGGTGATCGAGTGAAATGGCGAATCATGACCGCCCACGCTTTCCGGCATGGCACATGATTGATTGATTGACTTCTCATCTTAAGTATCTCTTGCCGTCTGCTTATCGTTCCTGTAACTACTGTTCAACGGTGCAAAACGAGTCTGAAATTACTATGATGTTTATGTTGTCTATGTCACGTCACTTAAATCTCTCTTCACGTGTATTAGCCTTCTCTTAGTGTCTTTTTATCTTCTCTGTAATGTCTCCTAACGCACCTGCGACGCATAGTAACTGGACTATGGCGTCTCTGCCACTTCAATATTACGTGACGTATATGTAAAGCTTCTAACGTCTATGTAATGTGATTTTTCTCAGCAATTTTACGTTCAGTAGTTTGCTATTGCTTTCTAAACAACCGGCGCGTGGGGCGTAGATGTGTTTCTAAGGCACCAGGGCTAGGTTCTATACTGGTCAAGACCTACTAACACGTCCTAGACATGCATCCTGGGCAACAGATCCCTTCGGGGTTCTGGCTAACGTAGTAGGATCGCTGATTCTTCCGAAGTCGGAGAGTATCTGCCTGCACGGCGAGGAACCATACGTCTGCACACCAATAATCCAGACATGGGACAACGGATACTCACGCAAACCTCAGTCCGGTATGACATCACACTGATGTTGGACAACAGGATGTCTTCATCCGACATACAGGACTTCACGCTGGAGTTCATAGCCGGCGAACACAAGCAAGCCGACGCGTATACCATTGTGAATATTAACGCAGAGTAGTCTGCTTCCAAATTACCTGCGGCTGACTTCGAACCCGGTATGCTGTGAAACTGCGTTCACTTCCCGTCAGCACAGTCGCACACAGCGTCTCGTAATTGTTTTACCATATCACGTCTGTTCAGCACTCACTGATAACAATTATTAATATGACAGTTGTAATTAGCTAAGGGAAATAGCTGTACTGTGCCTGTACTGTACTACCAATACTAGACTGACCGTTAGTTTTTTTTTTTTTATTATTATTTAGGGGGAAGGTATTCTGTATTGAGATAGTGTGGAATAGTTTGCGATTATATATATCATGATTGCTGATATCTTTGGATTCTTTTTTAAAACCAGGACAATATGAGAACACACAGTGTGATATGTTAAGATAGCTTGCCAGAGTTCTTCAGTATGCCCAGACTAAACGTAAAAGATATCACAACACACCCGCGTTGCTTAATAAACAGCTAATCACACATGCTGCTTTGTTTGGAACATAAAGCGTTAACACTGTTCGTTGCTTAACGTTTGTTTAGCGTCCTAAGGGTCGTAATAACGTCTTCTTGTCGACAAGGAGAAACCGAATGTGATAAGTTTTCGCTGAGACATTTGTAGAGACGAAAATAATTCATTCATAAAAACAAGAGGACCAATATATGGTCATTTAATTAATCATCATGCAGTGCCATCGCCGCAGTGAAGGTTTGCGGTAATGGATCTCTAACAGTTCGTGTGGGAAACCGTGATTATTCATCCACCCCGCTGTACCATGCTATATCTGTATGATGTCTGCCCATATCTTAATATTGTCTGTTTATTTCTTAATGTTGCCTGCCCACATCTTAATGTTCTCTGACCATATCTTAATCGTGCCTGTCCATATTTTAATGTTGTCCCATAGCTCTACATGGGATAATTCTCTCTGCCCATATCTTAATGTTCTCTGACCATATCTTAATCGTGCCTGTCCATATTTTAATGTTGTCCCATAGCTCTATATGGGATAATTCTCTCTGCCCATATCTTAATGTTCTCTGACCATATCTTAATCGTGCCTGTCCATATTTTAATGTTGTCCCATAGCTTAATGTTGCCTCTACATGGGATAATTCTCTCTGCCCATATCTTAATGTTCTCTGACCATATCTTAATATTGTCTGTCTATTTCTTAATTCGACAGCATGAAATTATACACAATTCATTGCAGACACTTTGGGCAAGAGGCAGATTTGGCAAACGATGGAGATATTTTTTCGGTATGGCGTGGTGAGATCGACGTTCTGCAAAGAATCCGCCACATGATGATGACGCTCATATTCTATGAGTGCCTATCAATACGTTAGAAGCGATGTCTCATCATATTACGACTGAGTAACTGTGCTTTGTGACGGTAGAGAACGGACAGCTGCAAACCAATGCAGCCTTCAGGTCAGGGAACGTAAATTAATGGATAATTCGGCAACTAACAAAAGCAGGGCACTTATTTGTTATCAGTCGAAAATTATTGTCAAAAATGGGGTCACAAACCACCCACGTGTATGTATGTGGAAGGTGAGATGAAACCATCACATTATATTTCTAATAATGTTTAACAGCATGTCAGAAACTTCTAATGGAGGCAGATACGTTCAAAGGCTTTTTACAAGATTTCGAAATAAACAACCTGACAAAACAACGAGTACTGATATGTACTCATAAAGCAGATAACTATTTCCCATAAGAGGAACTTCTCTTTCTTCACGTGTTACACAGTACTGCGTGTGTATGTGTGTGTGTGTGTGTGTGTGTGTGTGTGTGTGTGCGCGCGTGTGTGTGTGTGTGTGTGTGTGTTTGTGTGTGTGTTTTCTTTTATTTATAAAGGGTGGGGCAGAGGTAACCGCAAAAGGATCGATTTTATTGCACCTGGTTTCATCCCATGTGGCTCGGTCTTTTTCCGCAGAGCTGTCTACCCAAAACGTTACACAGGCACAAACTCCACAGCTCCAGCGACGATCCATGAGTCTTCGTTTTAAAAAAAATGCACTCGTGATCCGAATGACACAATTGTCACGGGACCACTTTAGTTAACGATAAGATGATAGACTAACAGAGACAGTCTGTATTCACAGCTGCAATTGTTTGTTACTAGTGGGGAAACACGTCGGATCAAACGAAACTACCAGTCTTTGAGATTTCCCTAGGAAACGGGAAATTTGTCGGTATTGTTTGATGTGTCGTCGTTCGAGAGGAAAAGACTGTTGCATCAGTTGTAGAAGGGGGGACAACTATTCTTGTGAAGTTGGGAACAGATTGTCTGCCGCTGGGGCCACCTGTTGTTGACATCGAATGACGTCACTCGGACAATCCCCGACTGTATGAAAACATAACTTGTTGCCGCTGGTGTGAACAAGGGAGTTGACCTAGGCTGAAGTGTTTGACTAGCTCTGTTCTAATATAGAAAAGAATCTATTGTGTTCTGTATCAATTCACGTTGATGAACATGTGTCTTTCATGGCAAAGTGTGGATTCGATTCAGGATAGAGCTGAGTTTTCATAAGGTATTCAGTAGATCGCTTTTAGATGTAAATAATGTAGAACAGTCTAGTGATAGATAAAGTTTAGGACTTGAGCATACATTACATTGGCATCTTTCCGTCTTGACAGACGATAGTTTGGTACATTGTGCTTCAAAAAGGCTTAATAACTGTCATATGGCAATAACTACGATCCATGGCGGTGGCGAGTGTGGCTGGTAAGGCCAATTCTTGCTGCAAATGTTTGCCCACAGTAGGTGCATGTGAAAACATGGTCATTTCCACCATTTTGCACCATCTTACGTCTCTCACGCTCTGTGTGTGCTTTATCTGCAATCATTTTCTCCTTTGTCTTTATTCCATTTCTGATAGTTGCCCTCCATGCTACACGTTCAGCGGCGACATGCTCCCATTGTGCATTATCAATGCCTGTATCAATCATGTCCCGCTTGCACACATCTTTGTATCGTAGTAGAGGCCGACCCTGAAATCTCCTACCCGTCTGTAATTCACCAAAAAAGATGTCCTTTGGTATTCTACCATCATCCATCCTCCTAACGTGTCCTATCCATCTAAGTCTACGAAGACTGAGCATGGAATACACCGTCACACAACCTGATCTTTCCAATACTTCAGTATTTGTGATTTTGTCTTGCCACTTAATACCAAGTATTCTTCGCAGACACCGCATATGAAAGCTGTTTAAACGTTTCTCTTGGCGTGAGTAAGTTGTCCAGGTTTCACTGCCATAAAGAAGAGTACTAAGGACACAGGCTTGGTAGACGAGGACTTTTGTTTTGGCAGTAAGCTTCCTGTTCTCCCAGACTCTTTTTGCTAACATGTTCATTGTTGTTGCTGCCTTGCCAATCCTGATGTTGATTTCCTGATCGAGGGATAATTTGCTATTTACCTCTGATCCTAGATATGTAAAATGGTCTACTATCTCCAGTTCGGCGTCGTCAATAAAGATTGATGGTACACCATATGTGCACCTTGTGACATAATCTGTGTCTTCTTTTTGTTAATTGTTAAACCAAATTCAGAACAAGCATTGGAGAATGCAGATAGTAGATGTTGTAATTCTTCCTCAGAGTGGGTCGTAATCGCAGCATCGTCCGCAAAAAGCAACTCTCTGATTAGTACCCTGCTAATTTTGGTCTTGGCCTTCAATCTCTGAGCATTATAGAGGCCACCATCTGAGCGTGAGTGAATGTATATACCGTCATCCTGATCACGAAAGGCATATTTCAGTAGAAGTGAAAAGTATATCCCAAAGAGGGTGGGGGCTAGTACACAACCTTGCTTAACTCCACTCTTGATTTCAAACTCTTCTGAAGTTGAGCCATCAAACTTGATTATACCCTTCATATAGTGTTGTTGCTTTGTGGTTAGGTATTCAAGGATGTCGGCGACAGTAGGCAATCGCATTGTTAAAACTAACTAGTGTGAGAGATCAATTAGCTCAGCTGGTTGGGACTAGTGAAGTCGGATGATATGTAGAAAGATTGAGGATGGTTGGGGGATAGGGGAAATATCCAATGGTGGGATCTTCCAGTGGGGTGTCTACTGGGGTTCTGCACTTTACATTTGGTCTTTCCTTGTCATACCCTAACTCAGACCGACGTGATGAGCTCCTCTGCCCCATGACAGAATTGGGTTCACTGTTGTATATCTGAGTGAGGCCGTCGGCCTACACTCATCTAATAGGGGTCAGTGTCCTGTTGCTCTCACCAGGTGTGTTCTCTCTTTCACAGGTTCCCCTCAGGTTATGAAGAAAATAAGCTGAAACGTCACTATTTCAGATCATGGATAAATTAGTGCGGGAAGATTTAATCAGCGGCTTTTGCACTGGGCCCATGATAAAAAGGGTCTGAAGGAACATGGCTTTGTTGAGCCGAAACATATAAGTATCCGGCAGAAGACTTCTTAGTGATAGAGATCACGGAAGTTGATAGTGAGATTATTTTCCATACCACATGGAACAAGAACATTAGTGAGATTATTTTCCATACCACATGGAACAAGAACAATAGTGAGATTATTTTCCATACCACATGGAACAAGAACAATAGTGATTATCTATGTAGAAAGAACACTAGTGATTATCTAGGAAACAGGAACAATGAACCTGCCGTTTTTACTAAATTATTAGATTCCTGTGGGACTGTAAACAATAACTGCGTAATGGTGAAACTCTAGGACATTTAGAACTGAACCATGTTATTACAAGGGACAGTGTTCCGTGTTTTCACGATGCAAGGATTGTTAAGTCTCAGAACTTTAAGGACATTTGGTAACATTGTGTATGATCGCTTTAAAAAAGTCGCTTAAAAGTCGACAGGGTCGACTTCATTGCACCGGGTTTTATCCCATATGGCTCAGTCTCTTTCCGCAGCGCGGAAACCGTCGCACCAAGCACGAACTCCGTAGCTATAGCGACGCTCTGAAAATTTTTAACACGTGAACCGAAGGACGCGGCCCGGAATCGAACCCACAATCTTCGGAGCCCGAGTCAAACGGCTTGACCACTTCGCCACAGAGACTATGATCGATTCAGGATAAGTATCGGACTATATCCGTGATTGGTGACCAGGTATCGGGGTTATCAAAAGGCTACTGGAGGAAGTCAACATCTAGCAGGAGGGACACATCGTTTTGGTGAGGTCATTTTGTGCTGAACTATGATGATGTTGTGTGGTCCTTACCGGGATGATCAGACTTTGCTCCTGAGCTGTTCGGTCTGATTCTACAGACACACTAGAGTATACGACATACATTCTACACATACACTTCTCACATACATACACTTTTCTTCATTAAATTAATATGGTATTGATTTTTAGAAGCTAGAGTTGTTTAGTATGTTGTTTTGGGGAAGTGTGAGAGTGCAATTCGTAACCCCGCATACCACGTTCAAAACACAGCTGCGGGCGATTTGAAGCAGACTGCCTTGCGTTGGTTTCCATACAATGGTATGAGTTTCGGTAGTTAATAACGCAATGGCAAACTACTGAACGTAAACTTACCCTGGAATCACAAACTGCTACGTCCTGTAAAGGATATGCAACATTTGTATATGTCTTTTTAAATGGCCGAAATATTTCACTTGCCTCTTTTTTTCATTTTCTTATTTTCTGCGAACATCTTTTATTAAATGTCCCTTTACTGTAATGTTCATTGATGGCCTCTCTTTTCCACTGCTAAATGTCATAGTTTTATATATATATATATATATATATATATATATATATATATATATATATATATATATATATATATATATATATATATATATATATTGCCTCTCCATAGCACAAAGCCTGGGCTAAAATATAGAGATCATGTGTTGCCCATGCAGCATGATCCCTCTCTCGGCCTGTCTAGTTCACTCCAGAGGAAAGGTAACACCCCTACATCTGGAATAAGACAAGCTGCAGAAGCTACCGGATCAGCAAAGCAATGCTCTAACTGTCCGCCTGTCGGAGCATCGATCCTAGACCAGTCGCCAACCAAGGCTTAGGGCCTGGTCTGCCCTGCCATGACAATTTTGTCTTTAGCTTGCATTTCCTCGCACCAGGGTAAGGCTTGTACCCTCCCAATTGCGCTCTTCCGCCCGAAGCCGTTGGCACAATGTGGGGTGTCGGGTTTGGTAAGCGCCGCCCAAGAAAAAGAGTCTGGGAGAACAGGAAGCTTACTGCCAAAACAAAAGTCCTTGTCTATCAAGCCTGTGTCCTTAGTACTCTTCTCTATGGCAGTGAAACCTGGACAACTTACTCACACCAAGAGAACAATTTAAACAGCTTTCATATGCGGTGTCTGCGAAGAATTCTTGGTATTAAGTGGCAAGACAAAATCACAAATACTGAAGTATTGGAAAGATCAGGTTGTGTGACAGTTTATTCCATGCTCAGTCTTCGTAGACTTAGATGGATAGGACATCTTAGGAGGATGGATGATGGTAGAATACCAAAGGATATCTTTTTTGGTGAACTACAGATGGGTAAGAGATCTCAGGGTCGGCCTCTACTACGATACAAAGACGTGTGTAAGCGGGACATGATTGATACAGGCATTGATAATGCACATTGGGAGCAAGTCGCCGCTGAACGTGTTGCATGGAGGGCAAACATCAGAAATGGAATAAAGTCAAAGGAGAAAATTATTGCAGAAAAGTCACACACCAAGCGTTTGAGACGTAAGATGGTGCATGATGGTGGAAATGACCACGTGTTCACATGCACCCACTGTGAACGGACATTTACAGCGCAAATTGGCCTTATCAGTCACACTCGCTACCGCCATAGTTAAAAGTTATTATGCCTTTTTAAAGCACAAACTATCGTCTGTCAAGACGGCAAGGTGCCAATGTGTGTATGTATATATATATATATATATATATATATATATATATATATATATATATATATATATATATATATATATATATATATATATCAAAGCCCCATATTATTATACAGTGCGTGTTACTGGTTTAACTGTAGTGCATTAATGGCCCGTGGAACATCCTCACGTTATGCATTGCCTAATATAGCATGTTACACACAACGCCAGCAATAAAACCAAGAACACATAAAACCAAAACCATCAAATATCAACTAGTTAGACATTAGTGTCATTTATTTATAAACACGGCGTGCTTCTCTGTGTTATACCGTCACCAAGGGCCGTATCCATAGCACGTGAACGCATTAGCATAACCCGGGATGGTAGTTTCTCAGAAAATTCTCGATGTTTCCACCAGTCCTCTGTGCCCTTTAATAGTACAGCCCTTTGCCTGGAGACAAACAGTGTAAAACAGCTGCATTAACTCTTAGTATACTGTGTGTCTCTAGTGCTTCACATCTTGCCTCAAAGTTACCAAGATTAGGACAGTAATCGATACAGTGTGAATGTGTGTGTTAGATCGACAGATTTTATATGTGTGTATGCGTGTGCCAGAGAGAGAGAGAGAGAGAGAGAGAGAGAGAGAGAGAGAGAGAGAGAGAGAGAGAGAGAGAGAGAGAGAGATTGTAGGTTGGTAGATTAGGACTGTATGTTTACGCTTCTTTGGTTTTAGGTCGGCAGGCTAAGACAGTGTTTGTATGTGAGTGTGTGTGTGTGTGTGTGTGTGTGTGTGTGTGTGTGTGTGTGTGTGTGTGTGTGTGAATTTAGGTCGGCAAATTAGGACAATGTGTTAGTGTGGCCATATATGGGCGTAATGTGACAATGTGTGTGGTGTGTGTGTGTGTGTGTGTGTGTGTATGTGTGTGTGTGTGTGCGCGCGTGCAAATCTACATAGGTTCCTGTACCTGTATCTGGTATGTGTGTGTGTGTGTGTGTGTGTGTGTGTGTGTATGTGTGTGTGTGTGTGTGTGTGTGTGCGCGTGCAAATCTACATAGGTTTCTGTACCTGTATCTGGTATGTGGAAACGCGAAGAATTTAACTCACGAAAAGAACACTGTTTACTAACATCAGAGAAATACAATCCTTATTCATCTCATGACATGAGAAGGGGAAAGCTTTAGTATGTCATCGCCTCGGGAAAGTTAGAGGGGAAAAGAGGCAGGGGAAGTCCAAGAGACAAGACATTGGATAGTTTATATATCATTTAAAGGAATATAAAAAACGATTTACAATATGCGTGACAGAAAGCTATGTACAAACATGATCATCAACGCCACATGGCATGGGCTATAAGGAAAACAAAAATAATGTTAACTTAGCTACTATGTCTTACCATTTAATTATTACACAAACTACTAAATTAACAATAGCGTTTCGTGAATATTTGAACAAGAACTACTAACCAATAACTGATCAAGAACTACTAACCGTAAATGCCACCAAGTCCATATCCAACTCCAATGCCACCTAGTCCGTATCCAGCGCCACCTAGTCCGTATCCATAGCCACCTAGTCCGTATCCATAGCCACCAAGTCCGTATCCATAGCCACCAAGTCCATACCCAAGGCCTCCAAGTCCAAGTCCACCGATCCCGTATCCACCATATCCAAATTTACCGATACCAAGGCCGTATCCAGGGAAGCCGAATCCGTACCCGCCTACAATAGCCTCGGTACTCATGGAGAGAGTGGCCACCAGCAAGAGGACAGCTATTGCCTTGTACATGATCTGTGGACGGAAAGGTTCGTGTGAGTGAGGATATAATTGGGTTTGTCTAGAGAGGTTCATTAGAGAGATAGTATAAACCTAGATGTTTGCCTTTAGAGGTTCACGTGAATTATAGCATAAACCAAGTTGAGTGTGTCTTGAGAGGTTTGTGTGATTGATGATAGTATAAATGTAGATGTAATAATGATATAAACTTTGATGAGTTTGTTTCAGGTGAGTGATGTTGAAAACCTAGTTTATTTAGGATCATGAGAGTGATAATGCAAATCTAGTTGGGTTAGGATGATATAACCCGGGTGGGTTAGGTTCATGTGAGTGCTGATACAAACCTAGTTTGGTTTTCTAAGCGATCAAACAAGTCATGTAGACCTTAAAATATACAGCTAGTTAGTGTTACAGTTGCAGTTACAGCTAGTTAGCCGTTACAGTGTGGCATTTTTTGTACGTTTGTCCATAGTTTTGTGTAACAGTCTTATATTCCATGAGGTTTGGCGTTCGTTGTCATATTTGTCACAGCCTCCTGTCTCAAAACATATTCACCACACTTTATGGCGTTAATCAGTATCTGTACCCACGGCATCCTACCTCATTCCTTACGACCTATACAGTATGGCGTTGGTTTTCATATTTGTCCACAGCATACTATCTCGTGTTTTGTTAATAATATAGCTGTTTGTTTATCTTTGCTACGATGCTAAGTTGTCTAGCATTTTAACTTCAAAAATTTGAAGCAAGCATAAAATCAGATGGAAGATATGTGAGACAGATTACAAGGAGACTAGTTCAAACAAAGCTGCATTGTTAGATGATGAAAAGTATCTTTTGTAATAATTAACGCTCGTAAGAGAACTGACATGTTGTATGGAACCTGTTCTGCTGTGAGAGGGTGAACAAATCAGGGAGAACTTGAAGGCAGCTAAGGTGTAGTTTCTGAGAAGAGAAACAATATTCTAGAAAATGCCAATGAAAATATAGAAATATTCTCAGCTGTAAGAAAGTGTTCTTTGGTCATGTAAAGAGAAGAGGTTTTGGAGAAACTAGAGAGACTAGAAAGATCAACGGTTGAAGAGGAAGAGGAAGATCTAGAGAAATTATGCTTTTTGTCTAAAACTGACATGGAGAAATATCTTTACAATAGATGCGGAACACCAAGAATCGAAAATGCAAAGAGGCATGAATGGCATCTTATTCGGTTTGGCTCGTGATGATGATGATGATGATGATGATGATGATGATGATGATGATGATGATGATGATGATGATGATGATGATGATGATGATGATGATGATGATATTACTTTTCTGGGTCCTTATATTATTATTTTTATTGATTTTCCCCTCTGTGATTTGTCTCCTTGGCTTGAGGCCCTTGACGATATATATGTTTGGTGCTTGTTCTATTTCCATATGATCTCAACACTGATCTGATTCATTTTTATAGGGTGTATTTTAATTACTGTCCAGTGTTTCAAAAATATTGCTGGTCCAAGTTTTGTATTCACCCTCTGTAAATTTCATGAAAGATAATAGGTAAATACAAAACTTGGACCGGCAATGTTTTCAAACACTGCACAGTCATTTAAAAAACACCATATATTGCCATCGTGTATGCAAGATTTGTGTTATCAAGATGGAACACATGCCCCGTTATGCGTGAAGTGAAAACCTCGGCCACCCGCTTCTAATACACAGAACAACGTTAGTTCACGAAATTGTACTATAGTTGTTGTTTTTTTTTTTGGGGGGGTCCCAATATAAACATCCATATCACAGTAACCAACTGAGGGAAAATTATGAGATTTAGTATATAACCTTATTATTATGTCCACCCAACAAAAATATTTTTGTTCTGGAGATTTTACAGCAGATTTCAAAGTTTGTTTATATGCGGAATATAATTTACGTAAATCCATAATTTTAAATCTATTACAGCGTAGCCAGACAATCAGTTGAATGTTGAATATTGTACGTGTTTTGAAGGGATTGGCCTTATGCCAACTCCCCGTGTTGTTCAAACTAGGACTGTTCAGACGTGTCTCAAAATGTGGGTTATTTCATGAAACATGATTAATATGTTTTTTTTTTTTGTTTTTTTTTTAAATCTTACCACTTATCGCTAACATTGAAATGTGTGAATATTTTTCAATGGGATTTAATGCGAAATTATACACTTCAAAGAATCGCTATGAAGTTGTACACATATATTTGTCAAGAAGCTGATCGCAGGAAACTGTTTTATACTATTACAAATTCCGAAAAAAAGAACAGTGCATGCATTGGGTTTGAGTAAACGGTAATTTCGTCGATGGGTGCAAGAATCTGGAATTAAACCACCACGCAATAACAAAACGGTAGGTAGAAAGATTATTGTAGACAGCTTTGACAAAGATGTCATAAGGCGAGCTATTATAAAAATGCTTTAAAAAGTCGCTTAAAATTCGACAGGGTCGACTTCATTGCACCGGTTTCTACCCCATATGGCTCGGGCTCTTTCCGCAGCGCGGATAGCATCGCACAAAGCACGAACTCCGCAGCTCTAGCGACGACCCACAGAAGTCTCCGAAAAATGTAACTCGTGAACCGAAGGATGCGGCCCGGAATCGAATCCACGACCTTTGGAGCCCGAGTCAAAAGGCTTGACCACTTCGCCACGGAGACTCCTAAAATTATAAAAATTTTGGATTTTATATCCAGGATTATCCAGCATTATAAAAATGCTGGATGCCAAAGAAACAGTGACTGTAAGAAAACTTAGGGTTTGGTTCAGAAAGAACAATAACATAGAGCTATCCAAAACAACTTTGTGGAAAATTATAAGGACATTATCTTCACTATTTGAAAGTACAAGGGAGGTAGAAATAATCTTTGCGATCAACCGCATTTAGGAGCCATGAGAAGCAGATACCTACGTGAAATAAGGGAAATACGCAAAGAAAATTATGGCATAGTGTGTTTGGATGAAATGTGGATCAATGCGCACCACACAAGTGATAAGGAATGGCAATCAGTGGATGGACAGATAAAGCGATATGTGCTCAGTAGTATAGGACAGCTTTTGGTCATGGCCCATGCTGGTAATACGCATAATGGCTTACAACAGAATGCTGGGCTCGTGTTCGTATCAAAGAATACAGACAATATGGATTATCATAATAAGATTAATGGTAACGTATTTAGAGATTGGCTCGAGAATACTGTGCTTCCATCCCTAGATAGACCGTCGTGTCCAATTATGGACAATGCATGATATCAATGTTAGTTAGTTAGTTAGTCGACAGATCATCCTCATTGTACATCGAACCATTCAGTCCATAAGTGCTCGGATCCCCTCCTCAGCAAATCCCGCAGCGTGTAGCGGCTAACGACGCCAGTTCTGTTTTGGTTTATCAGTCTTCTTTGGCTTCCTGCGTAGTGTTCTTGTTTGGCCACCCCTCTTTTAATTTGCTGCTCTAGCAGTCTGGCCATTGTTGTAGATTCACAGTCATCACTTGGTTCTCGCAAAAGTCTTACTTCTCGTAGAGCATTCAGAATGTCAGCCTGGTCCATGGCGCGTCCGCCCTCCACAGTAGCCTCACCTGCGAGCTTGTCAGCCCGCTCATTTCCTTGTACTCCCGCATGCCCTGGCACGAAGATGAAACTAATCTCTGCCAGCCGAGACCGCTCCAGAGGCAGCAACCATTCTCTTCGGATCGACCCCTCCTCTATCCTCTTGATCATGTTCATTGAGTCGGTAAGGAAACAAGCCCTAGTGAATGTCTGTGTCTCGAGCCATGTTATTGCTTTACTTACTGCCATGACTTCCATCGTCAGGCTACTTGTAGTTTCAGTGAAAGCACCAGAGTCCTCCTTCACAATTCTCCCTCCGGCCCGAGTTGTAAAGGCCCATGAGCTTCTCACATGTCGGACGACCGACCCATCTGTGTAGATGACCGCGTCACTGTCTAGCGAATTCTCGAAAATCAATGCTTGTACTTCAGCCTCCACAGCAGCCGGATTTTCTTGTCTTCATTTCCTATCTAGTTGGATGCAAACTGAAAAGGATGTGCAGAAGTCTGTTGGCACTTGCACCCACTCCTCGCCAGGTTCTAAGTCCTCAAGTGAACACACCTGTTGAAGAATGTCTTCGGCTTGACCCATCCACGATCGTCCTCTTTTTAACCTGCTGCCCTTCACCTTCCTAATTTCACTATGCAGTGGATGTTGTGTGTTTGCGTTAACTCTGAGGTAGGCGCGTGCCCTGCAAACATGTATTTTCTCTTCAATGGTTGGAAAATCAAGAAGGTAGCGCATCGCCCTGCATGCTGTATCTCTTGTACATCCAAGAATAATGCGCATAGCTTCATTCTGTATCCTTTCCATCCTTTCTATCTGCTTATGGCTGAGAGTCAGGATTGCCATTGCATACTCCAAAACAGACATGACCAGCCCCTCGTACAGAAGACATAGATGGCGCTGCTCACAGTTTGCTGCCGCCATCACCCGCATCGCAGCCAAACCCCGCTTGGCCTTTGTTATCACCTGGTCTATGTGCACATTATAAGCAAGGCTTCGATCAAACCGTATCCCTAGGTAATTCATTGCCTGCGTTCTTTCCACCGTCTCTGAACACAGCATTACAGTTGGTGTTGGAGTGTTGACAATATGATTATTCAACGAGAACCAATTCACTGTTGCCTTTGTTGGGTTGACCATTGCCCCAGCTTCATCACACAAAGTACTTATTCGATTGAGTTCGGTTTGTAGTTCCACAGCAACCTGCTCTCTATCCTTACCCTGAAAATACACTAAAACATCATCGGCATACGACAATGTCCTGCCAGGTCCAGTGATCTGCTCACTGGTGATTCTCACTGTGTAGGCTTTGAACAGTACCGGAGATAATGGTGATCCCTGTGGTAGGCCAGGATATATTGTTGTTGGTTCCGAAGTCCAACTGCCACATCTAAAAACTACTTTCCGTTGGAAGAGGGCTGCAGCTATCCAACTAAGGAGGAATGGACTTACTTTTAGTTCAAGAAGCTGAAACATTAAAAAATCCAATGGTACTCTGTTGTATGCGTCCTCAAGATCAACCGCTGCAGCAAAGGTTTCAATGCCTGAGTGGAAACCTTCATAGACATCATGGGCAAAGACTGCTGCATTGGTCCAGGTTTCTCTTTTTGGACGATACCCACCCAGGGTAGGTGGAAAAACACCTTGCCTCTCTAGCTGGCTTGATACTTTCCTGGCAATTACCTTCTCCAACAGCTTGCCTATTGTATTCTGCATGGTTATAATTCGATATCCCTGAATTTTTTTGTGGTCTTTGTCAGGCTTCGGCAAGGGAATCAGATAGCTGTGTAACCATTCCTCCTTGATGCTAGCACTCACTATACTGTTGTTGTACATGTCTGCTAGTTTCTCTAGCTCATTGTCGGTACACTTATTGATGTCGTCGTATCTTATGCCATCAGGACCTGGAGCACTGTTTTTTGATCGTCGAAGCACAGCCTTGATTTCTTTCACTGTCACTGTGTCTTCATCCGAAGTGTTCTGGGCCTTGCATCTGTCTGAGGTGACCTCCTTGGCCAGCTTTCGGCCTCCCATGTCTGTCTGGTTGCTCTGCTCAAGATAGCGTTCAAAGAGGGCTTTGCCCTTGTCCTCGTCAGTCCTCTGCCAGATGAGGTCAGCACCTTGGAAGTCAGAAATGCTCTTATTCTTGACTACACCACTCATGCTTTTATGTAGTCGCCAGAACAATTTCAGTGACTTGTCTGTGCTTACTCTTTGACACACCTCTGCCCATTTTTCGCTTTTAACCACCTTGACCAGTTTCTTGAAATAGCTTACTTTTGTGTGCATCTCTCTTTCTAAGTGCAAGCAGGGACTAGGATGACCAGCTCTGTTCTTCTTGGCATTTTGTCTACACTTATCCACCCAAGCCTTCTCCACCTCGAAATTCCACCACGGTGGCTGCTCCCATCTTTTTTTCCTGCCCTGAAACTTTCTGCGCTTGTCACGTCTTATTTTACTCACCACATCTTGCCCTGTACTGTCATACTGGAAAGTCTTTACCTTTAGCTTGTGCTGCCTGGTTCTGCCTTTCTCCACCAGTATGCTGCACGGGTGGTGGTCGCTGCCGTGGTGTCCTAGGACACCCCATCTACACACTGTAGTGAGTGAAGGTGATACGGCGTCTATAGCTTGGAGGTAGTGAACAGTTTCGCAATCCAGGTCCACTGGCTTCGGAGTCAACAAGCGATTTGGGAGCAGATAGCTATGCTTTGATTTTCGCGAAGGCATCGGCCTTTCAGATGTCAGTGGCAAACTACAAAACGTAGAAGTGCCTAGAAAATAATATACAACCAACAAGTGCTGAAGTTGACTGCGAAGTCCTGTAAAGGAATTATTTAAATTAGTCACACAACATGTTTTACTTACGTTAAATGTCGGTAACAGTGGCTAGCAGACGAGAGTACCGGTTGACTGTATGGAAATCCGTGCTGGTTACAGCTTTACCGACCCTTTTATAGGAGATCTTCACCTGACCACACCTTAGACAACAACCCTTCATAACCCGCGGGCTGACCATTACAAAATTTCAAATATCATAAACTTAATCCCCCGAAAAACACGACCACCTCCGGGGCAAAGTTGATGTTCGACACTTCGATTGGTTGTGAACTCATTTGAGCCCAACTAATTTCTCACATCCCCACCACCGCCACCAACCATGTTTGTTTTATTGGCATATTTTTACACGCAGTTTTAAACTATGAGAGAGAGAGAGAGAGAGAGAGAGAGAGAGAGAGAGAGAGAGAGAGAGAGAGAGAGAGAGAGAGAGAGAGAGAGAGAGAGAAACAGTCTGACGGTATACAACAGGGATATGTACATTTCGACATTCTATAGATGGGACTTTCTAAATAATATGTAGATTTCCCTCATATGTTCATGTCATTGTTCGTTCCTTCATGTGCATACTATTGTCGTAATATTTACCATATGTTCATGACATTGTCGTAATATCTACCATATGTTCATGACATTGTCGCAATATCTACCATATGTTCATGACATTGTCCCAATATGTACCCTATATTCATGCCATTGTCCCAATATTTAACCTATATTCATGCCATTGTCCCAATATTTAACCTATATTCATGCCATTGTCCCAATATTTACCCTATCTTCAAGGTATTGTCCCAATACATACCATATATACATCTCAGTATTCCAATATTTACTCTATTTACACGCCATTGTCCCATGCGTCTCCCTCATGTTTCCCAATACCCCCCCCCCTCATGTTCATACGTTATCCCAATACCCTCCTCCCTCATGTTCACACCATTATCCCAATAACCTCCTCCCTCATGTTCACATTTTTGTCCCATATCTCCCCCCCCCATCCTATTCACGCCATTGTCCCATGAGTCTCCATCATGTTCACACTATTGTCCCAATACTCCCCCCCCCCTTTCATGTTTACACCATTGTCCCAATATCCTCCTGTCTCTTGTTCACACCATTGTCCCAATACTCACGAATCATGTTCATACGATTGTCCCAGTACCCTCCTCCCTCATGTTCATGTCATTGTCCCAATACTCCTCCCTCATGTTCATGCCATAGTCCCACTACTCCTCCCTCATGTTCATGCCATTGTCCCAGTACCCTCCTCCCTCATGTTCATGTCATTGTCCCACTACTCCTCCCTCATGTTCATAATATTGTCCCACTAATCCTCCCTCATGTTCATGCCATTATCCCAACACTCCTCCCTCATGTTCATGCCAATGTCCCAACACTCCTCCCTCATGGTCATCCCATTGTCCCAATACCCTCCTCCCTCATGTTCATGCCATTGTCCCAATACACTCCTCTCTCTCATGTTCATGCCATTGTCCCACTACTCCTCCCTCATGTTCATAATATTGTCCCACTACTCCTCCCTCATGTTTATGCCATTGTCCCACTACTCGTAACTCATGTTCATGCCATTGTCCCAACACTCCTCCCTCATGTTCATGCCATTGTCCCAATACCCCTACCTCATGTTCATGCCATTGTCCCAATACTCCTCCCTCATGTTCATGCCATTGTCCCAATACTCCTCCCTCATGTTCATGCCATTGTCCCAATACTCCTCCCTCATGTTCATGCCATTGTCCCAATACTCCTCCCTCATGTTCATGTCATTGTCCCACTACTCCTCCCTCATGTTCATAATATTGTCCTACTACTCCTCCCTCATGTTCATGCCATTGTCCCACTACTCCTCCCTCATGTTCATGCCATTGTCCCAACACTCCTCCCTCATGTTCATGCCATTGTCCCAATACTCCTCCCTCATGTTCATGTCATTGTCCCACTACTCCTCCCTCATGTTCATAATATTGTCCCACTACTCCTCCCTCATGTTCAAGCCATTGTCCCAACACTCCTCCCTCATGTTCATGCCATTGTCTCAATACCCTACTCCCTCATGTTCATGCCATTGTCTCAATACCCTCCTCCCTCATGTTCATGCCATTGTCCCAATACTCCTCCCTCATGTTCATGCCATTGTCCCACTACTCCTCACTCATGTTCATGCCATTGTCCCACAACTCCTCCCTCATGTTCATGATATTGTCCCACTGCTCCTCCCTCATGTTCATGCCATTGTCCCACTACTCCTCCCTCATGTTCATGCCATTGTCCCACAACTCCTCCCTCATGTTCATGCCATTGTCCCACTACTCCTCCCTCATATTCATGCCAATGTCCCACTACTCCTCCCTCATGTTCATGCCATTGTCCCACTACTCATCCCTCATGTTTATTCCATTGTCCCAACAGTCCTCCCTCATGTTCATGCCATTGTCACAATAACCTCCTCCCTCATGTTTATACCATTGTCCCAACACTCTTCCCTCATGTTCATGCCATTGTCCCAATACTCCTCCCTCATGTTCATGCCATTGTCCCAACACTCCTCCCTCATGTTCATGCCATTGTCCCAACACTCCTCCCTCATGTTCATGCCATTGTCCCACTACTCCTCCCTCATGTTCATGCCATTGTCCCACTACTCCTCCCTCATGTTCATGCCATTGTCCCACTACTCCTCCCTCATGTTCATGCCATTGTCCCACTACTCCTCCCTCATGTTCATGCCATTGTCCCACTACTCCTCCCTCATATTCATGCCATTGTCCCACTACTCCTCCCTCATATTCATGCCATTGTCCCACTACTCCTCCCTCATGTTTATTCCATTGTCCCAACAGTCCTCCCTCATGTTCATGCCATTGTCACAATACCCTCCTCCCTCATGTTTATACCATTGTCCCAACACTCTTCCCTCATGTTCATGCCATTGTCCCAATACTCCTCCCTCATGTTCATGCCATTGTCCCAACACTCCTCCCTCATGTTCATGCCATTGTCCCAACACTCCTCCCTCATGTTCATGCCATTGTCCCACATCTCCTCCTTCATGTTCATGCCATTGTCCCACTACTCCTCCCTCATGTTCATGCCATTGTCCCACTACTCCTCCCTCATGTTCATGCCATTGTCCCACTACTCCTCCCTCATATTCATGCCATTGTCCCACTACTCCTCCCTCCTGTTTATTCCATTGTCCCAACAGTCCTCCCTCATGTTCATGCCATTGTCACAATACCCTCCTCCCTCATGTTTATACCATTGTCCCAACACTCTTCCCTCATGTTCATGCCATTGTCCCAATACTCCTCCCTCATGTTCATGCCATTGTCCCAACACTCCTCCCTCATGTTCATGCCATTGTTCCAACACTCCTCCCTCATGTTCATGCTATTGTTCCACTATTCCTCCCTCATGTTCATGCCATTGTCCCACTACTCCTCCCTCATGTTCATGCCATTGTCCCACTACTCCTCCCTCATGTTCATGCCATTGTCCCACTACTCCTCCCTCATGTTCATGCCATTGTCCCACTACTCCTCCCTCATATTCATGCCATTGTCCCACTACTCCTCCCTCATGTTCATGCCATTGTCCCACTACTCCTCCCTCATGTTCATGCCATTGTCCCACTACTCCTCCCTCATATTCATGCCATTGTCCCACTACTCCTCCCTCATGTTCATGCCATTGTCCCACTACTCCTCTCTCATGTTCATGCCATTGTCCCACTACTCCTCCCTCATGTTCATGCCATTGTCCCACTACTCCTCCCTCATATTCATGCCATTGTCCCACTACTCCTCCCTCATGTTCATGCCATTGTCCCAACACTCCTCCCTCATGTTCATGCCATTGTCCCAACACTCCTCCCTCATGTTCATGCCATTGTCCCAACACTCCTCCCTCATGTTCATGCCATTGTCCCAATACTCCTCCCTCATGTTCATACCATTGCCCCACTACTCCTCCCTCATGTTCATGCCATTGTCCCAATACTCCTCCCTCATGTTCATGCCATTGTCCCAATACTCCTCCCTCATGTTCATGCCATTGTCCCACTACTCCTCCCTCAAGTTCATGCCATTGTCTCAATACTCCTCCCTCATGTTCATGCCATTGTCCCACTACTCCTCCCTCAAGTTCATGCCATTGTCTCAATACTCTTCCCTCATGTTCATGCCATTGTCCCACTACTCCTCCCTCATGTTCATGCCATTATCCCAATACCCCCCCCCCCATCCCCGTCCTCATTTTCACGCCATTGTCCCAATAATATGTTCATGTCATTGTCCCAGTATTCCCATCAGATGTCCATGACACTGTCCCAGTATTCCCCTCAGATGTCGATGACATTGTCCCAGTATTCCCCTCAGATGTCCATGACATTGTCCCAGTATTCCCCTCAGATGTCCATGACATTGTCCCAGTATTCCCCTCAGATGTCCATGACATTGTCCCAGTATTCTCCTCAAATGTCCATGACTTTGTCCCAGTATTCCCCTCAGATGTCCATGACATTGTCCCAGATTGCCGTCAAGCTCATCTTTCACAGTTCACAGCAATGTAAACACTATACGTCTTAGAAAGGAGTCGACGGGTGTGGAATGCCAGAAAACATCATCATCATCATGTGCCATGCCGGTAATCGTGGACGGTCATTTCTCGCCATCTCACTCGATCACCTGATTCATGGATCAGCTCAGTGTTCTTGTCTCGAACATGCCACGTGATAAATACATCCAGTTATTTATTTACTTCTCTGCCGTCCTCTTGTCCCCCCCCCCCCCCCCCCTTAATCGTGCCAATTGTCACCGAGTTCTCGAATTAATTTCTTCTCATAACGTGACCAAACATGTTGATTGTCTACGTCTAATTTCTCTAATCAGTTTACGATTTTCATTTGTTTCTTGTAAGACTTGGTTATTGGTTTTTCTGTCTGTCCATGATATTCTTTGCATTTTCCTGAGAAACCACATTTCCACAGCCATCAGATGTTTTTCAGCTTATCTGCTCATTGTTCACGTTTCGCATCCATACAAAAGTATATTATGTACTTATATAGAAAAGCATACGATATTCTTCACTTATCTTCTAATTGTCCATAATATGCTTCCATACATCATAACTGGCACAATTTTTCTCATGAATCTTTTCCCGACCACTATAAAACAAACCATTCATTTATACACGGGCAAGTGATTTTATACCATAAGGGAAGTCAGTTCTGAGGTGGTGATGTACTTTTGTTTTACACAGCTCTCTCTCTCTCTCTCTCTCTCTCTCTCTCTCTCTCTCTCTCTCTCTCTCTCTCTCTCTCTCTCTCTCTCTCTCTCAGGAACCAGGCAAAGACTTCACACTCTAAACTAGCAAAGAACTCTTCAGCTGCACATTGGTAGCACGCCTATAGAAAGTGTAACCGAGCACAAGGCACTGGGTCTTATCATAGATCAAAATCTATCCTTTAATTCCCATGTTCATGCACTAGTTAAACAAATAGCCAAAAAAGTATACCAACTTGCCAAAATTAAACATTTCCTCGGGGAAAACACACGAAAGATATTCTATACTTCCCACATACAAACACATATTGATTATTGCTCCACAATCTGGGATGGATGCTCCAAATCAATAACAAAACGCCTTTATTCACTCCAGAAAAGGGCAGTGCGTCTAACCAATGGTGATAAGTTTACAGACAATTCTAACCTACATGAACGTCTTCAGTTACTGCCACTCCACAAACGCCTACTTTTTAATAAGGCTAAACTAACTCACAAAATCCTATTTCAAAATGCCCCAAGCTATCTTTGACCATTGTTTAAATATAACGCAAGACATAGCGAACGACTAAATATACTTCATGTCCCTAAAACTAGGATAGACTTATATAAAACAAGCTTAGCATACTCTGCCACTAAGTTGTGGAATAATCTTCCACAAGAAATCAAAGACACCACCAATCATTATACATACAGTCGCAACCTGTTTGAACACTACCTCAGGACAGACTACATGTCCCCTTAAAAAAAAAAAAACAGCAACAAAGACAATAATAATGGTAAATTATCTCGAACGACAACTAGCCAGAAAAAAAACAAAAACATTCCCATATGTGTGATACGTTACACCCACCTTGGGTATTTATGATGCCCATGTTAAACATTGCCTCAACGAGTCATGTATTATTGATTATTTTTTATGCGTTTTAATGCTTATTGTTATTTTGTAGTTAAAGAATTGCTTCATAAGAGATGTTGAAGGAAAGAATGTATGAGAGGAAATAGAGAAGAAGGGCAGAATGTCAGACGGGCCTGCGTGCCCAATTCTTAACCCTTTGAAAATAAAGATTTTCGTCCGTTCTTTCGTTCGTTCGTTCGTTCGTTCGTTCGTTCTCTCTCTCTCTCTGTCTCTCTCTCTCTCTGTCTCTCTCTGTCTCTATGTCTCTATCTGTCTCTCTCTCCTGTCCACCTCTCTCTCACTCACTGTCCTCTCTCCCCTTTCTCACTCCCGCTCTCCTCTCTCTCTCTCTCTCTCTCTCTCTGTCACTTCTTCTCTCTCACTCTATCCCACTCAGTCCTTCACTTACTATCCTCTCCCCCCTCACTCTCTCCTCTCTCTCCCCCCTCTCTCTCCCCCCCCTCTCTCTCTCTCACGTGCTCTTCTCTCTCTCTCTCTCTCTCTCTCTCTCTCTCTCTCTCTCTCTCTCACTCTCTCCGTCTCTCGACTATTTTTCTGTTATGTCGTTCCCTAGTTTTGCGTTAACGCGACTTTACGAAAACAACTGTAGGGTTAGAGGAGCTTGAGAAAAACTTAGGAGTGGTAAAAGATTCCTACAGCAACAAATGTCCTCCTGAGTCTTCCAATCTCTCTCTCTCTCTCTCTCTCTCTCTCTCTCTCTCTCTCTCTCTCTCTCTCACACACACACACACACACACACATACACACAATCTCTCTCTCACACACACACTAACCACACACGCATACTCACACTCTACACACGGACAGACACAAACAGGCACAGATATATATGATCCATCAAATACTACAGGAAGGATATGTATCTGTCAATGTCAGTCACGTTTTCCTTGTGGTCATTTCCGGGAGAAATTAAAACAGATGCCCTGGCATACTATTCTTGTCATGGTTGGTTGGTTGCCGATCCCTGGAAGATTAAGTCGGAGGGGACGGATGGAGGTCCTCTGTGGCCAAGCGGTCATTCCGTGTGACTTACACTCCGAAAGTCGAGAGTTCGTTTTCGGAACCAGTCATTCGTTTCACGAGTGCAGTGTTTTCGGAGACTCCTGGGGGTCGTCGCTGGAGCCACGGAGTTTGTGCTGTGTGTGGCTCTTGTGGCAAGCCGCTCTCAGAAAAGAGACCGAGCTATATATAGTAAAGCTTGGTGCAATAAAGTTGAACCTCTGGCCTTTAAATCATTTAAACTTAAGTCCGATGCTTTCGCGTTGAGATTTGACGAGCCTGGAACAGAGCTTTCATCAAGTAGGTTTGTGTAGAGACTTTTCTCCTATTAAAAACATGGCGGGTCTATGTTGCCGTTCTCTCCTTCCCCTGAGTAGCCAGGGGCATGAGCAAGATCGGTGCTGGCACTTGACAGGAGCAGAGAGGCACATTATGATGTAACCATGTCAAGATTCAGCAGCGCATACAAGGACCGGCTGAGATTAGCCTGGGCTAGTTGTTTCCTCAACATTGGTTCAAGTTAAAATTAAAGTTATACTTAGTTGCATATCCTTTACAGGACGTAGCAGTCAACACCAGCATTTTTTGCTGTTGTGATATCTTGGCAAGTTTACGTTCAGTAATTTGCCATTGTTTTCTGAACGACCGGCACTCATATCATGTTGTAAATAACCAACGCAAGGCGGTCTGCTGCCAAATCGCCAACCGCTGTGTTTCGAACGCGAGTATGCGGGATTACGAACTACGTCCGTAACTCTTTCGCCACGGAGCAAGCCATCGTTGGTTACACATTCTAAAAGGATGGACAGTCGCAGAATTTGTGAAAAATATTCTTGCTGTTTCTGGTGATTGAACCTGGACCACTGGTCCTGGCATGCAAGCGTACTGACCACTGTCCTGACATGCAAGCATACTGACCACTGTCCTGGCATGCAAGCATACTGACCACTGTCCTGTCATGCGAGCGTACTGACCACTGTGATGCCATATCATCATAATCATGTGCTCTGTCAACTGGCGTAGGCGTTCATGTATCTTTACACAACTAAGTGTTTGTGTTCTGATACTACGGCTTCTGAAAATACCACGTGCAACCAAGATGTCATCTATTATTTGTGTATAATGGTATGTAAGTTGTATTGGAACTTTTGAGACAATTAAGAGAGCACATAAACAAACACAGAAGTATTGATTGACAGTCATAGAAGTGGAAGAACTATGTAGAGTTTAGAAAACACAGTATCACAAACACAAGATGTCATCTATTGTTGTGAATAATGGTATGTAAGTTGTATTGGACCTCTTGAGACAATTAAGAGAGCACATAAACACAGAAGTATTGATTGACGGTCATAGAAGTGGAAGAACTATGTAGAGTTTAGAAAACACAGTAGACAACCTACACATTGAAACCATAGTTACCATATAGGCATTCGAACCTGTAACCTCCAAATGACGATAGGAGCTTTCTGCAAAACAAAGTGTACTTCAAGGCATGGCCAGCTCGACACTGCGTACACCATTCTAGCCACCACCATCATCATTATCATCATCATCATCGACAGCCTTGCCACCTATCATGAGCAATGATAGTCTCCAGTAGAAGTTTTGTATTGTCGAGTTGGCCTGCGTCGAAGTACACTGTTCCTGCACCGATGCGCTGTCTTCATTTGGATGTGATAGGTTCGAATCCCGGTCTCGTAACTACAGCTTTCAATTGTTATAGTATATAAGTTGTCCTCTAGTCTCTACTTCTTTCTTCTACTTCTATGAGAGCCAATCAACACGTGTGTGTACATTTAAATATTGTGAACGACACAGAGACACAATAACAACTGGTCACAAGCAACAAAATGAGGCGGCAACATGATAGGTCACTTCATGAGACGAGTTTTATATTTCAACTGAGAACATCCGTGGGGGGAAAAAACACTAGAGGAAGACGAGGTGATTCCCCAAAACCTTGTATAGTGGCACAGAAGGATATCAACACATGCATTGTAACATGCTGTTGTAGAACATGATCGCTCACGCCAGGTGGCAAAGCACTTGATATTTGGTTTTACTCGCTTTGAACTCGAGCTTAGTCCATACATGTGAAACTATTACTAATAGTTGCTACTGTCGAGTAGGGGGGACCAGAGGGGGAGGGGGGGGGGGGGGGGACAGGACCGCTTTTTGCTTGAGGATTCATCATCATGTGCCATGCCCATATGCGTGGACAGTTATGTTTCGCAATCTCACTCGATCACCAGAGTAGTGTACCAGCTCTGTGTTCTTGTCTCAATCATGCCACGTGGCCAAGCCATCCAGGTATTTACTTCTCTGTCTTCCCCTTGTTCTTTTCCTTTCAATCTTGCAAATTGCCACTAATTTCTCCAATTTATTTCTTCTCATAAAGTGTCCAAAAATGTGACTGTCTACATCTAATTTCTCTAATCAGTTTACGGTTTTCATGTGTTTCTTGTAGGACGTGGTCAATGGTTTTTCTATCTGTCCGTGGTATTCTTTACATTTTCCTCAACCATTAGATGTTTTTCAGCTTGTCTGCGTATTGTCCACGCTTCACATCCATACAAAAGGACAGGTTCTATGCAGCACTTCAACTTTTTAAAATTTCGTTACAATTGGCAATTTAAAAAAAATTTTTGGTCAGTATGTTTTTACATCTTGCAAAATGTCACCTTCGCCATGGCGATACTTGTTCAAATCTCTTCAAAGCACCTCCCATCAGATGTTTCACTGTTACGAGATAGTTGTACTCATTCACTTGAATATTCCAATTTACCTGTATATTATATTATGTGTGGATTACCTTTCTCTATTACTAGTGTACCTCTCCATCAGGCGAACTCTCTCGGCCTTCTGAGGTACTCGTAATTTACATCCCCAAGTCAAGGACGAGAAGTCAGCATTTTAGTCCAACTGAACGGTGTAGGGGTTAAACACATTACCTCGCCATGCACTTAATGATGGATAATAATGGTGGTGGTGATGATGATGATGATTATCACGATGTATATGTACACTGTCTACTAATATGCCATCATGGCCAATATGACGGCGTGGGTTAAGTATATCATAGTAAACACAACAAGAATCAATAAGTACCGAATAATAAGTATATAAATGCTGCCGTAAGTACCATGATACAATTATACAACATATTAACGTCTATTTTACAACATATCAACATCTATAATACAGATTAGTTGAGCGCTTGTCGACATTGTCAAAGCATTGTAGTAATAAAACAAATGTTAACAGTGATATAAAATGATACTAATACTAATATATTACAATAACATGAAAGTAACAATGTGTTCCAACACTATGTTGCAATAACATGATGGCAATGCAAATGTTTACAATAATATGATAGTAATATAAATGTGTGAGATAGTAATACAAATGTGTTACAATAACATGAAAGTAATACTAATGTGTTATAGTAACATGATAGTAATACTGTGTTATAGTAACCTGAAAGTAATCCTAAAGTGTCATAGCAACATTTGAGTAATACTAATGACATGATAGTAATAAAATATAAAATAACACAAAGTATTGCAGTAATTTACATAACAGAATTACGAAACATACAGGATACTAGCGGCGACTAGCCTTCATCAGCAAACAAATACATGCACGAAAAATAACATATAGTACAGGAGAAGATCCTCCGGTGACTACATTAAAGCATAAGGACGGGATGAGAAGATTAAACAGATGAAAAAATGAGAACAATGAAGAGAACGTGAAGATATGAACAAATGTTGCTACTGAACTCAGAGTCCGAGGCCGTACTGCTACCCTACTAGTATTAGTAATAGTGTGTTTTATTAACATGATTGTAATACTCATCTCATCTCATCTCATCTCATCTCATCTCACCTCATCTCATCTCATTTCATCTCATCTCATCTCATCATGCTCCTCTTGTATCTTGAGGTGTCGAGGTGAAGTATAAACAGCGGGAGAGTGCCCGCTTATGGGATATTATCGTTTACGTGGTCGGCCTCTTCCTCTGCTTCCCTCTGGCCTGTACATCATTGCTTGTTGTGGTATGCTGTTAGTTGGTAACCTACTTGCATGGCCAAAGCATTTGACTTGCTGCCTTCTAATAAAATCTAGTGAAGCTACAACCCCCACTTTAATCTTGATTTATTCATTTCTGATCTTATCTTTTCTTGATACATTGAGTATCCTTCTCAGGAATCTCATTTCTGTTGTTGTGATGTTTCTTTTCTCTTTTCTGTCATTGTCCAAGTTTGGAATTGGTAACATAGAGTTGGTAGGAAGATTGTGTTGTAAAGTGCTTTCTTAGTAGTTATTGATACGTGTTTGTTCTTTAGTATTGGTGCCATTTGTCCAATGAGTTGGTTTGCCTTATTGCATTTATTTTCGATCTCGTCTTATGATTTCCCATTTGATGATATTATACTTCCTAGGTACTTGAAACTCTTTACTTGTCTCAAGGGATGTTCGTTTAGGTGAATCGTTGTTGCTTTTTCTTCTTTAGTTACAGTCATTACCTCTGTTTTACTTGTGCTAATTTTCATGTAATGTTCCCTACACATTTCATTTAGACTATTCATGTGGTCTTGTAATTCAGCTTCTGATTTTGCTATATATATAATAGTAATACTGAATATGCTTATTGGTTTTACTACGAACAGTATGAATATCCCCTGCCGCTTGATAGGCCAGTCACTGGTTTAGGACAAAAATCTGACCAAGTGGGGTCCGTCTCCCCTTTCGATCCAGAGCCTCGCGGTCATGGTTTCCCGGTCTACACTACTGAGAGGTGGAGCTGACTTGTATAGTCTGCGGGTCATCGGCAGGCTACTTTTCACCCTTCCTGGGAGAGGCAATCCGATCCTAACCCTGCTGGCTGCAGGGCCAGGCGCAGTTTAACTTTGTAGACTTTGTACTAAAAGAGAAAAGAAAAATCACAACAGAAATGAGATTCCCGAGAAGAATACGCAATGTATCAAGAAGAGAGAAAATCAGACATGAAGAAATCAGGACTACAGTGGGGGTTATAGAAGCACTAGATTTTATTAGAAGGCAGCAAGTCAAATGGTTTAGTTTAGTCGACGGATCAACATCACGGCACACTGGTGTAACCTATAAGTGCTCCGTTCTTCTCCTAACTAAAGCCTGAGTCCGGAGAAACTCAGCTCAGTGCACGAGCTCCGTGGCACCGGCGAGGATCCTTAAATATTTTGCAACATCCGGTTACGAGCGGACGTGTTTTCACAAGCTCTCCCAAATTTTATAGAATTTATCAAAGTTTTGCCTATTTCAGTAGAGATGCTGTGTATATCATTGTGTTCGTACTAAAACTGGATCTAATACGAATTAATATCTTAAGTTTATGTGACTGTTATTTAGTGAAATTATGATTTCTTTGATAAATGGTAAGGTCATTCAATTTTGAAATTACCAGTTATCGATAAACGACAACGTGTGATTAAACCATGCGTGACTAGCGCGTGGTAAATCGCCAAGCACACAATATCGCAAGTCCCTGATCAGTTCTGTGTTGTTGTCTCAATTATCAAAACAAACCAACCACAACACATGACTTCAACTTGCCCGCAGCGTGTCTAGACTACAATGAGTTCATTGCATTCTTCAAACGGGTTTTATAACATGATGCAGTAATGTCATCGATAGGAGAGGCCTCTCTGGAGGTGACTGGTGTTACAACAAGATCCGGTTTACGATCGACCGTGTGAATAAAACATACACACTAAACAAAGAGAAGGTGGTGAAGACCAAGCTAGCCAGGTGTGTGAACCCAGTCGGCCGAGTCGTCCAACACACCAACTCTGGCCAATTGTTACAGTATCCTTTAACAATACGCTCAATTATGAGACATTTCGAACGTGCCTCATCAATTATTACAAACCTGAACTAATTCAACACAGACAATATAGGAGCGGGGCCTACGTGGAAGACCTGATTACGACGCCAGTCCTTACAATACACTTGTATCACTCGAGGAACAAATTATTAACTCAGGGTAGCGTTGAAAACATTAAATCTTGGCTAAAATTAGACTTTGTCGAGCTGGAGAACTCAATACATACATTCACGAGTAGAGACATATCAAAGACACAAGATATCATCAACATGCTCGTCTTGAGTGAGGAATCAGAATTTACACAGCACACAACTACAGCTGTGGACATCAGAGCAGACGATGTTTCTCAGCTAACACATACAATAAATGAACAGGACAATACCGTCAACACGAGGCCAGCTATCCCATCAGTGCTCTTGGCCATTGAATATCCAATGGAGCACCTCCAAAACAACGTAGAGACCAACGTAAGAGTAGAAGAAGAAATACCAGCCTTAGATCACAAGCCAACTATCAATGGAAATCATGCGATTGTCATAGGCGTATTTAGGTAATAGAACAATCCTTAAAGGTGCTCACTGCTACTGTTACAGCGAACATTGAAGCTGATAGCAAGACCAGCAGTGACTACACTGCTCTCAAAGCAGAAATCACGCTCCTGAGAGAGGAACATCTGTTGCTAAGAAAATAAATAGAAACTTTACAGCATGAGTCCATCACCAACCCAACTGAACAAGCGTGTAATTCCCAAGCAGCTGTATCAACTTCGGAGAATCTAGAAGCCCAGTTTCACCAAAAACAAATAACTAAACAAGACGCGAAAAAACCACGACGTGCAGAGGAAGATAAAACGCTACAAGCAGTCTACCCCATTGGTGTAAAAATAAGCAACAGATTCGACGTGTTTCAAGAAAATTCGTCAGAAAACGTACAGTGCTATAGTGCACTGCCAACAGACAACATACGCCTCCAGGAAACACAGGGACAGTCACATGGAGACGCTCAGACTGCTGCTAAATGGGAGAAACAACGGGCAAGGCGTGCTGACAACCAACATTTGCAGACAGCACGACCCGACTGTACACACATTATAATAGGCTACTCTATAATGAAAGGTCTATACAGCGACCGGAAGGCCACTTCAGACGAAGACATTGTTTCTATAATCCCATTGCCTGGGGCTGGTGTTGACCGGCTAACAAACAAGATTAGGAGGTTGGCTGTAAATCGTAACGTTAAAAAGGCAAGCGTTCATATTGGTATTAATGACACCATGAACAACCAGCAAATCACAGCATCTCAACTGCTGGCGTAACTCGTCCATTTTCTTCTCCTCCATCATATTACCGAGTTATGGATTCCAGCGTCGTCTAGCTGACATAAATAACAACATATTACAGAAGTTTTGTTCTCACAACAACATACAGTTCATCAACAACACACCGGTGTTTATTTCACAGTCTGGAGCACCTAAAAGCGACTTTATAAGGATTAAGTACATTTGTCTACATTGGGCACCAACTTGCTTGCCAAAAATATCAAATACCCAGAACGGACACAACCTACATCTAACACTGGATCGCATAGGACACTTTTAGCTACCTACACCACCTCAAACACAAGCCAGACGACATACTCCCGCCACATCAAGTACCAATAGGCCAGAAGAGAGCAAATCACTCATAACTACGGCACCTGATATCCAAGCCAGACGGAACATTTCCACCACACCAAAACGTACAATACGCCCTTTTTCACACAGGAGAGGGATAATTATGAAGATACTTTCCCTCTTCTCCACAGCAAGGATCAATCCAGCAGTAACAAAAACGTGCCACCACAGCCTCCTGTTAGCCAAGAACCAGAGCCTGTAGTTGGAAGTCGTTACACACCCATGAGAGATCAACAGAATCCAGTCCATTGTAACCCAGGGTTGTTATACCTCACACGTTTTAGCCCAGCTTCACTTCGTCAGGCACTTATGATGTCGCTGTACCAAGGACCAACACAGCCTGGTATTTACTAGCAATTCAGCACAAAGCAACACCGGATCTCGGTACAAGAAAGGGCCTCTTCTAGAAAGTTTATGTGCATACTTGGTTATTGTTTTATACAGCAACGTATTGATTGTACGTGACTATAAACATTGAATCGTATTGAAGTCCCAGAGACTGACACTTAGTTGGATATCTTTTATAATACTTTTTATCGCGTTTATACTGTGAGCGAGGGGGTCTTCACTGATCATCCTAACTGATCTTTATACATATTTTGTGTGTGTGCTTGTATATTGATAGAGATATTACTGTTTCTCTGTACTTTAGAGTGTGTATTGTTATAAGGGACGTAAGTTGTATTTATTTTGTGTTTAAAAAAATGCATGATTACGCATTGTTAAAATGTCTAATAAGTACGAACACTGGCTCAGTAATAATGGGCTCAGAATTGGGCATTTAAATATCTGCCATCTATTAGGGAAGCTGCCTGAACTATCACTTATAGTTAATCAAAACTTCAATATGTTCGGCGTTAGCGAAAGTCGATTAAATAGCAACCTCTCAGATGATGACATCGCTTTCAGAGGCTTTAAAAACCATTAGAAGAGTTATCCCTATCAGAAACAAGAGGCGGGTATTGCAGTTTATATTTCTAACTCGCTTAACGCCCACCGTAGGCTAGATTTTGAAACCTGTGATATTGAGTGTGTATGGCTTGAGGTTAAGCTTCAAAATCGCATACCCCTAGTGGTATCTTTATCGAAACCCCAGTACAGGAAATATCTGGTATGAACAATTTACCACTATGATGGAGGTAGTCTTTAGTCATGCGAGAGACATAATACTGCTAGGCGACTTCAACATAGACACTAGCAAATCCAACAAAACATGGGAAAACATAATAGAGTTATATAACTTCCAAAAGTTAGTCAAACAAGCCACTAGAATAACAAAATCATCTGCAACACTTATAAATCATATCTATACTACGAGTGCTGACAACACCACAGAATGTACTGTACCTATTAATGCAATGAGCGATCACTACCCAGTATGTAGCACGTGGTCGAAAAGAGGTACCAAAACTCCGAAACACAAACATATAAGTATAAAATATAGAAATTATAAAAACTTCAACCAAGGTGCCTTTTTACAAGACTTGCTCAACTCATCGCTGGACTATGTTTACCAGCTTCCTGACCCAGATGATGCTCTGGACCACTGGCTGAAGACATTTCTAAGCGTATTTGATAAGCATGTCCCATTTAAGGAAGTTCGTGTTAAACATCACACTAAGCCCCCGTGGATCACACAGGAGGTAGTTGAACTTATGAGAGACCGGGACAGGGCATATAAAAATAGAGTTCTAACTATGTACCGTAGTCTGAGAAACAAAATTCAATATGTTATTCGAAAGAAAATGAAAAACTATTTTAAGAACTTAATAATAGATAAAACCAACACTAAAGATATATGGAAAGCAATTAATACCTTGACAAACAAACACAAATCATCACAATCGTTATCATCAAATCAGATTACATGTGATCAATTCATTAGTTTCTTTCAGTCTGCCATAAACCAACTGAAGGCTGCAATACCAGATGCGCCTCATGACATATCCTTATTATCATCATTCTGTGAGAGCAAATGCTATGGAGACATTCCTACAAACATACCGCTAATGACGACCACTGAAGTATTTACTCATCTCAGTAAGCTAAAAAACAATAACTCATCAGGACTAGATGGAATCAGTAATTGGATCCTTCACTATGCTGCACCGGCGATCTGCGAGTCTCTAACTTTTATATACAATCAATGTCTCAACAAAGGTCACTTCCCATCAGCCTTTAAAATCGCTAAAGTGTATCCTCATTTAAAGGCTGGTGCTTTAGACGATTGTATCATGAGTAATTATAGGCCAATTTCAATATTATCCTCTTTATCCAAACCGCTAGAAAAGCACATCCACAAAACAACACTAGAGCACTTAGTTCGCCACAAACTAATAGCTGACAGTCAGTCAGGATTTCGGCCAAAATATTCCTGCCATACGGCCCTAACAAACATGATAGAAAACTGGCATCAAAATATTAACAACAATACTCTATGTGGAACGATGTTTATAGACTTTAAAAAAGAGTTCGATATGATAGATCATACTATCCTAATTTTACTACGGAAACGATATTGTAGTCATACAAGAAACACAGCTCGGCGACGGAACAGTCAATGTCGCGGGATTTCAGGGATTCTTTAACAGGCGGCACCTCGGACAGGCCATTCTGGTCCCCGACAACATACTAGTTTCTGAGATCGATATGTCTTCCTGGAACAGTGATGGCCTGCAAGTGCAGGCATTAAGAATAATGACACCAGTGCAGCTTGTAATCGTGAACGTTTATGCGCGAAATGGGAAGGTCGACGCGCGACAATGGCAGAGTTTGTTCGATATGGATGAAAGACATATCATCTACTATGGGGACTTCAATGCCAGAGGCAGTCAATGGGGGAATTGCATCACCAATAGACAGGGAGAAGATCTGGAGGACGCCCTGGCATCTGCTGCCCTAATCTGTCTGAATGATGGGAAGGTCACTAGAATAGCCACTCGACCAGGTGACTCTGACAGCGTCATTGACTTGGCTCTTGTGTCGCCCACCATCGCACCAAGGTGCCGGTGGGGCACACTGGGATACCACGATAATGACCACTACCCTTGTGTCATCCTGATCAAGAAAGACGGGGCCATGAGTCAAAGAAACAAGACAAATGCCTTCCCGTACGACAACACTGGTCAAGACGCCATAAGCAAGATCAGAAGAAGAAAACTAACTTCCTCCCGCAGGAGACAAGAAAGATGGTTGCAGCCACCATGGTGGAAGAGAAGGCATGGCTGGGAAAGAGGCAGGCTGTCAAAGACTGACAAAAGGCCAGAAAGGCTAACATGCCACAGGTTGAGTTGGCGAACCTGAAGACTGAGGTCGATAGGACGACTTCTTTCTTCAAATCCTGCGCCAAACAGGCCAAGGCCGAGAAATGGGACGAGTTCTGCAGGAAGGTGTGCTCCGAGCGATCTCTTACGACATTCTAGCGCCTCCACAAGAGCATGAACGGTGCTGCACAACGTAGGGGTATTCCAGACTTTCAAGGCACAGACCTCACATGGAAAAAGTCGGATGCGGATAAAGGTAAGGCCCTTCTTGCACGCTACATAGAACAGACTGACCAGAAAGACGAGCCCGCCAGACAGAGGACCACAACGACACTCTCTCAGTTGTGCGAGGGGGTCGGGACAGACGAAGAATGGATAATAACAGCTGAGATATTGCGTGAGATGCTCAAGAGATCACCTAACACCGCCCCAGGCCCAGACGGCATCCGATATGGTGACTTACTGGTGATATCAGATGATGATATGGAAGAACTGGCCAGAGAATTCAACACCAGTATCCAGAGGGGTCAGGTCAAAGAAGAATGGCTACACAGCTACTTGCTGCCGCTGCCAAAACCGAACAAAGACCATTCCAAGATAAGCGGCTACAGAATCATTACGATGCAGAATACTGTTGGCAAGCTACTGGAGAAAATTGTAGCACACAGACTTGCTTGGGACTTGGAACAGCTCGGCTGCTTCCCGCCCACACTTGGAGGATACAGACGTAACAAAGAGTCATGGCTGAATGCGGCGGTCTTTGCTCAAGATGTTTACGAAGGATTTCAGGTCAGAGAAGAGACATGTGCGGCCGTCATAGACTTAGAGGACGCATATAACAGAGTATCTTTCGAGCACTTGATGCAAACCCTCCTCAGACTGAAAGTGCACCCTCACCTTGTACGATGGATAGCTGCAGTCCTGCTCCAAAGGAAGGTGGTGCTAAGATGCGGGAGTTGGTCTTCTGAGACGATAACGATATGTCCAGTATTGCCGCAGGGTTCACCACTGTCACCAGTACTATTCAACGTGTATACGGTGCCGATCACTGAACAACAGTTGGACGGGAGGGGTAGGACTCAGTCATTCGTTGACGACATCATCGTGTATCGACAGGGTCGAGATAGACAGGCGGTTGCCAATGATATGCAGGGCGAACTAGATCGAATTTCCTCATGGTGTGCTGATGTCGATGCCCTTGTCAACCCTGCAAAGGCAACGGTTACATGGTTCTCACTAAACAACCATATTGTGAAAACAGACCTGCCGGCAGTAAGAATGGATGGGAGCATTTTGAGTAGAACCCAGTCAATGACATATCTTGGCGTGAGGCTTGATCGTAGCCTGTCCTTCAGAGATCATGTCAATTATGTCATAACGAAGGCTCGAAAAGGTTTGTCAGCAATGAGAGTCATGGCGACTGCCAATATCGAGCAAAGACTGCTAATACTTCTGTTCCAAGGACTTGTGCTTTCACGCATCGAGTATGCCCTGGCCATCCTCACTGTCAGCCCTACACAGATTGGAAGACTTGAAAAGGTACAAAACGAAGCCATGCGCATAATTTTGGGCTGCACGAGAGACACCAGCTGTGTAGCAATGAGATACCTCCTTGACTTCCCGACAATGGAACACAGGATCAAGATATGGAGAGCTCGTGCATACTTAAAAATAAGTGCAGATGAGTAGCACCCTCTGCATGACGCTATATTCAGAGAAAAGGGTGACAGGCTAAAGAGGGGCAAATCATGGATGGGTCGGGCGGAAGATGTCGTCAGACAGGTCTGCAGTCTTACCAGTATCAACCCCGGCAAGGAATGGGTGCCGGTGCCTCCAGCTTTTAAGTGCACTTTCTCCTGCATTATCACACTCGACAGACGGTGCAGAGAGCAGAACCCCGCCGCTGTCAATGCAGAGGTTAACGCGCTCATCTATGAACACTCAGATAGCCCCGAAGTGCTCATCTATACAGATGGATCTCTTGTTAAGCAGCAGAGAAGTGCGTGGGCATTTACAGCCCGTTCAGCGGGCCGAACCGTTCAAGAATCCAGTGGTGCCCACTCTATGACCACGAGCAGCATGACGATGGAGGTGATGGCAGTTACACAGGCCTTCATATGGCTGGAATCACAGCATTATACCAACGTGTGTGTACTAAGTGATTCAATGAGCATGATTCAGAAGGTCGAAGCTGGATCTGTACGTAGACAGTGGACTGAATCGCTGCGGAAGTCTGTTGTCCGTAAAGTCACCTTCATCTTCGTCCCGGGACATGCGGGAGTCGAGGGAAATGAACGAGCTGACAAACTGGCTGGCTCTGCACCCCCTGTAGATGGCCAGCCCATGGATCGTGCCGATGTTATTAACGTCCTTAAAGATATGGCGAGAACAGAGGACTTTGACGTCAGTGATTCTACATCGCTGTCCAGGATGAAAGACCTGGGAGTAAGAATCGGCACAGCCAGACGCGAGAGGTACATCGGGAAAACAAAGCGCCTCGTCAACCAACACAGAACTGGCACTATTAGCCACCGGACGCTGATGCATATGCTGAGGGGAGGATCTGAGCACCTATGGACATGTCCGGAGTGCAATGAAGATACCCCAACTGATAACTGATAACTGATAACAGAAACTAGAAACAATGAAAGTAAGCTTTAATATAGTGACATTAATAAACTCATTTTTATTAGACAGAAAACAAGCAGTATCACGCAATAAATCTCTATCCCAAGCCATTATAATTAATACTGGAGTACCTCAGGGGTCTATACTTGGCCCTCTGTTATTTGCCATTTATATAAAAGATCTACCCTTATATCTGTCATCGTCCTGCGATCTATTTGCAGACGACTGCACATTATATAAAACGCTATTGATCGTAATGTGCTAGAATTAACCTTGCAACAGGAAATAAATAGTGTAGTTAACTGGAGTCATGCAAACCGCATGCAAATTAAGATTTCTAAAACGAAATCTATGTTAATAGGAACCAGGCAAAGACTTCACCCTCTAAACTCGCAGAGAACTCTTCAGCTGCACATTGGTAGCACGCCTATAGAAAGTGTAACCGAGCACAAGGCACTTGATCTAGTCATATCCTTCAATTCCCATGTTCATGCTCTAGTTAAACAAATAGCCAAAAAAGTATACCAACTTGCCAAAATTAAAAACTTCCTCGACGAAAACACAAGAAAGATATTCTATTCTTCCCACATACAAACACATATTGATTATTGCTCCACAATCTGGGATGGATGCTCCAAATCAATAACAAAACGCCTTTATTCACTCCAGAAAAGGGCAATGCGTCTAATCAATGGTGATAAGTTTACAGACAATTCTAAACTACATGAACGTCTTCAGTTACTGCCACTCCACAAACGTCCACTTTTTAATAAGGCTAAACTAACTCACAAAATCCTATTTCAAAATGCCCCAAGCTACCTTTGGCCATTGTTTAAATATAACGCAAGACATAGCGAACGACTAAATATACTTCATGTCCCTAAACCTAGGATAGACTTATATAAAACAAGCTTAGCATACTCTGCCACTCAGTTGTGGAATAATCTTCCACAAGGAATCAAAGACACCACCAATCATTATACATACAGTCGCAACCTGTTTGAACACTACCTCAGGACACACTACATGCCCCCTTAAAAAAAAAAAAAACAGCAACAAAGACAATAATAATGGAAAATTATCGCGAACGACAACTAGCCAGAAAGAAAAAAAAAACATTCCCCGATGTGTGGCACGTTAAACCCACCTTGGGTATTTATGATTCCCATGTTAAACATTGCCTCAACGAGTCATGTATTATTGATTATTTTTCATGCGTTTTAATGCTTATTGTTCTTTTGTTGTTAAAGAATTGCTTCATAAGAGATGTTGAATGAAAGAATGCATGAGAGGAAATAGAGAAGGGCAGAATGTCAGACGGGCCTGCGTGCCCAATTCTTAAACCTTTGAAAATAAAGAAAGAAATGGGTAGGTTTTTAACTCCAAGTTTTGCCCGGGCGGCGCCTTTAGGCTACTCTTTTTCGATTTCCAACTGCCAAGGGAATTTTTTACGTGCGCAACAATACACACGGGCGTCCGATCTCACTAGCCAGAGACTAGGGGAAATGTTATTACTAAAAGTCCACGTGAAAAAATCCCGGTCCTCACCGGGGCTTGAACCCGGGAACTCCAGCACTCGAGGCGGACACCATACCTTGAGACCACTCACCCCCCCCCCCCCCCCGATTAGTAATACTAATGTGTGTTACAATAACATGATGGCAATATTTGTTACAATAACATGATAGTAATTTTGTGTTATAATAACATGATATTAATACTGTCTTACAATAACATGAAAGCTATACCGTAATACATTTATGTTATATTAACATGATAGTAATACTAATGTGTGCTACAATAACTTGATAGTAATGTTTGTTACAATAATGTGATAGTAATATTGTTAGAACAACATGATAGTAATACGAATTTGTTAGAATAAGTGAAAATATTTAAATTTGTGTTACAATATGACAGTAACACAAATATGAATTAATATTCAAATAGTAATGTTAACGTATGAGCAAACAAAGAAAATTATACATCAATAAAAATCAATCAATTGCAAATCAACTAAACTACATGCACGCCAGCAAAACAACACATAAATCAACACTATTACAGGCAAACTAATATTACACACAAATCAACAAAACTACATGAAATTACAAAATTGCATGTAAACAAAAAAAATTATTAAATGCATATCTTCATGCAAACCAACAAAGTTACACGCTATTCAGCAAAATTACATGCTGTTCAACAAAATTACATGCTAACCAGGGAAATTAGACGCAAATTAGCAGTACTACACGAAAATCAACAATACAAATGTTAATCACTGCAGTCCAAACCTGTTTAATGCGATCTCAGATGTGGCGAATTTCTGTTGCGAAGAACAGTGTTGTATAGTACGTTGTAAATGCATTACTATATGCTTGAACTCCTATCAGAGGAATTTCTTATAAGAAGAACTATTTCTTGGGTTCCAGGTAAGTTCGCCTTATCAAGTCTGCACTGTATTGAGTATTGATTTGAGGAATATTGCTTTCATTATCTGAATCATCATCATGGCACTTATTGTTATCACCAGCATTGTCAGTATCATCTTCATCATCACCACCATCAATGTACAGGGTGTATTTTTAATGACTGTGGGGTGTTTGAAAATAATGCAGTTCCAAGATTTGTGTTTACCTTTTATGAAGAGGGTAAATACAAAACTTAGAACGGCAAGATTTTCAAAACACCCCACAGTCATTAAAAATACACCCTGTATTAATGAATTGCAAAAGTAATTTCATGTCATGTTAATATTAGCTTTAAAAAAAGTCGCTTAAAAGTCGACAGGGTCGACTTCATTGCACCATTTTTTTTGTCCCACATGGCTCGGTCTCTTTCCGCAGCGCGGAAAGCGTAGCACAAAGCACGATCTCCGAAGCTCCAGCGACGACCCTCATGAGTCTCCGAAAAACTGCACTCGTGATCCGAAGGACGCGGCCGGGAATCGAACCCACAACCTTCGGAGCGCGAGTCAGACAGCTTGATTACTTCCCCACGGAGCGTCCATCCGTGTTAATATTAGCAGGGGAAGCAAGGCAATGAAATACATCTATATATTTTGCATGATGTCTATCTCCCCTTAATGAACAGACAATTCGCAGATATACATTGAGGCCCGTCAGAGATTAGGATTCACCTTTTAGAGAGTATTGACTATCACTCATAGAACAAAACTGATGAACAAGAGAATTAATATTAGGACACAGTAGTGGTCAGCTTATCCGAACAATTAAGAGCACTCGCTCTTACAGTCCCGTGCGCTGATGGCGTGGTAATAGTCATGCCTATACCGTTAGTTGACTTTAAACGTTTTCGATTATACCATTACCCCTATCCCGTTCAAACTAAAATAGTTATATTAGGGTCCATTCTTGGCTCAGATTAATAATCCTGCGACTGAGTTAGCCACAAATAGCGGCTGGCCACGGTTTTACATACACAGGATATTAATTTGAAGGTGATTGTTGTCCAAAGAGGGTAATTTGATTTCTCTTTCAGAAAGCAATGGCAAACTACTGAACGTAAAAGCTTTTAAAAGAAAGTAACACGGGGTTGATCGCAACCACCTGCAAATTGCAGACAATATTAGAATGCAATAGATTGGAGCTTTGCATTCTCGTTATTTTCATCGTTGTCGAGTTAGTCGTACGATAATTACTTGCTCTGATGTCTGTTTCTCTCTTTTGTCACTGACCTTCAGCATCTACTGCTTTATCAACTAAAATTCTTACAAAAATCAAGTAATTTTCCATTGATCCACGAGTTCTTTTCAGCAATTCCAGTAGTCTCCCGTTGATCCATGAGTCCTTTACAACCATCCCAGAAGTCTCCCATTGGTCTATGAATCCTTTACAACATTCCAAGTAACCTCCCATTTATCCGTGATTTCAGTACAACAATCTGAGTTGTCTCCAATTGATCTGTGAACTCTTTATAACAATCCAAGTAGTCTCCCGTTGAATTATGAATCATTTACAACAATCCGAGTTAAACCCCCACCCTCTTTTTTATCCTTACACCCACCTCCTATAATCAATAATTATACAACAGTAACAGTAAACTCTTTTTTATCCTCCCCCCCCCCTCTCTCTCTCTCTCTCTCTCTCTCTCTCTCTCTCTCTCTCTCATTCCCCCCCCCCCCACACCTTATATTTAACTGCCGTTTAGACTAGTCTGTTGTGTCACTTAATGACAACCTTTCGCTGACGATTCTGATTAGCTGGTATATCAGCGCCTATCATTGTCGTTTGAACTCTGACTGACACAGGAAGTTGTCTGGATACTGGCACATGACCATAAGGCCTCCGACATTCGTCTTGTTGTCCAAGTTCAAACATTGATCTTCGTTCAGAGACCGTGCTGTGATAGAAATCAAATAGTTTATTTAGATTTGTAAGCTACCACGACCACCACTACGACCACCACCACCACCGCCACCACCCGCGCCGCCGCCACCAACACCACCACCACTACTACTACTCCTGCTGTTGCTGCTGCTGCTGCTATTACAACTACTATTTCTACTACAACTACTACTACAACAACTACTACTACTACCATACTACTACTACTACTACTACTACTACTACTACTACTACTACTACTACTACTACTACTACTACTACTACTACTACTACTACTACTACTACTACTACTACTACTACTACTACTACTGCTGCTGCTGCTGCTGCTACTGCTGCTATTACTACTACTATTACTACTACAACTACTATTACTACCATACTACTACTATTACTACTACTACTACTACTACTACTACTACTACTACTACTACTACTACTACTATTACTACTACTACTACTACTACTACTACTACTACTACTACTACAAATGCTTCTATTTAGTTTACTACCGTTGCTGTTACTACGACTACCACCACTAATACTATTACTGTTGCTGATTCTACTGTTACCACTACTACAACCTCTTATATTTCTGCTATTACTACATCATCATCATCATCATCATCATCATCATCATCATCATCATTATCATCATCATCATCATCATTATCATCATCATCATCATCATCATCATCATCATCTACTACTACTACTACTATTACAATCACATTATAATAGCTGATTCGACTGCTTTTGCTGCTACTTATACACTTACTACTACTGGTGCTATTGATGCACCTACTGCCACTTTTATAAATGTGTGTTACTGTGAGATGTGTAAGTAAACATTCCATAGACTACGAATTCTGACTTGTCCTCTCTGTTACATACACCGATAGACATACTTCGTACATCTCCTCCTCTGTCACTGCCCATCCTAGTCTGCAATCCTCCCCTCCTTCCTCTTATAGTAGCCTGTCCTCCTTGCAATCCCCTTCTTTGGGTTCTTGGGCCAGGTGAAAACCTGCATTGGATTACATTGCAAACATTAATAGCAGATAGTGATAATCCCAGAGCTTCGTTACTTCATTAGTTAGTCAAAATATCGTCCTCATTACACATCAAACTATTAGTCCATAAGTGCGCAGATCCCCTCAACATATCTCCCTCAGTGTTTAGCGAGTGATGACATCAAAACGTCTAGAGGGTCGACTTCATTGCACTGGGTCTTACTCCAGCTAGTTTGGAATCTGTCCGCAGAACGGCAGGCCGCTTGTGGAGAGCATCACACAAAACACGAACTCCATAGCTCCAGCATTTTCTTCTCGGGCGTCCTCTTGCTCTCGTAGAAGTTGTTAATTGATGCAGGGCAAGTGCTGCTAGTTTATGGTTTTGCATTCTAATGAGATAGCCAAACCATTTGACCTTCTGTCTTTCGGTATATATGGCGCAAGATTGATCCCACTGTCTGTCTGATAACACCACTTCTTATTCTGTCTCGGACAGTTAAGTTGGCAGCTCTCATCAAGCATCTCATCTCACAGGTGTTAATTTTGCGTTAGTGTGATTAGGATAATGTCAAAGTTCGAAACTGGTAGCATAGAGTGGGTGTGAATATGCTGTTTAGTATCGGTCGTATTGCGGACATGGGTGAATCGGGATGTTTCAAGACATAGGGGAGTGAAAGGGAAGCTTTTCCCTCGACCAGTAAAAGGGCTGGCATACTTGATGAATCCTCCGGTGGCAGCTTCATGTGGCCATTGATGTGTTCCCTCGTACAATAGGCGATCAGTTGTAGACAGCATCGTGTCTCATGTGCTGAACCTCTTGTTGCACGTGTGCCAATCATTCCTTTCATTACCATACATAATGAAACACGTGTTGCTTTTCAAAACAGTTAATTAGCAGATTAGGATCGTCATTCTCAGAATTAGAGACTGTACTCTTTCACTGTCCCTGAGTCTGGTGGAGCATCAAAGCAACCTCTAGAGAACATCCTGTAAGACTGTCCAGAATTTGCCAGAAGTAGAATGGGAATCTGGGCCACATGAGCAATCCTACAAGATTAACCTTGAGGGACTGGTAAAGACCTCCCCCGCACCGCACAGCACAGGAATACCAAAAACAGATGTTGATCGCTGTAGAATATGGCTTTAATAAATCTAAGTCAATAAGTAAGTCACAAATGGATGTTAAAAAATAAATAAACAAATATGATAATAAAATGAAACAAGTTTATTTTTATACATACATTGTCTCTTTATTTATCAACATAATATTCACCAACATTAATGCACTTATCCCATCCTTTTATCAGTCCTCCAAAACCGGCTGCATAGAATTGCGTGCTCTGTTTTCTAAACCACGTTTTCACTTCACATTTAATTTCGGCGTCATTCGCGAAATGTCTCCAGCCAAGGTGGGTTTTCAGTGACTAAAAAGGTGGAAATCGCTAGGGGCTAAGTCGGGGCTGTAAGGTGGATGGTCCAGAACATCCCACCTTAGTTGGTTAATTTTCTGCTGAGTTAATTGAGCCGTATGTGGTCTGGCATTGTCATGAAGAAGCAACACTCCTCTAGTCAGCAGTAATGGACATTTTCTTTGAATTGCATCATGCAGCATCGATAGAACTTTACAGTACGATTCAGAATTCACATTGGCAGCTTTCTTCTTGAAATTGGTTAAAAGCACTCCTTGACAATCCCCACTGTCAGCATAACCTTCCCTGCCGATGGCATAACCTTGAATTTTTGGACATAAGGGGAAGAAGGATGTTTCCATTGCATTGAAGCACGCTTTGATTCGGGCTGGTAGTCAGCATAAACAGGAAGCATTTCCTTATGAATGTCCTTTGCAGGCAGTATTTTGCCCACAAAAAACTCACAATAGCACGTTGCTCTTTGGTTGTACACTCTGTAAGTCAGTCGTCATTTTGTTTATGCGCTGCGCATGCGCATGAGACACCTAGAGCTACCTGACCAACGGGAATATCTTCTTCTTCTTCTTTGCGTTCATCCGGAGTGTTTTGTCAAATGTGATTGCGGTGTATCTCGTCAGGCACCCTTGGGTCGAAACCCTTACGCCAACACATCAGGCTTTTAGCGTGCATTTTTGACTAGGTTAGCATTCCTGGGAGACTCTCACTTTTGTGGTACCGTCCAATTCCCAGCTGGTTAAGTTGGAACAGTCGAAGACTTCGCGGTCATCCCTCAAAGGAAGGCAGGGACAGTTCATGGCATTTTCCGCCATCCTGAGTGGCTTCTATAATTGCAGAGCCAACACATAGCGCTCTGGTGCTGGGCTCACCGAGGGAATCGTCACGTCCTGCTCATGGCTGCTTGAATTCCTCACTTCAATATATTGGGCATTTCGTTCGCCCCTGGCCGTTCCCGCACAAACCAGACAGGTCTGCAGATGGTATCAGCTCAGCGAGTTTTCGGTTCGGACATGTGCTTGTCGTTGTGCCCGTCAGAGCTGTTCCAGGCACGGCGGACATTCGGGAAACTATCTAGTCAGAGCTGTTCCGAACAAGAGCGGCATTCGGAAACTAGGTAGTCAGAGCTGTTCCTAGCACGAGAGACATTCGGACGAGACATTTCACTTGGACGTAAAAGCGTAGTGCCAATTCTTATTTTGCCACATGTAGGCAGGCACTTCTGTCTTCGGCGGGCATTTTTAATGAGGTTAGCCTTCCTCGGGTTTCGATGCACGTTAGACTTTTTGTTGTTGTGTCGCCCACATCTCAGCTAATCAGGGTAGAACGGTCAAAGACATCACTGTCGACCCTCAAAGGAAGGGAGGGGCTGTCACAGTCCTAACTATCTCTTCCTTCTAGCTCACTGGACGTGGACAGGCAAATTATAACATCCAGGACGTTTACATACACCAGTAACAATGACTGCACTCGAAACTCACAGGAGCAGTCTCCTGTACAACCTTTATTACATAATACAAAAGGGTAATATCATTTAGAGCACACCTTGTCTCAATACACCTTCAGCTCACGCTTACTATTGAGCAATCATTCGACACAGGCGGCCAAACGCTCGCTCACATGTACCTGGGCGGTATTTACATACTGTCGCTCTTCTAACCATTCACCTTCACAGTCTCGCATCATCCCGCACATATCACAGCTAGTACATTCCTCGAATATCAATACACAACGTCCATCTCATCTATCTGTCACAACACTATCGTTCGATCGTTCTATCTCTCGCTATTCTCCATACGTCCGTCTCTATCCGCTGTCTCACACACACTGACCCTTCTCCTCTTCGTCCTTCCTGCATCACGTGGGTGTGTCCACGGGCTTCTTGCCTGACCTTCCGTCAGCCAAGCCATGCCGTCTCCTAGTATCCTTGACCTCAGCCATTGCTTAGGTCCTTACGCACATACAGACCCTGACACTCTCCCCCCGCACCACCAATGTGGCACTTTCTTTTAGAAATGTGACACATTCTGTTGTTTTTATTTTTGAAAGATCTTTTTACTCTTGTCAGGGGACTGTATGACCAATGGTATACCCATGCGTACCTTGTTACTTTCTCAGAGATTAAATATCACTGTTGTTGTCTCCTTTTTTTTTCTTTTTTTTTTTTGTTTGTAATGAGGTTCTTGTCACCGTTTTGTCGTGGTCTGGCAATTGTTTTGGTTAGGTCTACTTATCACACCTCGTTATACTCTTCAATCCCCATTCCGTGACATAATTTCCTGTTCATGTTTCACAATCGATTCAATGTGTATTATCTTCTCATAGTTATTGAGGCTATGCTGGCTTAAGGATTTACCAATGATTCACGCCCGTAATAAGGCTACAATATCCTCTTACAGCATTCTTAGCTTTTCTCTCTATTCCCTCGTCTATAATTACTGCACCATATTCGATTATTTTTATGAGCACACTATGTCACCGTCGTGGTCATGGTTCGAATACACTTAATGTATGTAATAGTCCCTCTTAAAACTTTTTGCTGTTTGACCGTGACTAGTGTCCCTTTTCGGGCAAACCTCATTTACTGTTGTGGAGAGTCATTATTAATCTCTTTCGTTAGTAATCCAATGTTTGTATGTTCATTTTTGTTACAATATTGTTGTATTAGTTTTGTAACACTATTGCTAAGCGTCATTCGCCGGGCCCTACACCATACGGGAATGCAAGTTTTGTAAAATTCACGTATTGGGACTGCCAGGCGTTGATTCTCAGCCTTATCCATCCATCATGTGCCATGCCGGTAAGCGTGGGCGGTCATGTTCTGCCATCTCACTCGATCACCAGAGTCGTGGATCAGCTCCGTGTTTCTGTCTCGACCATGCCACAAGGCCAACCCATCCAGGTACTTGCTTCTAGGTCTTCCCCTTGGTCTGTTCCCCTCGATCTTACCAGTTGTCACCAAATTCTCCAATCCATTTCTTCTCATAACATGCCCATCTCATAAAAATTTTGACTGTCTACGTCTAATTTCTCTAATCAATTTACGATCTTCATTTGTTTCTTGAAGGACTTGTTCATTGGTCTTTCTGGCTGTCCATGGTATTCTTTGCATTTTCCTCAGAAACCACATCTCTACAGCCATCAGATGTTTTTCAGCCTGACTGCTCATTGTCCACGCTTCACATCCATACAAATGTACAGGTTCAATGTAGCATCTCAGCCTTATACATCATACATTTTTCAGTTATACCTACAATTATCTCTAACTATCACATGCTAACAATCTAAAATACTCTAATCATAAAATTAAACATTCGATTTTATACAATTAATAACTTAACACTAAAATGTTAATTGTCCCTGCCTTTATACAGATAATGTTCTTGTCCTGTGGACATTCTACACAAATAATTTGATCACCGGTGTCGAGTGTCCATTGTGAAGTTTGATGGTTTGGTCTTTATTCCTTCGCACGTTACATTGTCGATGTCATCTCATCTGTACACCGATATTGTTCCTTCATCTGTACAGTGTCATGAATTTACACCAAGTTTGGATAATATACAAGTCACTTTTGTAAAATCAATATAGTTCACTTTTGTACAATACGTTTTGATGTCTTGAGTTGATTTAACATTGTAATTGTTAGTGGCAGTAACAGGTTTTGATTCACAAGTACTGATGTTAGGATCACAGTTAGCTGGTTTGTTATGAGTAAAATCATCCGTGTTACACAATGATGATGTGTGAGTAACACTGTTAGTGAAGTCATTTGTTCTATATTTAATAGGAGTAGTGCGAATAGCATCATCCATTGTGTGAACTTTCGTATGTGTGTAGTTAAAAGAAGGTATAACATACACCATGGTGCATTAAGGTCTTTTCCAGCACTTGTAAAATGCTTGTCATATGTACAGTCTTGTCTCTGTGGATACCCACTAGTTTCTGTTTTCACTTGTTGTGAGAGAGTAGTTGGGTTGGTCTGGTGTGGTACCTTGATCTGTTCATCATCTTGTTGTACGTTAAGTGATGTGTTTATGGCAGCGTTTGTTGTGGTATTAACTTTCTGCCAGGTCTGGATTTCGGATTCTGTGTGGTCTATTACATTTGTTACATTTCCACTTAATAAATCGCAGCATGGGTTGTCTAATAATGCGCAAGTTACTCTGCCTGATATGAATGGTGATGCTATATTGGCCCATGCCATAGGATATTTCTTTATTGTTCCTGAAAAAGTTCTCCAATAGACGTACTCATCTAAGTAGTCTTTAGGATCTGCTAGGGTCTTCCGAAGACCGATAAGACTTGACCCTGTGTCGCGTAAACCTGTGCATAATGTGTCATTAATGTATCCATAATGAAATGTTAGTTTTCCTACTGACAGTCTGGAGGTTTTGTTCATTTCATTTTTTTCTTGTGGAATATTAACATCTTTTGTGAAGTTGTCAGGCTGAATTATGTCAACTGAATTATTGAAATAATCCTCATTGATAATTGTATGGTAGGGTGTGGAGTCTGTTGGGTTAAACTCAATATGTTTCTCTTTCTTTGAAGTGTTATTACTACTTGTTTTCAAATCGGTGATGTTTACTTTCTCCAGTTTCTTTGCTGGACTGTCTATTGTAATGTCTATGGCTGCATTTTCTTTTGCTGCTTGTAATTGTTTCAATCCATCACATTCAAAGCGTCTGTGACCAAAGGCTAAACAAAAATGACATTTGGTTCTATATTTCTTTTGATTTGTTTTTCCAAGTTTGTGTGCTATAATAGTGTTCAAATATTCTTGATAAGTGGGATTTTTATCACACATCGAATTTCTTGTGTGTGGAGTGTTACAATGTTCGCACGGTACTGATTTTGTTGTTTTTTTGTGGTTTGTTTTGACAATCAGTGGCTGAAGATGCAGTTGCCCTGACATTGCTATTTTGTGGAGTGTTCTTCCCTGCGTCTTTAATTTGGTTGTAATATTCGCAACATTTCTGTAGTAATTGTTGGATTGGCTCTTTGTTGTGATCTTCTAAATATTTTCCGCATTCGGCTGGGAGTGTTGCTTTAAGTTTTTCCACTACTAAGAAATTTATTATTTCCTTATTGTTGTCTGTATGTCTAATTTCAAATATTAGCTTCCTGTAATAGTCTTCCATTTCCTGTATATACTGGGTAAACGACTTGTCTGGGGCCGGTTTCAGATTTTGTACCTCTAATTTTAGAGTGTCGAAGTAGTTCACATGGTGTTTTAATATGTTTGTTTTGTAATATTCATAGTCTGCCCTTGACAAATCTGGTATGATTTCTCGTAGTTTTTTTTTACTTTTTATTGGTACGAATCCCCTATACCATGAATACCAATGAGTTTTTGGAATTTTGTAGTCTTGCATTTTCTTTTCAAATTCCTGTGTCCAATCCTGGATTAGGTTATTTTTCTTATTCCACTTTTCAGATATCTTCAAGTTTTCTTTGACTTGTGCTCCTGTCGCTTCGAAATAGCTCTGCAATTGTCTGTACTGTTTTGTGCCCCAGAATCTTGATCTATCTGGACTGTTTTCATCCTCTGACATAATTTGTGTTAATTAATATTTAACTCTACCAATGATGATATTTATACAAAAAAATCAAAGAATGCAGATTTGGGTAATTAGCAATCAAAATTAATCAACTTATCTTTATCTGCTGTTTACTCGAACGCTTGATTTACAGGAACATGGTTCTCGTGGTGGTTACGCTTGACCTCTTCTGGTTACGTCGGTCGTTTTGTAGAATTGAAGCCTGTTGTGGAAAGAAATGACGTTATTTTCGTTCTATTTTTGTTAACAACTGTGAAACAATACCTTCATAGGGAGATTGTGTACCGCTCCTCTTTGTCACTCTAGGTGGGCATGTTGTTCATGTGTACTTCTGACACTATTTTACCTGTCACAGTCCTAACTATCTCTTCCTTCTAGCTCACTGGACGTGGACAGGCAAATTATAACATCCAGGACGTTTACATCCACCAGTAACAATGACTGCACTCGAAACTCACAGTAGCAGTCTCCTGTACAACCTTTATTACATAATACAAAAGGGTAATATCATTTAGAGCACACCTTGTCTCAATACACCTTCACCTCATGCTTACTATTGAGCAATCATTCGACACAGGCGGCCAAACGCTCGCTCACATGTACCTGGGCGATATTTACACACTGTCGCTCTTCTAACCATTCGCCTTCACAGTCTCGCATCATCCCGCACATATCACAGCTAGTACATTCCTCGAATATCAATACACAACGTCCATCTCATCTATCTGTCACAACACTATCGTTCGATCGTTCTATCTCTCACTATTCTCCATACATCCGTCTCTATCCGCTGTCTCACACACACTGACCCTTCTCCTCTTCGTCCTTCCCGCATCACGTGGGTGTGTCCACGGGCTTCTTGCCTGACCTGTATCCTTGACCTCAACCATTGCTTAGGTACTTACGCACATACAGATCCTGACAGGGCAGACCATGGGCATTCCCCGCTTTCCAAGGAAGCTTCCATTATTGCATAGCCGGCACATACTGCTCTGTGACTGGGCTCACACGAGAAATTGCCACGTCCTGCTCATGGCTGCTTTGATTCCTCACTTCCATGTATTGGGCTTTTCGCTTGCCACTGGTTGCTCAAGCACAAACCAGGTACGGACAGTCTGCGGACGACATCCACTAGGTAAGCTTTCGCTTCGGTCGTCCGACCACGCAATGGATTCACTAGCCAAGCGTTCCATTTCGTGTTATTGAGACTTTCTCGACCTTTGACTACACTCTCTGTGCGCATAGGTACAGACATTTTTCGTTACCATTTCGTGCGACTGGGGCGTTTTTCTACCTGCACTACTCGCTCACGAGGTAGGCTACATGTGCTGTCGGCTCAGCACTGTAACAGAATAGGTGATGGGGGGAGAGTTAATGAAAGATAGATGATATTGTTGCAAACTTATAAATGGGAAAGTTTGATGAAGAAGTAAATATTGTGCACGAGAACGCACAAAAGAGTATTACGTGGCATTGTTAGGGGGTAGTGAAGGCAACAATAACAAGGCAACATTAGTATGATGATTTCTAACGGAGCCAGCAAGTGGAAGGATAACATCAAGAGTGCATATAGAAGTGGTCCAGCAAATTTTACCGCCATCAGCTCTTAAGGTTGAGCTGGGTTGTTAACGAATCGTACCATGAAGGTATATGCTTAATAGAAGTGAATGATTTTTTTGAGGATATATTTCAAGTTTTAGGAAATTGTCGCATATTGCAGTAACCAAAGTCAGGATGACTTTGTCTGAGGAGACATTCAAGGTGACTCTCCAATTTCTTAAGTTTATTGCATAGATGTGGAATAGGAAGGTATGATATGCTATGTATTAACATAATCTTAATGTATGACCATGTTCCAATGTGCTGCTGTAGCGATTTAAAGATTTCTGAATTAAATTTATGAAGTTTTTACATTGGCGTAATTTTCGTCATTGAATGATATGAAAGCAAGATTTCTACACGAAATTCCTTACAACGCGAATACTCCACTAAAGGAACAGAAGTAGCAAACTGGTTGCTGTGGAATAAAGCAATGAAGAAAGAGTAATCTACGTCAGGTGTATGACAAGGCCACGTCAATGTCCACATGTGTACGACACGCGGCACTGGTACAGCACCTTACCTCCGTGCATAAGTGAGCTATCCTCATCAGAGGATCCCTCAAATCTTCCAGCTGAGAGCCATCGAGACAAGGATCTGAACTAAGCATGTAGCTTGCTCAGCATCTCACCTCCATTTTTCGGTAGGTGTGTATCGGCCCGGCTCTCAGGACCGATGATTAATGGCTTAGGAGCGTTCAGCCTTATTCCTCAGCTGAGAGCCTTAGTGCTTGTGTCCGGACCCAGAACTTCTGCCTTCGTGCCACTGATTTAAACTTTTGACTGCTATCCTCTGCCTACCTGCAGAGCAGCAGGTTGTGTCTCTCTTAGCCTGGTCCCTAACCCAAGGCTTGTCCGACGTGTAGTTTTTATCCGTCAACAGTGCTCTTGGGATATCTGGGACACGCAAGCTCCCCCACCGCGACAAGGTGGAGACTCATCGGGGGAGCAACGGGAATATAAAGTTCGATGTTGCTGTCAGCTAATGACACATGTAGAAAACACCAACTACATTTACCTGCCATCACACGGAACTGTGTGACTTACTTATTGACTCATCCTTGTCGAAAGACAACTATTCGAAACACCCTCAATGGTGTGTCGTAGAGACATGAAAAGATATACGTGGCCTTCACATCGACTAGGTCGCGAACTAATTAGTGTCCAGTTATATTTCTTCTTCTGCCCTTCACCACCCCACCCCACCCCCTCCACCCCCGCCGCCCCTTTGGGGCATAGGCTCTCGATCATGTCCTCCTAATCTGATTAATCTCTGATTGTAATTCTCTTCTCCAAGCGTATTAGGTCTCCCGCTATTTTGTTTGCCTTGTGGATTCCAGACAAGAGAGTGTCTAGTTTTATTGTTCTCTGGTGTTCTCAGTGTGTGTCCTATCCAGCCTCTTTACCCCACCTCGTGGTTCACTGGGATTTGCCTAGTTCTCTCCATGAGCTCAACATTGGTGATTCTGTCATACCATTTTATTCCACCATTCTGCGCAGGCACCAATTAGTGAATGATTATAGTTTATTTTTAATTATTTTAGTTGCTCTCCGTGTTTCTGACCCATACAGTGTTGTTTCTCTATCAAGAATGATGATGACCATTCATTTCATACAGCGGGGTTGAGAGTATGGAGCTGTGAGTTCTAAGATGGCTGATCACGCCTATTTTGGCTCGAAATGTTCTTTGACAATGTGGGCAAACAATGCTTGACGTTCCAGGAGGAGGGTCTCTTGCAGTGGTTTTTCTGTCCAGCCTTTTCTTCACAGCTCTTGCAGTCCTGTTTGCTTCACAGGTGGCTGCACCCTTGCGTAATGTTGACCCACACGGTAGTACTGATTCAACAGCGGAGTTAACAATTCTAAGTGTGGTGCAAATTTTATCTTCTTTTGACTTGCACAAATCCTAGTGCTATGAAAGCTCCTCTTGCCTAGTGTATTCGTATTTTAGTATCTCTATGGGTTCCCCCAGTTTTGTCCACATTGCTTCCCAAATAGGTGTATGATTTCGCCGCTTGAAGCGGGGTTTCACCAAGGGAGATCAGGGTTTTATTTGCATGGTTTAATCTCTTTATCTTTGTCGTACCTCTAGGAATTGTTAGATCTAATCGTTACATGTCTTCGAGCGTGATTAGTTTATCCTGCATTTGATTAGTTTCTGTGACAGGGGTGCATTGTCGTCGGCGAAGCCCAAGTCATCAAGTTGTTCTGTTAGAATCCACAGAGTTCTATTTCTGGCGGTAGTTGTTGTTTGCTTCATATCGCAGTCTATAGTCAGTAAAACTTATCATGATGACAAAAGACACCCCTGTTATACTGCTCTTTTTTGTTCAAATGCGTCTGTCAGTTTTCCCTCATTAAGAACTCTACACTTCATATCTGAATATGCTGTCCTTCTTAGGTTAATGAGGGGTCCCTTAGTGCCGCATCCACCTCCAAAGGGATTCCGCATCAATGCTGTCAAATGCCGTTTCATAATCCACAAATCCAATATAAAGTGACAAATGCAGTTCAACACTTTATTGTGTGTAATGTGACTATCTGGTCCGTGCAGGATCTGTTTGGTCAGAAGAATGCCTGTTCGTCCCTTAACTGTTTGTCAGTGGCATCTCTTAATCTCTCCAGGGTGCAGTTAAATGTGTGAGTTGTATATCCTTTACATGATGGCGCAATAAACCTCAGCATGCTTTTGGCTGTTTGTGACTTCTTGCCAAATTTACGTTCAGCAGTTTGCTATTGCTTTCTGAAAGAACGCCACCCGTACCATTGTATGGAAATTAACGCAAGGCAGTCTGCTGCCAAATCTCACGCAGCTGTTTGAACGCAGTATGTAGGATTATGAAGTGCGTTCGTAAGCCCTTCGTCACAGAACCGGTATTACATGTACCTTGTGCTAAATAACTGTTTTTAAAACTGTATAAATAAACACAAACATGAAATTAATTAATTAATTAATTAAAAATCAATCAGCTCATGGATATGTGAGAATACCGACCCTTGACCATATCACAAAATGTTAGAGCTAGCTACATGTATTATAAACAAATACGTTATAGATACATAAATTATGGGATCTATAAAAATAAATTATTAATAAATAAATGGTAATTAAAAATATACAAATATAAACTTTAAATATGTGTTTAATATTTATGTTTTTACTCAAATAAATAAAAGAAATAAAGAAATGATTAAGCAAATAAGCGTAGAAGCTAAAGTATTAAACAAAGAAATAAAGAATCAAAGTAATAAACAAACAAGAAAAACAAAGCAATACATTAGACCGTATCAAATTGTGTAGCTAACTAAATAAACAATTTATACATAAAGTAAACATAAATAAATTATAAAAGATAAACTATTTATAACCAAACTTGGTGAAACTATTTATTGACCAAACTTGGTTGAACATCAAGAATACAATTCAGTCTACCGCAGAAGAATGTCTCGGTGTGTTAACCACGCATAGAAAGAACAGATGGTTCAATCAAAAATGTGAAGAAGCAGTCATTAGGAAGAAGAATGCCAGACATGTATGGTTAAATGACATCAATAACATCCAAAAGGAAGAGCATTATAGAAATGAATGTAAAGAGGCTACAAAAATAGTCAGACAGCAGAAGCGAGAATATATGAATAATATAATCAAAGATATGGAAACTAATCACCAGAAAAATGAATCCAGAAAATTTTTTAAAGAACTGAAGTCAATGAAACGAGGGCACCAACAAAACACATATGGTTTAAAAGACAAAAATGGGAATATGATAAATACCAATGAGGAAATGTGCAACACATGGAAAGAATATTTTATTGAATTACTAAATTGTGAAGCTCCAAGTAACATTTTCTCACAGGAAGAGGTTCTAACATGCGAACCACAAATTGAAGAACCTACATTTGAAGAAATCCTATATGTAATCACACGACTTAAAAACAATAAGGCAACTGGGACTGATGGAATTGCTGCTGAATTTATAAAGGCAGGTGGCCATGCATTACATCAAAAGCTATACGAACTAATAATAAAAATCTGGAGGACAGAAGAATTACCCCATGACTGGAAAGAGTCATTATTGATACCTATCTTTAAGAAAGGAGACAAGTTCCAATGTGGAAATTATAGAGGAATATCACTACTGTCCACAAGCTATAAGATACTATCTGCAGTATTACTAAATAGACTAAAACCATATTCAGAAGACATATTAGGTGACTACCAGGCGGGGTTTAGACAAAACAGATCAACAATAGATCAGATATTTATCTTACGACAAATAGCCGAGAAACATTGGGAATATAAAAGAGATCTCCATAACATTTTTGTGGATTTTAAAAAGGCTTATGATAGTGTCCATAGGAATAGTCTATGGAATGCTATGCAGGAATTTGGAATACCAAGGAAGTTAATCAACATGACCAGACTATGCATGGAAGATACTTATAATATAGTAACATATAAAGGCAGGAAATCAGACCCCTTCCAAATAACATCTGGCTTGAAACAGGGTGATGCACTATCGCCGCTACTCTTCAATCTGGCTCTAGAGAAAGTTGTAAGGAAGGTAAAGGAGGAATGTGATATTGGAGGAACATCCAAGCTGCTTGGTTATGCAGATGATATAGATATTATAGGGCAAAGTGAACAAAAGACATTGGAAATATTGACTCACTTAAAGGGAAAAGCCCAACAGATGGGGCTGGTTATCAACCAAGATAAGACAGAATATATGGTAATTTCAAGAGACGGAATGGCTAGAAACTCTGGCCACTTACAAATAGATAATATGACCATTAAAAGAACGGAAACATACAAATACCTGGGTACGATCTTCAACTGCTCCAACATCATAAGGGAAGAAATACAAACTAGAATCAACTCTGGAAATAAGATATACTATGCACTACAACATCTACTAAAATCAAAGGCGCTATCTCGTAACACCAAAATCACAATATACAAAACACTGATCAGACCAGTTGTGCTGTATGGCTCTGAAACCTGGAGTACAACGAAAGGAGACGAAGCCTTGTTACAAACCTTTGAGAACAAAATTTTAAGACGCATCTTTGGACCCATTAGGGATACACAAAGTGGAGAGTGGAAAAGAAGAAGTAACAAAGACATTTATGATATGTTTAAGTCCCCACTAATCACTGGTATCATGAAGGCTAATAGACTACAATGGCTGGGGCATATAGAAAGAATGGAAGATAATAGGGAAACAAAACTCGCTTACACTCAGGAAATAAATGACCGTAGACCCCGAGGTAGACCAAGAAGGCGGTGGAGAGATAATACATGTACAGACCTGCAAGCACTTGGAATCAACGACTGGCAAGAGAAGGTCCACCAGAGAGACGAATGGAGACGGATTGTATTTGCAGCAAAGAACCTCAATGGCTCGGAACGCTGAAGAAGAAGAAACTATTTATAAATCAGTATTTGAAAAATAAATACATAAAACATCAAATATCCTACAATCTCGATCTTAGGCCGTATCCCAGAATGTTCCATATTTGTTACTGCTGCAGCTAGACTACACAATATTTGTACCAAGACAACGTATTACCGGCTTCGTGGCCGAGGGGTTAGCAGCTTTCTCCGCTAACCCCGAATACTCTCGTCACGTGACGCGACGAGAATTAGCAGTGGTTCGAATCGCAAAAGTGACTTATGAGAGTATGGAGCCGGTCGCTCAGAAAGTCGTGGCGTGCTGATGAGCGTAATCTAGCCTAGGAATCAACATACAGCTGAAAGATGCTGGTGTTGACCGCAATATCCTAAAACAGGATGGAAACGCGGAAAAAAAAAAGAAAAAAGAAAAAAGAAAAAAATAAAGACAACGTATTCCTCCAATTTGACAGACGTGATACTGAATACAGACCCACGTTTCCTCACCCTGACCTGATGTTTCTTCAGTGTCGTAAGACACAAGTTGTTGATCGTGTTGTCGGGAGAATAGGATGAATAAATCACACCCACACACACAAAACGAGAAGTAAAGTCGGTACGTTTTGCTACAATACGACGATGATCTTTTGGGACACCTTCTTGTGTGTGAATTTTTATGGTACGCTAATGATTAAAATACGACTATGATAACAAGTAATTTACAGTAATTAGTAGTGACATATCTGTCTTTGTATGCCTGTGTCTGTCCGTTCGTTTGTCCCTCTTTGCCACTCTCTATCCTACCTCAAGTCCTCTCTCTCTCTCTCTCTCTCTCTCTCTCTCTCTCTCTCTCTCTCTCTCTCTCTCTCTCTCTCTCTCTCTCTCTCTCTCCCAATCCCTTTCTGAAAAGAGCTTGGTGGGCTTTGTTAAAAAGTAAACGCTTTCGAAGTAGTAGAAGCCTTAGATGGCTGTATAAATTATTACTTTCAATGTGTTTTAAGCCAGAAACTAGATGGCGCGATTTTGAAGTGAACATATTCGTTTCATATTAGATTTAGGGCAACCATCCCAGACTGGAACAATAATCGAGATGTAAATTGGATAAAAGATGTAAAGAATATGTTCAGTGGGTTTTCGTCCAGAAAGTGCTGAATTTTACCAAGGTGGTAAACTTTTTGAGCTATTGTCTTTGTAAAGACATGAAAATGAGAGCTCCGGTTTAAATGCCAGTAAATTAAAAGACGCAGTGTTTTATACTCATTTACATTACGTATAAGTAACGTGCCCATGTGGAGTTCAAGTGGTGTCCCAATTATGACTAGTGTCTGTAGCTTGTGTGTGTGGGTGTGTGTGTGTGTGTGTGCGCGCGCGCGCGCACGCGCGCTCGTACGTACATACGTGCCTTCCTGCTTTTCTCATAACATGGTAGTATTCATTGTGTACGTTCACAACAATCATATGAAACTGAGTATTTCCCCTATGTGAATGTAACATGCACAATAGATAAAGATGTACTAAATATGAGTGGTTGGAAGGGCGTAATGTAGGACGGGCCTTGGTGCCCAATTTATGACCCTTTAGAAATAAAGTTCGTTCGTTCTCTTTCTCCCCCTCTCTCTCCCCTCTCTCTCCTTCTGTCTGTCTCTCTCTCTCTGTTTCTCTCTGTCTCTCTCCCTCTCTCTGTCTCTCTCTCTCTCCCTCTCTCTCTCCCTCTCCCCCTCCCTCTCTGTCTCTCTATCCCTCTCTCTCCCTATCTATATATCTCCCCCTCTCCCTCTCTTTTCTCCCTCTCTGTCTCTCTCCTCCCTCTCCCTCCCTCCCCCTCTCTCTATCTCCCTCTCGCTCCCTCTCCATGTCTCTGTCTCTCTCTGTCTCTCCCTCTCTTTCTGTCTCTGTCTCTCCCTCTCTCTCTCTTTCCCTCCCTCTCTCTCCCTCTCTCCCTCTCTCTCCCACTCTCTCTCTATCTCCCTCTCTCTCGCTCGCTTGCTTGCTTGCCGACCGCCCATCAATCTGAATGTTTATCTATCTGTCAATCCATTTTTCAGATCCCCAGAATGAAACAAGAGAAAATCCCGTCCGCACTCTTATGAAGCACATTTGGCAGTTTTCAGTCAACAGCAAGAGTAAACTCATCGTCATCACCAGAAAACATGGGCGTTACCTTCTGACATTTCAGCTGTTGTACTCACTCGAAGGGTCATGGCTATTTGGAAGTTTCGGTATTATATTAAACCCGTGGGCTATGATTACAGATAATAGCCATCAACTTGTCTGCTCGAGTAACGTGACTGGCGTGCTCAGGAAAGTGCTGGGGTAATTATTTTGGGAGGAGTCCAAAACAAAATCCTAACTGTCAACCGTGTTGGTTGTTCAATGCAGAACAGTTTGAAAAGCCTAGCTCTGTATTATCAAGTTCCTCTGTATTATCTTCTCAAGAGTTCATGGAATTCTTTAGATCAGAGTCACCACTAAACCACGTCACAAATAGAGTACACGGAACCTGTACGATGCGCGCGCACGCACACGCACACGCGCACGCACGCACACACACACACACACACACTATTACTAAGAAGTTCGATGGATGAATAAGAAACACACAGATACAGGCGAACGTTTCGAATCAGGTTTTCATCAACGGAAGGAACTAGAAGAAAACGATTAACAAATATAAACGAACAACACAAATTAATACTTCCCTAGACGCTTGTCAAATCCAGGAAACTGAAAACTGCCTTATTTGCACAAGTCGTCACTGGTATTTTCTAATTCCCCTTTAGTTTCATACAATTTGGAGATTACAGTGGGTCAGTATATATTTCTTTAATTCTTGGGTCCGACTTCTGACCGCAATTCCGGTTGTAATTTCGTAGAATTTTTCATAAAAATTGTTACAATTGTTTAATTTAATAGAACCCCATTTAATTCGTAGTTCCTCTTTAGTTCCATACAGGTTGCAGTTCACGGTGGGTCAGTATACCTTTCTTAAGTCTTGGCTAAAAGTGCCAGGTTCTGACTGCAGTTCTAGTTGTAACTGTGAATAGGTTTAATTGTTATTAAATTTGGTTTAATGTCGAAGGATTCCATTGGTTTTAGAGTCCTATAGAACAAACCTCGGCTTCTTCAGAGTAGATATTCTCTATTGTTAAAGTTAGTATAGTATGTCCCGAAAAGAATGCCTTCATTCACGATCAATTATTTTGAAAACTGTCTGTTGCATCGTTATGAAATTGTTCTTGCCGTCTTATATTTACCCCCACCCAAGGAATATGTCTTTAATAGGTCCAAAAACAACTTAAATCATCGAAAGCGGCGACATTTCTTTGATGTTTTGCTGAAAAAGTAGTGATTTCTCGCTAACAAATTTGTAATATTGACCCACACGGTAGTACTGATTCAACAGCGGAGTTAACAATTCTAAGTGTGGTGCTAATTTTATCATAATTTGAAAGCTCCTCTTGCCTTGAGTATTTGTATTTTAGTATCTCTATGGGCCCCCAGTTTTGTCCACATTGCTTCCCAAATAGGTGTATGATTTCGCCGCTTGAAGCGGGGTTTCACCAAGGGAGATCAGGTTTTTATTTGCATGGTTTAATCTCTTTCTCTTTGTCGTACCTCTAGAAATTATTAGATCTAATCGTTACATGTCTTCGAGCGTGATTAGTTTATCTTGCATTTGATTAGTTTCTGTGACAGGGGTGCATTGTCGTCGGCGAAGCCCAAGTCATCAAGTTGTTCTGTTAGAATCCGCAGAGTTCTATTTCTGGCGGTAGATGTTGTTTGCTTCATATCCCAGTCTATAGTCAGTAAAACTTATCATGATGACAAAAGACACCCCTGTAATACTGCTCTTTTTATTTCAAATGCGTCTGTCAGTTTTCCCTCATGAAGAACTCTACACTTCATATCTGAATATGCTGTCCTTCTTAGGTTAATGAGGGGTCCCTTAGTGCCGCATCCACCTCCAAAGGGATTCCGCATCAATGCTGTCAAATGCCGTTTCATAATCCACAAATCCAATATAAAGTGACAAATGCAGTTCAACACTTTGCTCTATTATTGTGTGTAATGTGACTATCTGGTCCGTGCAGGATCTGTTTGGTCGGAAGAATGCCTGTTCGTCCCTTAACTGTTTGTCAGTGGCATCTCTGAATCTCTCCAGGGTGCAGTTAAATGTGTGAGTTATATATCCTTTACATGATGGCGCAATCAACCTCATCATGCTTTTGGCTGTTTGTGACTTCTTGCCAAGTTTACGTTTATCAGTTTGCTATTGCTTTCTGAAAGAACGCCACCCGTACCATTGTATGGAAATTAACGCAAGGCAGTCTGCTGCCAAATCTCACGTAGCTGTTTGAACGCAGTATGTAGGATTATGAAGTGCGTTCGTAAGCCCTTCGTCACAGAACCGGTATTACATGTACCTTGTGCTAAATAACTGTTTTTAAAACTGTATAAATAAACACAAACATGAAATTAATTAATTAATTAATTAAAAATCAATCAGCTCATGGATATGTGAGAATACCGACCCTTGACCATATCACAAAATGTTAGAGCTAGCTACATGTATTATAAACAAATACGTTATAGATACATAAATTATGGGATCTATAAAAATAAATTATTAATAAATAAATGGTAATTAAAAATATACAAATATAAACTTTAAATATGTGTTTAATATTTATGTTTTTACTCAAATAAATAAAAGAAATAAAGAAATGATTAAGCAAATAAGCGTAGAAGCTAAAGTATTAAACAAAGAAATAAAGAATCAAAGTAATACCGTATCAAATTGTGTAGCTAACTAAATAAACAATTTATACATAAAGTAAACATAAATAAATTATAAAAGATAAACTATTTATAAATAAGTATTTGAAAAATAAATACATAAAACATCAAATATCCTACAATCTCGATCCTAGGCCGTATCCCAGAATGTTCCATATTTGTTACTGCTGCAGCTAGACTACACAATATTTGTACCAAGACAACGTATTCCTCCAATTTGGCAGACGTGATACTGAATACAGACCCACGTTTCCTCACCCTGACCTGATGTTTCTTCAGTGTCGTAAGACACAAGTTGTTGATCGTGTTGTCGGGAGAATAGGATGAATAAATCACACCCACACACAAAAAACGAGAAGTAAAGTCAATACGTTTTGCTACAATACGACGATGATCTTTTGGGACACCTTCTTGTGTGTGAATTTTTATGGTATGCTAATGATTAAAATACGACTATGATAACAAGTAATTTACAGTAATTAGTAGTGACATATCTGTCTTTGTATGCCTGTGTCTGTCCGTTCGTTTGTCCCTCTTTGCCACTCTCTATCCTACCTCAAGTCTCTCTCTCTCTCTCTCTCTCTCTCTCTCTCTCTCTCTCTCTCTCTCTCTCTCTCTCTCTCTCTCTCTCTCTCCAATCCCTTTCTGAAAAGAGCTTGGTGGGCTTTGTTAAAAAGTAAACGCTTTCGAAGTAGTAGAAGCCTTAGATGGCTGTATAAATTATTACTTTCAATGTGTTTTAAGCCAGAAACTAGATGGCGCGATTTTGAAGTGAACATAGTCGTTTCATATTAGATTTAGGGCAACCATCCCAGACTGGAACAATAATCGAGATGTAAATTGGATAAAAGATGTAAAGAATATGTTCCGTGGGTTTTCGTCCAGAAAGTGCTGAATTTTACCAAGGTGGTAAACTTTTTGAGCTATTGTCTTTGTAAAGACATGAAAATGAGAGCTCCGGTTTAAATGCCAGTAAATTAAAAGACGCAGTGTTTTATACTCATTTACATTACGTATAAGTAACGTGCCCATGTGGAGTTCAAGTGGTGTCCCAATTATGACTAGTGTCTGTAGCTTGTGTGTGTGGGTGTGTGTGTGTGTGTGTGCGCGCGCGCGCGCTCGTACGTACATACGTGCCTTCCTGCTTGTCTCATAACATGGTAGTATTCATTGTGTACGTTCACAACAATCATATGAAACTGAGTATTTCCCCTATGTGAATGTAACATGCACAATAGATAAAGATGTACTAAATATGAGTGGTTGGAAGGGCGTAATGTAGGACGGGCCTTGGTGCCCAATTTATGACCCTTTAAAAATAAAGTTCGTTCGTTCTCTTTCTCCCCCTCTCTCTCCCCTCTCTCTCCTTCTGTCTGTCTCTCTCTGTTTCTCTCTGTCTCTCTCCCTCTCTCTGTCTCTCTCTCTCCCTCTCTCTCCCTCTCCCCCTCCCTCTCTGTCTCTGTCTCTCTATCCCTCTCTCTCCCTATCTATATATCTCCCCCTCTCCCTCTCTTTTCTCCCTCTCTGTCTCTCTCCTCCCTCTCCCTCCCTCTCCCTCTCTCTATCTCCCTCTCGCTCCCTCTCCATGTCTCTGTCTCTCTCTGTCTCTCCGTCTCTTTCTGTTTCTGTCTCTCCCTCTCTCTCTCTTTCCATCCCTCTCTCTCCCTCTCTCCCTCTCTCTCCCTTTCTCTCTCCCCCCTCTCTCCCTCTCTCTCTCTCTCTCTCTCTCTCTCTCTCTCTCTCTCTATCTCCCTCTCTCTCGCTCGCTTGCTTGCTTGCCGACCGCCCATCAATCTGAATGTTTATCTATCTGTCAATCCATTTTTCAGATCCCCAGAATGAAACAAGAGAAAATCCCGTCCGCACTCTTATGAAGCACATTTGGCAGTTTTCAGCCAACAGCAAGAGTAAACTCATCGTCATCACCAGAAAACATGAGCGTTACCTTCTGACATTTCAGCTGTTGTAGTCACTCGAAGGGTCATGGCTATTTGGAAGTTTCGGTATTATATTAAACCGTAGGCTATGATTACAGATAATAGCCATCAACTTGTCTGCTCGAGTAACGTGACTGGCGTGCTCAGGAAAGTGCTGGGGTAATTGTTTTGGGAGGAATCCAAAACACAATCCTAACTGTCAACCGTGTTGGTGGTTCAATGCAGAACAGTTTGAAAAGCCTAGCTCTGTATTATCAAGTTCCTCTGTATTATCTTCTCAAGAGTTCATGGAATTCTTTAGATCAGAGTCACTACTAAACCACGTCACAAATAGAGTACACGGAACCTGTACGATGCGCGTGCACGCACACGCGCACGCACGCACACACACACACACACACACACACTATTACTAATAAGTTCGATGGATGAATAAGAAACACACAGATACAGGCGAACGTTTCGAACCAAGTTTTCATCAACGGAAGGAACTAGAAGAAAACGATTAACAAATATAAACGAACAACACAAATTAATACTTCCCTAGACGCTTGTCAAATCCAGGAAACTGAAAACTGCCTTATTTGCACAAGTCGTCACTGGTATTTTCTAATTCCCCTTTAGTTTCATACAATTTGGAGATTACAGTGGGTCAGTATATATTTCTTTAATTCTTGGGTCCGACTTCTGACCGCAATTCCGGTTGTAATTTCGTAGAATTTTTCATAAAAATTGTTACAATTGTTTAATTTAATAGAACCCCATTTAATTCGTAGTTCCTCTTTAGTTCCACACAGGTTGCAGTTCACGGTGGGTCAGTATACTTTTCTTAAGTCTTGACTAAATGTGCCAGGTTCTGACTGCAGTTCTAGTTGTAACTGTGTATAGGTTTAATTGTTATTAAATTTGGTTTAATGTCGAAGGATTCCATTGGTTTTAGAGTCCTATAGAACAAACCTCGGCTTCTTCAGAGTAGATATTCTCTATTGTTAAAGTTAGTATAGTATGTCCCGAAAAGAATGCCTTCATTCACGATCAATTAATTTGAAAACTGTCTGTTGCATCGTTATGAAATTTTTCCTGCCGTCTTATATTTACCCCCACCCAAGGAATATGTCTTTGATAGGTCCAAAAGCAACTTAAATCATCGAAAGCGGAGACATTTCTTTGATGTTTTGCTGAAAAAGTAGTGATTTCTCGCTAACAAATTTGTAATATTGACCCACACGGTAGTACTGATTCAACAGCGGAGTTAACAATTCTAAGTGTGGTGCTAATTTTATCATAATTTGAAAGCTCCTCTTGCCTTGAGTATTTGTATTTTAGTATCTCTATGGGTCCCCCAGTTTTGTCCAAATTGATTCCCAAATAGGTGTATGATTTCGCCGCTTGAAGCGGGGTTTCACCAAGGGAGATCAGGTTTTTATTTGCATGGTTTAATCTCTTTATCTTTGTCGTACCTCTAGAAATTATTAGATCTAATCGTTACATGTCTTCGAGCGTGATTAGTTTATCTTGCATTTGATTAGTTTCTGTGACAGGGGTGCATTGTCGTCAGCGAAGCCCAAGACATCAAGTTGTTCTGTTAGAATCCACAGAGTTCTATTTCTGGCGGTAGTTGTTGTTTGCTTCATATCCCAGTCTATAGTCAGTAAAACTTATCATGATGACAAACGACACCCCTGTAATACTGCTCTTTTTATTTCAAATGCGTCTGTCAGTTTTCCCTCATGAAGAACTCTACACTTCATACCTGAATATGCTGTCCTTCTTAGGTTAATGAGGGGTCCCTTAGTGCCGCATCCACCTCCAAAGGGATTCCGCATCAATGCTGTCAAATGCCGTTTCATAATCAACAAATCCAATATAAAGTGACAAATGCAGTTCAACACTTTATTGTGTGTAATGTGACTATCTGGTCCGTGCAGGGTCTGTTTGGTCAGAAGAATGCCTGTTCGTCCCTTAACTGTTTGTCAGTGGCATCTCTTAATCTCTCCAGGGTGCAGTTAAATGTGTGAGTTGTATATCCTTTACATGATGGCGCAATAAACCTCAGCATGCTTTTGGCTGTTTGTGACTTCTTGCCAAATTTACGTTCAGCAGTTTGCTATTGCTTTCTGAAAGAACGCCACCCGTACCATTGTATGGAAATTAACGCAAGGCAGTCTGCTGCCAAATCTCACGCAGCTGTTTGAACGCAGTATGTAGGATTATGAAGTGCGTTCGTAAGCCCTTCGTCACAGAACCGGTATTACATGTACCTTGTGCTAAATAACTGTTTTTAAAACTGTATAAATAAACACAAACATGAAATTAATTAATTAATTAATTAAAAATCAATCAGCTCATGGATATGTGAGAATACCGACCCTTGACCATATCACAAAATGTTAGAGCTAGCTACATGTATTATAAACAAATACGTTATAGATACATAAATTATGGGATCTATAAAAATAAATTATTAATAAATAAATGGTAATTAAAAATATACAAATATAAACTTTAAATATGTGTTTAATATTTATGTTTTTACTCAAATAAATAAAAGAAATAAAGAAATGATTAAGCAAATAAGCGTAGAAGCTAAAGTATTAAACAAAGAAATAAAGAATCAAAGTAATAAACAAACAAGAAAAATAAAGCAATACATTAGACCGTATCAAATTGTGTAGCTAACTAAATAAACAATTTATACATAAAGTAAACATAAATAAATTATAAAAGATAAACTATTTATAAATCAGTATTTGAAAAATAAATACATAAAACATCAAATATCCTACAATCTCGATCCTAGGCCGTATCCCAGAATGTTCCATATTTGTTACTGCTGCAGCTAGACTACACAATATTTGTACCAAGACAACGTATTACCGGCTTCGTGGCCGAGGGGTTAGCAGCTTTCTCCACTAACCCCAAATACTCTCGTCACGTGACGCGACGAGAATTAGCAGTGGTTCGAATCGCAAAAGTGACTTATGAGAGTATGGAGCCGGTCGCTCAGAAAGTCGTGGCGTGCTGATGAGCGTAATCTAGCCTAGGAATCAACATACAGCTGAAAGATGCTGGTGTTGACCGCAATATTCTGAAACAGGATGGAAACGCGAAAAAAAAAAAAAAAAAGACAACGTATTCCTCCAATTTGGCAGACGTGATACTGAATACAGACCCACGTTTCCTCACCCTGACCTGATGTTTCTTCAGTGTCGAAAGACACAAGTTGTTGATCGTGTTGTCGGGAGAATAGGATGAATAAATCACACCCACACACAAAAAACGAGAAGTAAAGTCGGTACGTTTTGCTACAATACGACGATGATCTTTTGGGACACCTTCTTGTGTGTGAATTTTTATGGTACGCTAATGATTAAAATACGACTATGATAACAAGTAATTTACAGTAATTAGTAGTGACATATCTGTCTTTGTATGCCTGTGTCTGTCCGTTCGTTTGTCCCTCTTTGCCACTCTCTATCCTACCTCAAGTCCCTCTCTCTCTCTCTCTCTCTCTCTCTCTCTCTTTCTCTCTCTCTCTCTCTCTCTCTCTCTCTCTCTCTCTCTCTCTCTCTCTCTCTCTCTCCCAATCCCTTTCTGAAAAGAGCTTGGTGGGCTTTGTTAAAAAGTAAACGCTTTCGAAGTAGTAGAAGCTTTAGATGGCTGTGTAAATTATTACTGTCAATGTGTTTTAAGCCAGAAACTAGATGGCGCGATTTTGAAGTGAACATAGTCGTTTCATATTAGATTTAGGGCAACCATCCCAGACTGGAACAATAATCGAGATGTAAATTGGATAAAAGATGTAAAGAATATGTTCCGTGGGTTTTCGTCCAGAAAGTGCTGAATTTTACCAAGGTGGTAAACTTTTTGAGCTATTGTCTTTGTAAAGACATGAAAATGAGAGCTCCGGTTTAAATGCCAGTAAATTAAAAGACGCAGTGTTTTATACTCATTTACATTACGTATAAGTAACGTGCCCATGTGGAGTTCAAGTGGTGTCCCAATTATGACTAGTGTCTGTAGCTTGTGTGTGTGGGTGTGTGTGTGTGTGCGCGCGCGCGCACGCGCGCTCGTACGTACATACGTGCCTTCCTGCTTGTCTCATAACATGGTAGTATTCATTGTGTACGTTCACAACAATCATATGAAACTGAGTATTTCCCCTATGTGAATGTAACATGCACAATAGATAAAGATGTACTAAATATGAGTGGTTGGAAGGGCGTAATGTAGGACGGGCCTTGGTGCCCAATTTATGACCCTTTAAAAATAAAGTTCGTTCGTTCTCTTTCTCCCCCTCTCTCTCCCCTCTCTCTCCTTCTGTCTGTCTCTCTCTGTTTCTCTCTGTCTCTCTCCCTCTCTCTGTCTCTCACTCTCTCCCTCTCTCTCCCTCTCCCCTCCCTCTCTGTCTCTGTCTCTCTATCCCTCTCTCTCCCTATCTATATATCTCCCCCTCTCCCTCTCTTTTCTCCATCTCTGTCTCTCTCTCCTCCCTCTCCCTCCCTCTCCCTCTCTCTATCTCCCTCTCTCTATCTCCCTCTCGCTCCCTCTCCATGTCTCTGTCTCTCTCTGTCTCTCCCTCTCTTTCTGTCTCTGTCTCTCCCTCTCTTTCTTTCCCTCCCTCTCTCTCCCTCTCTCCCTCTCTCTCCCTTTCTCTCTCCCCCCCCTCTCTCCCCCTCTCTCCCTCTCTCTCTATCTCCCTCTCTCTCGCTCGCTTGCTTGCTTGCCGACCGCCCATCAATCTGAATGTTTATCTATCTGTCAATCCATTTTTCAGATCCCCAGAATGAAACAAGAGAAAATCCCGTCCGCACTCTTATGAAGCACATTTGGCAGTTTTCAGCCAACAGCAAGAGTAAACTCATCGTCATCACCAGAAAACATGAGCGTTACCTTCTGACATTTCAGCTGTTGTACTCACTCGAAGGGTCATGGCTATTTGGAAGTTTCGGTATTATATTAAACTCGTGGGCTATGATTACAGATAATAGCCATCAACTTGTCTGCTCGAGTAACGTGACTGGCGTGCTCAGGAAAGTGCTGGGGTAATTGTTTTGGGAGGAATCCAAAACACAATCCTAACTGTCAACCGTGTTGGTGGTTCAATGCAGAACAGTTTGAAAAGCCTAGCTCTGTATTATCAAGTTCCTCTGTATTATCTTCTCAAGAGTTCATGGAATTCTTTAGATCAGAGTCACCACTAAACCACGTCACAAATAGAGTACACGGAACCTGTACGATGCGCGCGCACGCACACGCACACGCGCACGCACGCACACACACACACACACACACACACACACACTATTACTAAGAAGTTCGATGGATGAATAAGAAACACACAGATACAGGCGAACGTTTCGAACCAAGTTTTCATCAACGGAAGGAACTAGAAGAAAACGATTAACAAATATAAACGAACAACACAAATTAATACTTCCCTAGACGCTTGTCAAATCCAGGAAACTGAAAACTGCCTTATTTGCACAAGTCGTCACTGGTATTTTCTAATTCCCCTTTAGTTTCATACAATTTGGAGATTACAGTGGGTCAGTACATATTTCTTTAATTCTTGGGTCCGACTTCTGACCGCAATTCCGGTTGTAATTTCGTAGAATTTTTCATAAAAATTGTTACAATTGTTTAATTTAATAGAACCCCATTTAATTCGTAGTTCCTCTTTAGTTCCACACAGGTTGCAGTTCACGGTGGGTCAGTATACCTTTCTTAAGTCTTGGCTAAAAGTGCCAGGTTCTGACTGCAGTTCTAGTTGTAACTGTGAATAGGTTTAATTGTTATTAAATTTGGTTTAATGTCGAAGGATTCCATTGGTTTTAGAGTCCTATAGAACAAACCTCGGCTTCTTCAGAGTAGATATTCTCTATTGTTAAAGTTAGTATAGTATGTCCCGAAAAGAATGCCTTCATTCACGATCAATTATTTTGAAAACTGTCTGTTGCATCGTTATGAAATTTTTCCAGCCGTCTAATATTTACCCACACGCAAGGAATATGTCTTTGATAGGTCCAAAAACAACTTAAATCATCAAAAGCGGCGACATTCCTTTGATGTTTTGCTGAACAACTAGTGATTTCTCGCTAACGAAGTTATGTTTACAATAATTGGTGACCTGCCAATTCAGATGACACACAAAGGCGTATCCGGATTCGTATGGGAGTGGGTGCAATGAAAGAAGTAGCTTACAGGGTCGGCTGCATTAATTAATTAATTAATATCCTATATGGCTCAGTTTCTTTCCGCAGCGCGGAAAGCGTCGCACAAAGCACGAACTCCGTAGCTCTAGCGACGACCCTCGGGAGTCTCCGAAAAAATTCACTCGTGAAATGAAGGACGCGGCCCGGAATCGAACACACTATCTTCGGAGCCCGAGTCAGACGGCTTGACCACTTCACCACGGATAATCCCGAGAGGGGTGCAATGTGTAATATTAGTGTGATCGCCTGGCGCGATACATGATGATGATGATGTTACCAATACCAGCATCCCTTGCAGTGCCCTGGGGTACGATGGGAAGCCGCTCTGGAAGCAAGGATAAATAGAGGCGCGTGTCAGTTTCCCGGTCTCTCAAAACCAGACAACCGTGGCCGAAGTAGCGATTATGTAGATCGCAGTTTTTATGTAGATTATAAAATAGGGAGGCTTTAACCAGCCCTCCCCAGTCACTGGATCAGAGCAGGGAGTCACAAATGCCTCTAGATTTAACCAAGACTGGCTTGTGTGGTCCACACACAAGGACCGAGGAAATCCATGAAAACAACTGGCAATTTGTAAGCCCACTCTTGGTGAGTTAAATTTATTTAGATAGCTTAATTAAAGATAGGATAGTGGTGCCTCTAGTCCCCGACTGTGAGCTCCAAACTTAACATCCACAGGGTTAAGGTACAATTTGGTGAAGTTCGGTTTATAGTTTTACCCAGTCTGAGGAGCTCTTCTGTTCCTGAGTGACTAAAATTAGTAGAGTTAGCTTCACATCCAAAATGGCGATGACCGGCAGAATGACAACAACATGGGTTTGCCTCAATTAGTGACTGTAAAAGTGCTACTCTGCAGATTGGCAGGGATGTAGTAAGAAAACTAGTACCAGGGGTATTCGGTGAAGATCCAGAAAGGATGTTCTCATACGATGGTGTGTATATTTGTAGGTTTTTAGATTTAATATAGCAGACAGCGCAGTACGAATCGGAAGTAATCAAGTATCGATACGATGTGTTGTGTAGTTCTAGGGAATTTGATATAGCCACGATTCAATACAGTATTAAAAATATGTAGTATCATAGTCCAGAGTAGAGAAGGATGTAGGTATTGTCCTGTAAAGTCTGTGTTCTGACAAGAGGAAAATACAGAGCACTAGCGTAAAATATGAGGAAACAATGAAATAATGGTTGGGGCTGTTTAGAGGAAAATATGGAGCACTGCTGCATAAAATATTAGGTTATGATTAATTCTATTTGGGTGGTATTCCTGTATGAAGGTGGCCAGATTAGGTGTGCAGGATATATATAATATAATGCCATTATTATAGTAGCATGGTGAGGTTGAAGATAACAGTAGATTGAATGGCCTGGGGTAACCAGGGCTGTTCCAGGTGGACTGTACAGTCAGTAAGATGGAGGCAAAGTACATCATTGGGTGGTTATACTAGTCTGGTCTAGAATGAGGAACATGAAGTTGAACTGGAAACATGGTACGGGTGTGTTTATGATTTAACTTTCCACAACAAAGGGGAAGGCCGGTGTCTTTATATTATAATGTACTGAGGTATTGAGATGTCTCACATGTAATGGAAAGTAAAGGGTGCCAGGGGATGAGAGACACCTCCATTATGTTATATTGTGTTTGAAGCCAGATGACTTATCATGACTCAAGAACATCAAAACTATAGTGATTGCTGGCGTACGAAGGTGTAGAGTGGCACGGTGAAAGTAATAGATATATTGTGCTTGATGACAATTACTGTTATGTCCTCCTAGATAAATGTAGCTGTGATTATAATAGTGTTCATGGGGATAATGATCTGTGTTGCTCAGGTTGGACACATGTGAACTAGGCAAGGATAATCTCCTGACCAGCCAGAGCAAGAGGTGCTGAGTAGAGCACTCATAATGAATCGGGTATTATTGTGTGAGCTTGGTCATAGTGGGGAGTAATATTGTGATGGTTTTATGTGGTGTTATATGTCTGATTTGTTGGCGGTGACTTATGTTATAGCCTGTGTCCTGATTGTTGCTGGTGTTATGTGTAGAACTGTGCTTCTGGTATATTGATGTTGTCTAGTTGTCATCAGTACAAAGGTGTGTGTCCTGGTGATGTCATGTTGAATTACATATCCTATGTCTGCTTGATTGCTGTTGGTGCATTGAACTGTATTTATGTCCTGTATGTACATGTTCAAATGGTGTTGTCCTGTTAGAGTCGTTGTACACCGGTGTAGCTGAGTTGTGTTCGGTGTTGATTTTGACTAGTTGATGAGTGTTGCTGTGTAACATTGGCATTTATGAGTGGTATTCTCAGCCTGTGGTGTTGGGGATGAGAAGTTGTGTTGTGTCAGAGATCTGTAGGTAATGACCTCCCTGAACTGAGAGTATTCAAGAAGTAAATACTGAGTTAGATGAGAAGCCAGGAAAGGCTGCGAGCATTGTGACGAGGTATGATCCGCCCTCACATTAAGATTGTCCCATGATGTGGTGGTGGCTGTTGCATTAATTGTGGGCCCAATCACTCCGAAGGATGCTGTAGAGCTTGTGTGCTCTGTTTATATTTTATGTGGAGTATATCCTATAACCTATCGATGTCATTGTTGTCCAGTTGAAGTATCATGTGGTTGGTGTGAACTTACACAGTCCATGTCTATGTTTGTGCCACAAGGACACTGTTTGCATACACCATTGCTGTAGTGGTTGTCCTGTGAAGTCCATGTGTTGATGCAAATAATGATTCTTTGATGAATATTAATTAGATGTTCTACCTTGTCATGCATTGCAGGTAGTGACCCCTGGCCATGGTTGTTGTAGAGCAAACTTGAGCCCCAGCTCTGGTTAATGTCGTAGGCCACTCACATCCCATTTCGTATGCCCATTCGTATACCTGTTTATGCCACTATATCTCTGCTGTTAGGGTTATAGTTTTGTTGTTCGTTATGTTATGGCTCTTCGCTGTATCTGGTCCCAGTCGACTTATGTGAGGCGGATGTCTTGTGTGGGTATTGAGGGTGCCCTTCGACTCAACTGAACATGATTGAGGTCTCACTTTCATTTAGAGACCGCCACTGTGGTCAGTGCTAGGCAGCAGTTATCTCTAACTGTGGGGTTTCAGATTCCCATTTCTGTATGTACCGACTGTCCATGAGTCCTGAGATGATTACAATAGAGTACATACCTGCTGTTACCGTTGTTGTTTACGTTGAGGCTCTGTTGTTGCCATGTCCTTGTTGGTTTGTGGAGATGGGTACCTAGTCATGTGCATAGCGATGTTAGGCAGCAGTGATTACTGTGGGAACATAGGTTCCCATTTCTGTATATGTCAGTTATGTGACATGTCAAGATGCCTGTTTGTCTCTGAATCATGCAGTTCTGTCAAAAAAAAACTAATTTTGTTGTTCTTAATGTGTTTTGTTTAGTCTGTAGTTTGTTGTGTAAACTCATTGATCCTGTTACAGTCCAGCAGTGTAATCTTCTGTCTGGGGTGTACAACAGTATATCCCCCGCCCTAAGAACTCCTGGAATCTTCTGTCTAATTCTACCCCTTTTCTTGTTAACAGAGGAGAATATACACAGTGCTCTTTCTCTATTTCTCCTTATTGTCCTTTTCTTCTCTGGCCCATTAAAAGTCAGTGTTGCGCTTCTTTGTCTTTGAGCACCTAAGTATAGGAAATTACATCTTCCTGTCCTTGATATTCTTCCTTCTGTTTCAAGTGGCGAGCCTCGGCCTGGGTTGTTTGGCGGCCTTTAGATTATCTTGTTGGTGTCTGTTCCAGTCTTCAATGATTCTTTTAGGTGGTAGTTCCATGTTTTTTCTCTGCCTTTCTTGGGCGTGTGAGAGGTCCCTGGCCAAAGACATTAACTGGGTTCAGGTTTTGTTCCCAAGTCTCCAAGAAGCACAGCATTGAGAGAAGAGCCTCCAGACCTACACCATATCTCAAGTCGTCGAAATTAAAGGTGACCTTATTCCATGTTTAGGGAACCGAAGTTTCCCACCCAGCCGGCACTCAGTCTGAGTCCGCTGGTATAAATTAAGAGTGAGAAAACTCCGAAGGTCACCAAACTTAGACTATAAAGCTTTGTGGAATATACATATATATTCCTGCTGAAACCACCAGCTTTGCTTAGAAAGCTACAGAGATAGTTGACGACTCCATGAGAGCAGAATGCTCCCACATTCAATAGAGGCTGGGGCTGTGCTTGTCCAAGAGAAAAATTCTGTTGATTCTTTTGGGAGAACAGTTGTGGACTGTTCATGCGACTGATTTCAGCAGTACCAACATCTGGGACTATCCATAGAAATACCTTTCCCTTGTTGGTCTGGAAGAAGGGACACCAGAAATCCATCCCGCCAGTTTGTCCCACCAGCAGCAGAGCGCTGGACATCCATATTCAATCCCCACCGGTGGCCCCATCACCTGAGATCATCAAGGGAGGATGTTTCCCATTGTACATCAGCCCACCATGCTTATTTGAAGTGACAGATGACAATGTTACCTGTGGTGATAAGAAGATCCTTTCCTTATAGGCGGAAGCAGAGGAGTTAATAATATCAGCGTGTTCATCGAGGTTCATGATATAAGTGGACATTAAGTGTTGAGCGGCGAATGAACAGTGATGTCCTATATTTCTCCTGTGCATAGAAAATTTAAACATAATAAACGTTGTTAAGTGGGAGGAAACGATATCCGGTGATCATCATCAGACAGAAACATTCGTTATATATTCCCACGACATGGACAAATAATTAATTACTAGTTAATTATTTTGGTCATTCAATATTAATTCGAATTTGGAATCCCCACTCACCGAAAGTGAGTCTAAGACGCCATGTCTTCCAGCATGTTTTGTTTTGCTTTGTTTTTTTTCCCCCATGTACAGGTATTTTTCTACCCAGCTTCATTTGGGTATCACTGTGACAACTGAGAAATTACTGACTCATCCCATGGAACTGGTAGATGTTGCTGGCAGAAGCAGGGCTACCAGAATCAGACCGGGGAAACAAAAACTGGGTTTGCCTGCATAGTAATGGGAGTTATATTTTTTTTCAGTAGCAAGGATGTCTGCATCTTGGTTTGCAGGTGATCTAGTGGATAGCATGCATGATATTCCGGTCGTTTTTTTTTTTTTTTTTTTTTTTTTTTTTTTTGGTTATAAGTAGGGATTGTAAATTTAAGGGGATGTCTGTGTGAAATTTTTATTTTTGGTGCCCCTATGTATTGCATCCATGGAGCTAAGTGTTGATGTTGATCTCAGGGTTGCTGGTTTATTTTGTATGCAGATTGCATATTCCTCATGGCCACCCATAAGATATGGTATTATCTTTTGTCAAGGACTGGTTTTTTAAATTGTCACTGGTGTATGTTTATAAGGCAGGTTCAGAAAATATAACTGGTAACAATTTTACGCTGAGAGGTTTAATTCCCGTGATGAAACCCCCTTGACTGATTGTTTATTTAAATAGCCCAAGTGTTTTGGCTAAACCCTAAGGTCTACAGTTTTCTTATTCGACGAGGGACCGTCGAAAAATTGGGGGTGCGATGTGTGATCGCCTGGCGCGATACATGATGATGATGATGTTACCAATACCAGCATCCCTTGCAGTGCCCTGGGGTACGATGGGAAGCCGCTCTGGAAGCAAGGATAAATAGAGGCGCGTGTCAGTTTCCCGGTCTCTCAAAACCAGACAACCGTGGCCGAAGGAGCGATTATGTAGATCGCTGTTTTTATGTAGATTATAAAATAGGGAGGCTTTAACCAGCCCTCCCCAGTAACTGGATCAGAGCAGGGAGTCACAAATGCCTCTAGATTTAACCAAGACTGGCTTGTGTGGTCCACACACAAGGACCGAGGAAATCCATGAAAACAACTGGCAATTTGTAAGCCCACTCTTGGTGAGTTAAATTTATTTAGATAGCTTAATTAAAGATAGGATAGTGGTGCCTCTAGTCCCCGACTGTGAGCTCCAAACTTAACATCCACAGGGTTAAGGTACAATTTGGTGTAGTTCGGTTTATAGTTTTACCCAGTCTGAGGAGCTCTTCTGTTCCTGAGTGACTAAAATTAGTAGAGTTAGCTTCACATCCAAAATGGCGATGACCGGCAGAATGACAACAACATGGGTTTGCCTCAATTAGTGACTGTAAAAGTGCTACTCTGCAGATTGGCAGGGATGTAGTAAGAAAACTAGTACCAGGGGTATTCGGTGAAGATCCAGAAAGGATGTTCTCATACGATGGTGTGTATATTTGTAGGTTTTTAGATTTAATATAGCAGACAGCGCAGTACGAATCTGAAGTAATCAAGTATCGATACGATGTGTTGTGTAGTTCTAGGGAATTTGATATAGCCACGATTCAATACAGTATTAAAAATATGTAGTATCATAGTCCAGAGTAGAGAAGGATGTAGGTATTGTCCTGTAAAGTCTGTGTTCTGACAAGAGGAAAATACAGAGCACTAGCGTAAAATATGAGGAAATAATGAAATAATGGTTGGGGCTGTTTAGAGGAAAATATGGAGCACTGTTGCATAAAATATTAGGTTATGATTAATTCTATTTGGGTGGTATTCCTGTATGAAGGTGGCCAGATTAGGTGTGCAGGATATATATATATATAATATAATGCCATTATTATAGTAGCATGGTGAGGTTGAAGATAACAGTAGATTGAATGGCCTGGGGTAACCAGGGCTGTTCCAGGTGGACTGTACAGTCAGTAAGAGGGAGGCAAAGTACATCATTGGGTGGTTATACCAGTCTGGTCTAGAATGAGGAACATGAAGTTGAACTGGAAACATGGTACGGATGTGTTTATGATTTAACTTCCCACAACAAAGGGGAAGGCCGGTGTCTTTATATTATAATGTACTGAGGTATTGAGATGTCTCACATGTAATGGAAAGTAAAGGGTGCCAGGGGATGAGAGACACCTCCATTATGTTATATTGTGTTTGAAGTCAGATGACTTATCATGACTCAAGAACACCAAAACTATAGTGATTGCTGGCGTACGAAGGTGTAGAGTGGCACGGTGAAAGTAATAGATATATGGTGCTTGATGACAATTACTGTTATGTCCTCCTAGATAAATATAGCTATGATTATAATAGTGTTCATGGGGATAATGATCTGTGTTGCTCAGGTTGGACACATGTGAACTAGGCAAGGATAATCTCCTGACCAGCCAGAGCAAGAGGTGCTGAGTAGAGCACTCATAATGAATCTGGGGTATTATTGTGTGAGTTTGGTCATTGTGGGGAGTAATATTGTGATGGTTTTATGTGGTGTTATATGTCTGAGTTGTTGGCGGTGACTTATGTTATAGCCTGTATCCTGATTGTTGCTGGTGTTATGTGTAGAACTGTGCTTCTGGTATATTGATGTTGTCTAGTTCTCATCAGTACAAAGGTGTGTGTCCTGGTGATGTCATGTTGAATTGCATATCCTATGTCTGCTTGATTGCTGTTGGTGCATTGAACTGTATTTATGTCCTGTATGTACATGTTCAGATGGTGTTGTCCTGTTAGAGTAGTTGTACACCGGTGTGGCTGAGTTGTGTTCGGTGTTGATTTTGACTAGTTGATGAGTGTTGCTGTGTGACATTGGCATTTATGAGTGGTATTCTCAGCCTGTGGTGTTGGGGATGAGAAGTTGTGTTGTGTCAGAGATCTGTAGGTAATGACCTCCCTGAACTGAGAGTATTCAAGAAGTAAATACTGAGTTAGATGAGAAGCCAGGAAAGGCTGCGAGCATTGTGACTACGGATGATCCGCCCTCACATTAAGATTGTCCCATGATGTGGTGGTGGTTGTTGCATTAATTGTGGGCCCAATCACTCCGAAGGATGCTATAGAGTTTGTGTGCTCTGTTTATATTTTATGTGGAGTATATCCTATAACCTATCCATGTCATTGTTGAAGTATCATGTGGTTGGTGTGAACTTACACAGTCCTTGTCTATGTTTGTGCCACAAGGACACTGTTTGCATACACCATTGCTGTAGTGGTTGTCCTGTGAAGTCCATGTGTTGATGCAAATAATGATTCTTTGATGAATATTAATTAGATGTTGTACCTTGTCATGCATTGCAGGTAGTGACCCCTGGCCATGGTTGTTGTAGAGCAAACTTGAGCCCCAGCTCTGGTTAATGTCGTAGGCCACTCACATCCCATTTCGTATGCCCATTCGTATACCTGTTTATGCCACTATATATCTGCTGTTAGGGTTATAGTTTTGTTGTTCGTTATATTATGGCTCTTCGCTGTATCTGGTCCCAGTCGACTTATGTGAGGCGGATGTCTTGTGTGGGTATTGAATGTGCCCTTCGACTCAACTGAACATGATTGAGGTCTCACTGTCATTTAGAGACCGCCACTGTGGTCAGTGCTAGGCAGCAGTTATCTCTAACTGTGTGGTTTCAGACTCCCATTTCTGTATGTACCGACTGTCCATGAGTCCTGAGATGATTACAATAGAGTCCATACCTGCTGTTACCGTTGTTGTTTACGTTGAGGCTCTGTTGTTGCCATGTCCTTGTTGGTTTGTGGAGATGGGTACCTAGTCATGTGCATAGCGATGTTAGGCAGCAGTGATTACTGTGGGAACATAGGTTCCCATTTCTGTATATGTCAGTTATGTGACATGTCAAGATGCCTGTTTGTCCCTGAATCATGCAGTTCTGTCAATAAAAGCCTAATTTTGTTGTTCTTAATTTGTTTTGTTTAGTCTGTAGTTTGTTGTGTAAACTCATTGATCCTGTTACAGTCCAGCAGTGTAATCTTCTGTCTGGGGTGTACAACAGTATATCCCCCGCCCTAAGAACTCCTGGAATCTTCTGTCTAATTCTACCCCTTTTCTTGTTAACAGAGGAGAATATACACAGTGCTCTTTCTCTATTTCTCCTTATTGTCCTTTTCTTCTCTGGCCCATTAAAAGTTAGTGTTGCGCTTCTTTGTCTTTGAGCACCTAAGTATAGGAAATTACATCTTCCTGTCCTTGATATTCTTCCTTCTGTTTCATTAGTAAAGACAGAGAATTTACAGCGGCACGGGGTAAATAATTTGTAAATTAACAGGAAAGTAGAAGGAATATATTTCTTACCTTCTTTTTCATTTCCTTCTTGTTTCTTCAGCTGATGCTGATGCTGTAATCTTTAGGGCCTGCAATTCGTCTGAATAGTTGGAGCAAAATATCCCAGTAAGTGTGTACGTAGATTAAGGTCTGCGATCTGCTCAGACCTTAATCTGTGTCGGACGATTCCAGTAGGTTGATGATTGCTCTCGGTTGCATAAAATTCAATCCATCCTTTCTCCAATAGTCCTCTTCCTCTTTCAACACATGGGCCTGACGTTTTTTCCAGTAACTTTTATCAATATTTAATAGCGCGGACAGACAGACAGACGGACGGACAGACGGACGGACGGACGGACAGAAAGGTAGGTAGGTAGGTAGGTAGGCAGAAAGGCAGGTGGGAGGGTGGGTGGATTGCTGGCTGGCTGGCTGGCTGATTGGGTGGGTCGGTGGGTGGGAGGGTGGGTGGGTCGGTCGGTCGGTCGGTCGGTCATTCAGTGGGCAGGTAGGCAGGCAGATAGATAGATAGATAGATAGATAGATAGATAGATAGATAGATAGATAGATAGATAGATAGATAGATAGATAGATAGATAGATAGATAGATAGATAGAACGAACAAACTTTATTTTCAAAGGGTTAAGAATTGGGCACGCAGGCCCGTCTAACATTCTGCCCATCTATCACTCTCTTTCATACATTATTTCATTCACACATCATTCAAGGCTAACAAAGAACAGCAACAATATAAAAGATATGCATTATAAAGGCATGGGCAAAATGCAAACATCAAAACTACACGACACAGTAATACTAGATAATGGTCTGACACTTGTTATTAGCCATGTGGAATATACTGGCCTACAAAAAGGGGATTGGCTGTTATACTAGGGTTTTGTTATTATTATTATTATCTCAATTATTAAGGGAGAAGGTAATCCGTATTGAGATAGTGTTCGAATAATTTGCGATTATATGAATAGGGATTGGTGATGTCTTTGATTTCTTGTGGAAGATTGTTCCACAGCTGAGCTGCAGAGTACGTTAAGCTTGTTTTGTATAAGTCAATCCTAGGCTTCGGAATGTGTAGTATATTTAAACGTTTACTGTGTCTAGCATTATATTTAAACAATGGCCAAAGGTAATTTGGGGCATTCCGATGCAGGATTTTGTGAATTAGTTTAGCTTTATTGAAAAGCAGGCGTTTGCGGAATGGTAGTAACTGAAGGCGTTTATACAGGCTAGGATTGTCAGATAAATGTTTGCTATAAATTAGACTCATGGCCCGTTTCTGGAGTGAGTAAAGTCGCTTGGAGTTTGAATTAGAACAACCGTCCCAGATTGTAGAGCAGTAGTCAAAGTGTGTCTGTATATGAGAAGTATAGAATAGCTTCCTTGTGTCCTCATCAAGGAAGTTTTTAATCTTGGCGAGTTGGTAGACTTTTTTCGCTGTTTGTTTAATAAGCGCTTGAACGTGGGAATTAAAGGTTAGGTTTCTATCAATGATTAGGCCTAATGTTTTGTGCTCAATTACACTTTCTACTGGCATGTTATCGATGTGAAGTTGAAGTGATGTGTGTGAGCTTAGAGTTTGAAGTCTTTGTCTAGTTGTTAATAACATTGCTTTTGTTTTAGTGATGTTAATTTGCATACGGTTTGAATAGCTCCACTTAACTACATTATTTAATTCTTGTTGTAAAGACGACTCCAGTAAAATACAGTCTTCAGTGTTTGTATACACCGTACAGTCATCTGCAAATAGATCGCAGGACGACAAAAGATGCAAAGGTACATCGTTAATATATATGGCAAATAATAGAGGGCCAAGAATATAACCTTGCGGTACTCCAATATTGAAGGTAGTGGTTTGAGACAGAGATTTATTATGTGATACTACTTGCTTTCTGTTTGATAGAAAAGATGATATTAGAGTGACTACATTAAGGCCAATTGTCATTGTCTCGAGTTTTTTAATTAACATAACATGGTCTATCATATCAAATGCTTTCTTGAAATCAATAAACACAGTTCCACATAGACTGTTGTTGTTTATATTCTGGTGCCAATTTTCTATCATGTTTGTTAGGGCCGTATGGCAAGAATATTTTGGTCGAAATCCTGATTGGCTGTCAACAATAAGCTTGATGCGAACTAAATACTGTAATGTTACTTTATGGATGTGTTTTTTCTAGTGGCTTAGATAGTGATGATAGTAATGAAATGGGTCTGTAATTGTTCGGGAGACCATTGTCCAATGAACCAGATTTAAGAAGAGGGTACACTTTAGAGATTTTGAGAGCTGATGGAAAATGGCCTTTGGTTAGACACTGATTATATACATAGGTTAGTGATGTACAGATCACTGGCGCAGCACAACGGAGAATGCGGTTGCTGATTCCATCTAACCTAGATGAGGTTGTGTTTTTTAGGTTACTGAGGTAAGCGAATACTTCAGTGATTGTCATTAGCGGTATGTCGGAAAGAATATCGCGGGAGCATCTATTCTCGCAAAACGATGACAATAAAGATAAGTTGCAAGGAGAATTAGGTATTGAAGCCTTCAACTGGTCTATGTCAGTTTGAAAAAAATTACTGAATTGGTCACATGTAATATGATTTGATGGTAAAGAATTTCGGAAGTTATACTTGTTTGTCAAGGTGTTAATTGCTTTCCATATATCCTTACTATTTGTTTTATCCATTACTAAGTTCTTAAAGTAATGTTTCTTTTCCCGTCGTATGTTATATTGAACTTTGTTTCTAAGTGTACGGTATGCACCGAGATCCCGCTTTTTATGTGCTTTATCTCTGTCTCTCATAATTTTAAGTATTTCCTGGGTGATCCAAGGTGGCTTGACGTGGTGTTTTACTCGAACTTCCTTGACTGGCACATGTCTATCAAAAATATCAATAAAGGTTTTCATCCAGAATTCCAGAGCATCATCCGGGTCAGGAAGCTGATAAACATTGTCTAGAGGTGAACTGAGCAAGTCCTGTAAAAATGCGCTTTGGTTGAAATTTTTGTAACTTCTATATTTTACACTTATGTGTTTATGTTTAGGAATTTTAATTCCTTTTTTAGACCACGTGCAGCATATTGGGTAGTTATCGCTCATTGCACAATTGGGTACGGTGCATTCTATGATGTTGTCTGAGCAAGTTACATAAATGTGATCTATGACTGTTGAAGATGACTTTGTTACTCTAGTAGCTTGTTGTACTATTTGTTGGAAATTGTATGATGCAATTATATTTCCCCATATTATGTTGGATTTGTTGGTGTCAATGTTAAAGTCTCCGAGTAGTATAATTTCCTTCCCAGAAGCGAAAACCACATCCATCATGGTAGTGAAGTTTTCGTACCAGACGTGTCCAGCACTGGGATTTCGATAAAGGTAGCCAATTATCAGGGGTGTGCGGTTTTGAAGTTTTAGCTCTAACCAGATACATTCTATTTCGCAAGTTTCAAAGTCTAGCCTACGGTGAACATTTAGTAAATTAGAAACATAGGTTATTATGCCTGTCTCTTGTATCCTACAGGGATCCCTTCTAAAAACTTTGTACCCTTTAATAGAGATGTCCTCATCTGAAATTTTATCATTAAGTCTACTTTCACTAAGGCCGAATGAATGAAAATTTTGATTAAGAATAGAAGATAACTCTGGTAGCTTGTTAAATAAGCTGCAAATGTTTAAGTGTCCAAGGCGTATTCCTGACTTATTGAGCCAGTGTTGCCACTTCACAGACATTTCATCCATGAAGAAAGTGTAAATTAATCAAAGTTAAGCAAAAATACAAGATCATTAAAAAAAAATCACAATTACATTAACTTACAAAATATCAATAATACAAATGGATAAGTAAATTACAATATTATAACGATATAACTAATTAGACCAACGAATATAATGCAAACAGGAACAAAACGAATTAAAGAACATACAACAAATAATTAACTTGAAAAAACTACTTCACAAGCTAAGTACCAACTGTTATCCAAAAGAATCAATAAATGACTATACAAGTCAATGTCTCTGTTTAAAGCGGGGAGTGAAGACCCCCTCACTCAGAGTGTTAAGGCGATAAAAAGTATTATAAAAGATATATAAGTGTCAATCTCTGTGACTTCAATACGAGTCAATTTTTACAGCCACGTACAATCTAATACTTTGCTATATAAATCAATAACCAAGTATGCGCATAAACTTTCTAGGAGAGACTCTTTCTTGTACCGAGATCCGGTGTTGCTTTGTGCTCAATTGCTAGTAAATACCAGGCTGTGTTGGTCCTTGGTACAGCGACATCATAAATGCCTGCCGAAGTGAAGCTGGGCTAAACCGTGTGAGGTATAACAACTCTGGGTTACAATGGAGGTGATACTGTTGATTTCTCACGGGTGTGTAACGACTTCCAACTACAGGCTCTGATTCGTGGCTAACAGGAGGCTGTGGTGGCACGTTATTGTTACTACTGGATTGATCCTTGCTGTGGAGAAGAGGGAACGTATCTTCATAATTATCACCCTCCTGCGTGTAAGAAGGCGTATTGTACGGATTTGGTGTGATGGAAATGTTCCGTCTGGCTTGGATATCAGGTGTCGTAGTTATGAGGGGTCTGCTCTCTTCTGGCTTATTGGTACTTGATGTGGCGGCAGTATCTCGTCTGGCTTGAGTTTGAGGTGGTGTAGCTAAAAGTGTCCTACGCGATCCAGTATTGGATGTAGGTTGTGTACGTTCAGGGTACTTAAGATTTTTGACGAGCAAGCTGGTGCCCAATGTAGACAAATGTACTTGAGCTTTATAAAGTCGCTTTTTAGGTGCTCCTGACTGTGAAGTAAACACCGGTGTGTTGTTGATGAACTGTATGTTGTTGTGAGAACAAAACTTCTGCAATATGTTGTTATTTATGTCTGCTAGACGACGCTGGAATCCATAACTCGGTGATATGATGGAGGAGAAGAAAATTGACGAGTTAGGAAAAGTGTGACGTAATCCTTTCAAGAGCGCCAGCAGTTGAGATGTTGTGATTTGCTGGTTGTTCATTGTGTCATTGATACCAATATGGACGCTTGCCCTTTTTACATTAAGATTTACAGCCAACCTCCTAATCTTGTCTGTTAGCCGGTCAACACCAGCCCCAGGCAATGAAATTATGGACACAATGTCTTTGTCTGTAGTAGCCATCCGGTCGCTGTATAGACCTTTCATTAAAGAGTCGCCTATTATAATGTGTGTACAGTCGGGTCGAGCTGTCTGCACATGTTGGTTGTCAGTACGCCTTGCTCGTTGTTTCTCCCATTTAGCAGCAGTCTGTACATCCCCATGTGACTCTCCCTGTGTTTCCTGGAGGCGTGTGTTGTCTGTTGGCAGTGCACTATTGCACTGTACGTTTTCTGACGAATTTTTAGATAGATAGATAGATAGATAGATAGATAGATAGACAGACAGACAGACAGACAGACAGACAGACAGACAGACAGACAGACAGACAGACAGATAGATAGATTAGATAGATAGATAGATAGATAGATAGATAGATAGATAGATAGATAGATAGATAGATAGATAGATAGATCCCCGCCAGGAGCCGGGCCGAGCCAGCTAGTTTATTTATATAATCACGTTTCATGAAAGAACCCACAGTTTGACGACACCTCTGAACTATCCCATATAAATTCCCTCAGTCTCCCAAAACGAAAACCGCCACACAAAATTTAAAAAGAGCGTGGGTGTGTCTTGCTGAAGCTGTAATACTCTTAAAATGATGGAGTGAATGCGGGAGCCATAAATTATATACCGCATATAAATAAACATTGAAATCTGCTGTACAATCTCCAGAACAAAAATTGTTTTGTTGGGTGGACATAATGATAAGGTTATATGCTAAATCTCATTTTCCCTCAGTTGGTTACTGAGATATTGAATTTTATATTGAGGCAACAACAACAACAACAACAAACACTTTTTTCATAGAACTAGCTACGTGTATTATAAACAAATACGTTATAGATACATAAATTATGGGATCTATAAAAATTAATTATTAATAAATAAATGGTAATTAAAAATATACAAATATAAACTTTAAATATGTGTTTAATATTTATGTTTTTACTCAAATAAATTAAAGAAATAAAGAAATGATTAAGCAAATAAGCGTAGAATCTAAAGTATTAAACAAAGAAATAAAGAATCAAAGTAATAAACAAACAAGATTGATTGATTGATTGATTGATTGATTTAGGAACCGACATCACAGCATTCAGGACATTCCCATAAGCGCTCCGTCCCCATCCTCAGCAGCCAGCGAAGAGTTCCAACACTAATAAACAAGAAAAACAAAGCAATACATTAGACCTTATCAAATTGTGTAGCTAACTAAATAAACTATTTATACATAAAGTAAACATAAATAAATTGTAAAAGATAAACTATTTATAAATAAGTATTTGAAAAATGAATACATAAAACATCAAATATCCTACAATCTCGATCCTAGGCCGTATCCCAGAATGTTCCATATTTGGTACTGCTGCAGCTAGACTACACAATATTTGTACCAAGACAACGTATTCCTCCAATTTGGCAGACGTGATACTGAATACAGACCCACGTTTCGTCACCCTGACATGATGTTTCTTCAGTGTCGTAAGACACAAGTTGTTGATCGTGTTGTCGGGAGAATAGGATGAATAAATCACACCCCCCCCCCCCAAAAAAAAAAAAACGACAAGTAAAGTCGGTGAAGCCGGCTCCATGGCCGAGAGGTTAGCAGCTTTCTCCGCTAACCCCGAATACTCTTGTGACGTGACGCGACGAGAATTAGCAGTGGTTCGAATCGCAAAAGTGACTTATGAGAGTATGGAGCCGGTCGCTCAGAAAGTCGTGGCGTGCTGATGAGCGTAATCTAGCCTAGGAATCAACATACAGCTGAAAGATGTTGGTGTTGACCGCAATATCCTGAAACAGGATGGAAACGCGGGGGGGGGGGGGGGGGGGGAAGTCGGTAAGTTTTGCTACAATACGACGATGATCTTTGGGGACACCTTCTTGTGTGTGAAATTTTATGGTACGGTGATGATTAAAATACGACTATGATAATAAGTATTTTACAGTAATTAGTAGTGACATATATGTCTTTGTATGCCTGTGTCTGTCCGTTCGCTTGTCCCTCTTTGCCACCCTCTATCCTTCCTCAAGTCCCCCCCCCCTCTCTCTCTCTCTCTCTCTCTCTCTCTCTCAATTTCTCTTCTCTCTCTCTCTCTCTCTCTCTCTCTCTCTCTCTCTCTCTCTCTCTCTCTCTCTCTCTCTCAATCTCTCCCAATCCCTTTCTGAAAAGAGCTTGGTGGGCTTTGTTAAAAAGGAAACGCTTTCGAAGTAGTAGAAGATTTAGATGGCTTTATAAATTATTACTTTCAACGTGTTTTAAGCCAGAAACTAGATGGCGCGATTTTGAAGAGAACATAGTCGTTTCATATTAGATTTAAGGCAACCATCCCAGACTGGAACAATAATCGAGATGTAATTGGATAAAAGATGTAAAGAATATGTTCCGTGGGTTTTCGTCCAGAAAGTGCTGAATTTTACCAAGGTGGTAAACTTTTTGAGCTATTGTCTTTGTAAGGACATGAAAATGAGAGCTCCGGTTTAAATGCCAGTAAATTAAAAGACGCAGTGTTTTATACTCATTTACATTACGTATAAGTAACGTGCCCATGTGGAGTTCAAGTGGTGTCCCAATTATGACTAGTGTCTGTAGCTTGTGTGTGTGTGTGTGTGTGTGCGCGCGCGCACGCACGCTCGTACGTACATACGTGCCTTGCTGCTTGTCTCATAACATGGTAGTATTGATTGTGTACGTTCACAACAACCATATGAAACTGAGTATTTCCCCTATGTGAATGTAACATGCACAATAGATAAAGATGTACTAAATATGAGTGGTTGGAAGGGCGTAATGTAGGACGGGCCTTGATGCCCAATTTATGACCGTTTAAAAATAAAGTTCGTTCGTTCTCTCTCCCCCCCCCCCCCCGCACTCTCCCCTCTCTCTCCTTTTGTCTGTCTCTCTCTGTTTCTCTCTCCCTCTCTCCCTCTCTCTGTCTCTCTCTCCCTCTCTATCTCCCTCTCTCTCCCTCTCTGTCTCTGTCTCTCTATCCCCCTCTTTCCCTATCTATATATCGCCCCCTCTCCCTCTCTTTTCTCCCTCTCTTTTCTCCCTCTCTGTCTCTCTCCTCCCTCTCCCTCCCTCCCTCTATCTCCTTCTCGCTCCCTCTCCCTGTCTCTCTCTGTCTCTCCCTCTCTTTCTGTCTCTGTCTCTCCCTCTCTCTCTGTCCCTCCCTCTCTCTCTCTCCCTCTCTCCCTCTCTCTCCCTTTCTCTCTCCCCCTCTCTCCCTCTCTCTCCCTCTCTCTCGCTCGCTCGCTTGCCCGCTTGCTTGCTTGCCGACCGCCCATCAATCTGAATGTTTATCTATCTGTCGATCCATTTTTCAGATCCCCAGAATGAAACAACAGAAAAATCCCGTCCGCACTCTTTTGAAGCACATTTGGCAGTTTTCAGTCAACAAACAAGAGTAAACTCATCGTCATCACCAGAAAACATGAGCGTTACCTTCTGACATTTCAGCTGTTGTACTCACTCGAAGGGTCATGGCTATTTGGAAGTTTCGGTATTATATTAAACCCGTGGTTATGATTACAGATGATCGTCATCAACTTGTCTGCTCGAGTAATGGGACTGGCGTGCTCAGGAGTCCAAAACACAATCCTAACTGTCAACAGTGTTGGTGGTTCAGTGCAGAACAGTTTGAAAAGCCTAGCCCTGTATTATCAAGTTCCTCTATATTATCTTCTCAAGAGTTCATGGAATTCTTTAGATCAGAGTCACCACTAAACCACGTCACAAAGAGTGTATACGGAACCTGTACGATGCGCGCGCGCGCACGCACACGCGCAGGCCCGCACGCACACACACACACACACACACTATTACTAAGAAGTTCGATGGATGAATAAGAAACACACAGATACAGGCGAACGTTTCGAACCAAGTTTTCATCAACGGAACTAGAAGAAAACGATTAACAAATATAAATGAACAACACAAATTAATACTTCCCTAGACGCTTGTCAAATCCAGGAAACTGAAAACTGCCTTATTTGCACAAGTCGTCACCGGTATTTTCTAATTCCCCTTTAGTTTCATACAATTTGGAGATTACAGTGGGTCAGTATATATTTCTTTAATTCTTGGGTCCGACTTCTGACCGCAATTCCGGTTGTAATTTCGTAGAATTTTTCATAAAAATTGTTACCCTTGTTTAATTTAATAGAACCCCATTTAATTCGTAGTTCCATACAGGTTGCAGTTCACGGTGGGTCAGTATACCTTTCTTAAGTCTTGGCTATAAGTGCCAGGTTCTGACTGCAGTTCTAGTTGTAATTGTGTATAGGTTTAATTGTTATTAAATTTTGTTTAATGTCGAAGGATTCCATTGGTTTTAGAGTCCTATAGAACAAACCTCGGCTTCTTCAGAGTAGATATTCTCTATTGTTAAAGTTAGTATATTATGTCCCGAAAAGAAAGCCTTCATTCACGATCAATTATTTTGAAAACTGTCTGTTGCATCGTTATGAAATTTTTCCTGCCGTCTTATATTTACCCCCACCCAAGGAATATGTCTTTGATAGGTCCAAAAGCAACTTAAATCATCGAAAGCGGCGACATTTCTTTGATGTTTTGCTGAAAAACTAGTGATTTCTCGCTAACAAATTTGTGTTTACAGTAATGGACGCTCCTCCAACTCAGATGACACACAAGGCGTATCCGGATTCGTATGGGAGTGGGTGCAATGAAAGAAGTAGCTTAAAAGTCTACTGGGTCGGCTGCATTGCACCGGGTTTTATCCCATATGGCTCAGTTTCTTTCCGCAGCGCGGAAAGCGTCGCACAAAGCACGAACTCCGTAGCTCCAGCGACGACCATCGGGAGTCTCCGAAAAAATGCACTCGTGAAATGAAGGACGCGGCCCGGAATCGAACATACAACCTTCGGAGCCCGAGTCAGACGGCTTGACCACTTCACCACGGAGAATCCCGAGAGGGGTGCAATGTGTAATATTAGTAAAGACAGAGAATTTACAGAGGCATGGGGTAAATAATGTGTAAATTGACAGGAAAGTAGAAGGAATATATCTCTTACCTTATTTTTCATTTCCGTCTTGTTTCTTAAGCTGCTGGTTAATAAAGTGTACACAAGTATTCATGTTAGCTTTTTATATTGAGTTCGTGAAAGCTTCCAAATAGCTGTGCGTTAATGTGCGTATGGAGTGACCAGAAATGATGCCGCAATTTAGTCATCATGTTTCCATTTGTAAGGATCTGTTCAGCTGTCTGTGTAGTTTGTTCACACGTACACATGGGTGACAGACCCGCTTTTAGTCTTCGTGAAATATTGTCTACTCTGCTGTTTACCGTTCAGAGACGGAACACGATTACCTGTTTTGCACTATGAAAATAGTTGTCAGTGTCTCTGTAGTGGGCTTTCTTCTTAACGACCAAGATGTTGGTTCTCTTTTCATTGAAGTTTATAGATTAATTCGTATGCACGTGTGTTGTCCCCTAATTTGACAACGTGTTTGCTCTCACGTTTCTTGTTATGTCACAATATGTCAGTTTCCACCGCAGTATTACTCTTCTGTTGGTATTCAATGTGTTTAGTGTGTGTGTGTGTGTGTGTGTGTGTGTGTGTGTGTGTGTGTGTGCGTGTGTGTGTGGGGGGGGGAGGGGGTAGGGTGTGTGTGTGTGTGTGTGTTCAATACAGTTGTTTGTCACCGCTGAGAGCTTGCGAGATTGAAAATTTATCACTGTGGAATACAAACTGTTGCCATTGACATTATACTGATGTTGTAATGTTTAGGGCCTGCAATTCGTCTGAATAGGTGGAGCAAAATATCTCAGTGATTGTGTACATAGATTAAGGTCTGCGATCTGCTCAGACCTTAATCTGTGTCGGACGATTCCAGTAGGTTGATTATTCCTCTCGTAGCATAAAATTCACTCCTTCCTTTCTCCAATATAACTCTTCCTCTTTCAACACATGGTCCTCACATGTTTTCCAGTAACTTTTATCAATATTTAATAGCGCGGACTGGTTGACAGACAGACAGACAGACAGACAGACGGACGGACGGACGGACGGACGGACGGACGGACGGACGGACGGGCTAACGGGCGGGCGGCTGGCTGGCTGGCTAGGTAGGTAGGTAGGTAGGTAGGTAGGAAGCTAAGTAGATAGACAGATAGACAGACAGACAGACGGGTGGGTGGGTGTGTGGATGGATGGATGGATGGATGGATGGATGGATCGATCGATCGATCGATCGATCGATCGATCGATCGATGGATCGATCGATCGATCGATAGATAGATAGATAGATAGATAGATAGATAGATAGATAGATAGATAGATAGATAGATAGATAGATAGATAGATAGATAGATAGATAGATAGATAGATAGATAGATAGATAGATTTTATTTTCAAAGGGTAACAAATTGGGCACGCAGGCCCGTCTTACATTCGGCCCTTCCAATCACTCATCTTTCTTTCATCAACAGTGCATAGGAAAAAACATTGTCACATGAATTTTGTAAACATAAACAATGCATATTACTATGTTATGTGACACATCCACCACCCACCCACACATCCCCCATTCACTCCAACTCCTCCACTCAACCACACACATAACCCAAACACACATACATTCCCCCACCCATCCACCACATCCCTACACCTACACATCTCCCCACCCACACACACCTCTCACCCACCACACATTCCATCCACCCACACCCCAAGCACACATACATTCCCCAACCCACACATCCCCCACCCACACACATCCACCCACCTACACACATCTCCCCACCCACTCACATATCATCTTCCCGTCCCATTACCCACCAACAATCACTCACCCACATATCCTCCTCCACCCACACACCTCCAACCACCCAGCTAAACACACATTCCTCAGCCACACATCCCCCACGCACACGCACATCTCCCCGTCAACACACATATCCCGCAAATACGCACACACCAATTCCGAACCCACCCACATAATCTCTTATCTCCCCCAGCCCAGTCACAGATCCCGAGCCCACCTCTACAAACATCCCCCACCATCTCCTAACCTACACACACTCATCCACCCTCATATCTACTACCCACCCACACATCCTCTACCCACCCATCCCCCAACCAAACATCAGTTAACCACACACCCTTACTCATATATAATCATCCACCCACACATCTTCTACCCAACCACACATCTTCCACCCACCCAACCACATATCCTCCACCCACTTATCCCCCAGCCACACATCCCTTAACCACACACCCCTACCCATATACACACACATCCCCACCCCCGAACAATCTCCCCACCAATACATACATCCCTCACATACATCCCACCCACCAACACATCCCCCATACACAAATACACACCTCCCATCCACGCACAACCCACACATCCACGACCCATACATTCATCTCCTCACACATTCCTAGACACACGTACTTATCCCTCAACCACTAAAACCCACACATCCCTCACCCACTCATCAACACACACATCTCCTATCTACCCACCCACACTCACACACCCTAATCAACCATCTAAACACACATCCCAAGCCTCACACACATCCTTCACCCACCCGCACACCCAACCACACCCCCACCCACCCACACACACATCATTTAGCCACTCCCAGCTCCCCTCCCACACAACACCACACCCACACACATCCCAAAGACACATCCCTCACCCACACACACATCTCCTCACACATCTCCTACCCATCCACACATCCCCAAACTACAATCACCCTCACTACACACACATACATCCTCCATCCAGCCACACACACCCCCACCCAGTCAGACATATCCCCCACCCACACACATCCCCAAATCCATCACGCACCCCTCCCCCAACCCACACACATTCCCCACACTCATTCACCCACACATCTCTCACCCACACACAGACTCCCCACCCATCCACCCAAACATCCCACACCCAAACACATCCCTCACCCACACACACATCCCCAAACCCACAACCACCCCCACCTGCATACATCTCCCACCCCCACATATCCCCACCCACACGTATATCCCCCATCCATGCCATAACCCACCATCAATCATCCACTCAAATATCCTCCTCCACCCACTCACCCACAGCCACCTATCCAAACACACATCCCCACCCACATCTTCCCGCCAACCCATACATCCCGCACGTACCCACGCACAAATCCCCCACCCACCCATATAATCCCACCCCGCCCACCCACACATCCTGAACCCACCCACACACATCACGAATCCACCCACACACACATCCCCCCATCCCCCAACCTACTATTATGATCAAACTCCCACACTTTACACACACATACGGTGACGATTGTCATGAGCATTGTCGCAAAATTGTAAAGAAAATGGAGAAAACTTGTACATATACATTTTGTAACTTAAAAATTAGTGATGCAATTCAACTCTCTCTCTCTCTCTCTCTCTCTCTCTCTCTCTCTCTCTCTCTCTCTCTCTCTCTCTCTTCTCTATCTCTTTTCTCTCTCTCTCTCTCTCTCGATAGATAGATAGATAGATAGATAGATAGATAGATAGATAGATAGATAGATAGATAGATAGATAGATAGATAGATAGATAGATAGATAGATAGATAGATAGATAGATAGATAGATAGATAGATAGATAGATATCAAATCATAAATCAACTTTATTAGGGTCACAAATTGGGCGCGCAGGCCCGTCTTACATTCGGCCCTTCCAATCACTCGTCTTTCGTTCATCAAGAGCATTATACATTTACATAGGAAGATAAAATAAACATTGTGAAATGAATGTTGTAAACATAAACAAGTCTAATTACCATGTTATGAAGCCCATCTCCCACCTATCCATACATCACCCCACCCACACAACACCCCACCTACCCACACACACGCGCACCAAGGGACACATACACACTCCCACCTACCGACACACACGCACACCAAGGGACACATACATACCCCACCAACCGATCCATCCCCCTCCCGCACATCCCCCACCCACACACACTGCCCTCACCTGATCCCTCAACCAAAACACACTCGCCACCCACAAACATTCCCCCACCAACCCACACATCCCACGCCCATCCACATACACATACTACCCCACACATCCTCTCCCCACCCACACCTCAAACCACCCATCTCCCAGCCACATCTCCATCGACAACATATTCCCCACCCATGCACATAATCCCCCACCAACCCACACATCGCACATCCACTCACACATTCCCAAACCATACACACACATCCCCACCAACTGACATGTCCCTACCCCCACCCCACACACAGACATCTCTCTAACCACCCATACATCCCCAATCCACTAACACACACCCCACCACCCACACATACAACTTCCACCCACCCACACATGCCTTAACCTAATCCCCCACCACACAATCCCCCACCCGCACATCACATACACCTCCTATCATGCACTATTCCCAACCCACGCACCACACACACACATATCCCTCACCAACACATCCCCACTTACACACCACACACATATCCCCCACCCAGATACCACACAATATTCCCACCCACACCCACACAGATACCCTTACCCATCCACCCCACATACCCCCACTCACACAACACAAAAACAAAACAAAACACAAAAATCCCCCACCCACACACACATACCTCACCCACACAATATCCCCAACCAACACACCACACACCTCTCCCCACCCACACACGCATTCCCTACCCGTCCACCAACACACACTCACTCACGCATACATTCTCCACTACGCACCCACACCCCCCCCCAACCAAACATCTCTCGATCACAATACCCCTACCCCACACACATCCTCCACCCACTCACACATCCCACCCCGACACATACAACTCCCTCACCCACTTACACATCCCTAAGCCACTCACTCACACACCCCCACCCACACATTCCCCATCCAAACACACACATCTCCCACCAACACTCCCCCACATACTTCCCCCAACCACCACAATCCCCTACTCACCCATACATATACCCCATTCATACGCACATTCCCCGCACCCATCACACACATCCCCCACACCACACACTATCTCCACCCATACCTCCACAAACATACCCTCCACCCACACATCATTCACACATCCCCCACCAACACACCGCACAAATATCTCAAACCCACACACCATACACTTCTCCCCACCCACCCTTGCATCCCCAATCCACCCAACACAATCCCCTACCCACACAACCCCGCCTCCTACACATACTTCCTCAAACCGTCCACACATCTCCACCCACATAAACACACATCCCCTGCATCCGTCCCATACACATATCCTCCACCCATACACACATCCCCCACACCCATTCCAACACCCCTACTTTCACCCCCACACATCCATCCACACATCCCACCAACACCCACAAATACCACTACCCACGAAAACCAACACACCCCAACCCATCCAAACGCATACCCCCACCCACACACCCCCCACCCACTACCCACACATATCCCCACACTCACACATATCCTCCACATACACTCACACTTCCTCACATCTAGACACATACAAAATGTCTCACGATAGTATTGAAACTAGTATGAAGAAACTCTCACACTTTACTCACACATATACACTGACACTTGTCATGAGCAGTCTCATAAAAATGTTAAACATGGAGAAAAATGTGTACATAAAATGTATGTGACGTAAAAATAGTGATGCTCTCTCTCTCTCTCTCTCTCTCTCTCTCTCTCTCTCTCTCTCTCTCTCTCTCTCACACACACACACACACACACACACTCACTCACTCTCACGCTCACACATTCACTCTTCCGCTCATTCATTCACTCTCCCGATCATTCACTCTCCCGCTCACTCATTCACTTTCCCGCTCACTCATTCACTTTCCCGTTCACTCATTCACTCTCCCGCTCACTCATTCACTCTCACGCTCACTCGTTCTGTCTCTCATTCACACTCACTGACTCTCTCACTCAAACTACAGTAATGAACATTAGTTTATATTATGCATGATAAAATCAAATGGTATTTAACTGATAATATGACAGATGAGAATACACAAATATATGGATTCGCGTGTTACATAACATGCGTGTTACATGACATGCATCTGCTCAGCTCTCTCTCTCTCTCTCTCTCTCTCTCTCTCTCTCTCTCTCTCTCTCTCTCTCTCTCTCTCTCTCTCTCTCTGTGTATTCTTTCATATACACACACTCACACGCATGCACGCGCTCACACACATACACTAACACATCAACTCTCCCACTGTCTAACTCTCTAACACACAATCCTTCACACACACACACACACACACTCTCTCAATCACGCTCTCTCACACATACACATACACATGAACGCATGCACATGAACGCACGCACGCCTACATTCCCACACTCACTCTCACACATACACGTACGAATGCATGCACTGACACATTCCCCCACCATTTCTCGCTCAATCACTCTCTCCACACACACGCATGCACGTGCGCACACACGCATCCACTCTCTCCCTCTCTCTAACACCCACTTTCTCTCTCTCTCTCTCTCTCTCTCTCTCTCTCTCTCTCTCTCTCTCTCTCTCTCCCACACGCACACACATATATAGTGAACAATTATAGTTAAACAATTATAATGAACAATTATACTGAACAATTATACCAGTAAATGAATTATGGTGGCATATAGTCGGTATGGATTAAGTATTGAAAGAGTTTTCGGTTAAATGTGTAGGGACTCATTGGAGTTTTCAGATCTGGAGGCAGATCATTCCATAAGTGAGCACCAGAATAGGCGAAACATGTTTTGTATAGGTTCAATCTAGGCTTTGAGACATGTAACAAATTTAGGCGCTTGCTGTTCATTGCATTAGATTGAATCAGCGGCAGAAGATACTCTGGGGTATTTTGAGATATAATTTTATTCACTAATTTGGCTTTGTTGAAAAGGAAGCGCTTTTGTAGTGGTAGAAGTCTTAGATGACTGTACAAATTATTACTTTCAACGTGCTTTATGCCAGAAACCAGACGAATAGCTCGGTTTTGTAGAGAACATAGTCGTTTTAAATTAGATTTAGGGCAACCATCCCAAACTGTGGAACAGTAATCGAGATGTGATTGGATATAGCATGTATAGAATATTTTTCGTGTGCTTTCGTCCAGGAAGTGCTGAATTTTAGCAAGTTGGTAAACTTTTTGTGCTATTTTCTTGGTAAGAGCGTGAACATGAGAGCTCCAGTTCAAATGGCTGTCTATTAAAAGCCCTAGTGTTTTATGTTCAGTCACATTAACTATAGGTAACGTGCCCATGCGGAGTTCGAGCGGTGATCCAGTTATGGCTAGTGTCTGTAGTTTTTGTCTGGTCGTTATTAGCATGGATTTGGTTTTGTCGATGTTAATTTGCATGCGGTTTTCATTGCTCCATCTAGTAAGATTATCAAGTTCCTTTTGTAAAGAATTCTCTAATTCACTACGGTTTTCTTGACTAGTATATATAGTACAGTCGTCTGCAAATAGATCACAAGTTGTATTGATATATAAAGGAAGATCATTAATATAAACTGCGAAAAGCAGCGGACCTAGTATTGAGCCCTGAGGCACACCAATATTAAGCTGTGTGGGTCTTGATAGACAGTTGTTGAAGGACACGACTTGTTGCCTGTCGGATAGAAATGACGTAATTATGTTCACCATGTTGGTGCTTGTCTTCATTTGCTTTAGTTTTCTAATTAAAATATCGTGATCTACCATATCAAAAGCTTTTTTAAAGTCTACAAACACCGCTCCACAAATTCTACCGTTGTTGATGTTTAAGTGCCAGTTATCGGTCATTTTTGTTAGAGCACTATGGCAAGAATATTTAGGTCGAAACCCAGATTGACTGTTAATTATTAGATCATTGTTAATTAAATGGTGTAACGTTATTTTATGAATGTGTTTTTCTAGTGGTTTTGATAGCGACGATAGTAAGGAAATAGGTCTATAATTACCCAAAACACTATTATCGATTGAGCCATTTTTAATTAGCGGAAACACTTTAGCAATTTTAAATGCAGATGGAAAGTAGTTTTTGGCCAGGCACTGGTTATATATGAACGATAAGGACTCGCTAATGACTGGTGCAGCACAACGAAGAATTCTATTACTGATACCATCTAGGCCTTGTGAGTTTGTTGATTTGAGGTTCAAGAGATATTTATAAACGTCTGCAACAGACATTAAAGGAATCTCAGCGGGAATATTTCTGGTGCACTTCTCCTCACAGAATGATGTCAGTGAACTTAAATTACACGATGAGTCTGGTATTGAAGACTTTAGATTCTCTATTTCCGATTGAAAGAAACAACTGAATTCATCGCATGTTATAGAATTTGCTATTGCTGATTCTGTAGGACGTTTCTTATTGGTTAGCAAGTTAATAGCTCTATAGATAGATAGATAGATAGATAGATAGATAGATAGATAGATAGATAGATAGATAGATAGATAGATAGATAGATAGATAGATAGATAGATAGATAGATAGATAGATAGATAGATAGATAGATAGATAGATAGATAGATAGATAGATAGATAGATAGATAGATAGATAGATAGATAGATAGATAGATAGATAGATAGATAGATAGATAGATAGATAGATAGATAGATAGATAGATAGATAGATAGATAGATAGATAGATAGATAGATAGATAGATAGATAGATAGATAGATAGATAGATAGATAGATAGATAGATAGATAGATAGATAGATAGATAGATAGATAGATAGATAGATAGATAGATAGATAGATAGATAGATAGATAGATAGATAGATAGATAGATAGATAGATAGATAGATAGATAGATAGATAGATAGATAGATAGATAGATAGATAGATAGATAGATAGATAGATAGATAGATAGATAGATAGATAGATAGATAGATAGATAGATAGATAGATAGATAGATAGATAGATAGATAGATAGATAGATAGATAGATAGATAGATAGATAGATAGATAGATAGATAGATAGATAGATAGATAGATAGATAGATAGATAGATAGATAGATAGATAGATAGATAGATAGATAGATAGATAGATAGATAGATAGATAGATAGATAGATAGATAGATAGATAGATAGATAGATAGATAGATAGATAGATAGATAGAACTTTATTTTCAAAGGGTTAAGAATTGGGCACGCAGGCCCGTCTAACATTCTGCCCTTCTATCACTCTCTTTCATACATTATTTTATTCACACATTATTCAAGGCTAACAAAGAACAGCAACAATATTTAGATAGACAGACAGACAGACAGACAGACAGACAGACAGACAGACAGACAGACAGACAGACAGACAGATAGGCAGGCAGGCAGGCAGACAGACAGACAGACAACAGGCAGGCAGGCAGATAGGCAGGCGGGCAGACAGGCAGACAGACAGACAGACAGACGGACGGACGGACGGACGGACGGACGGACGGATGGATGGATAGATAGATAGATAGATAGATAGATAGATAGATAGATAGATAGATAGATAGATAGATAGATAGATAGATAGATAGATAGATAGATAGATAGATAGATAGATAGACATAAAACATATGAACAAACATTGAAATCTGCTGTACAATCTCCAGAACAAATTTTTTGTTGTTGAGTGGACATAATGATAAGGTTATATGCTAAATCTAATCATTTTCCCTCAGTTGGTTACTGAGATATTGAATTTTGTATTGGGGGAAAAAAAGAAAAATAAACACATTCTAGCATATCCTTTACAGGACGTCGCAATCAAGCCCAGCAAACGTGGCAATTTTTACATGTAGTAGTTTGCCATTGTTTTCAGGATGACCGACGCCCATACCACTGAAATCAACTCAAAATGGTCTGCTTCCAAATCGTCTGGAGCTGATGTACGACACCGGCAAAATCGCTATCGTTAGGGCCTAGTTTATTCTCAGTAACCGGCCTGACATTTACGTTTAAGGTTACGAACAAAGTGTAGTATATTTGTCAGTCGGAGGACAATTGTCGACGGTTTGTGTGATTGGAGTAATCAAACACAAACTGTCTTGTTGTCTCTAGCCCAATTGTATATCCACTCCATTATCCGCACGACCTTGATTACTTCATAATTATTTGCCAAAGTTCAAGGCAAGCGTTGCTGAATCTGAGCAGGATTTGTCTGTCAACATTTCCCCGGTGACACTGATCACGTAGATCTGAGCCGGATTTGTCTGTCAACATTTCCCCGGTGACACCCGTCACGTAGATCTGAGCCGGATTTGTCTGTCAACATTTCCCCGGTGACACTGATCACGTAGATCTGAGCCGGATTTGTCTGTCAACATTTCCCCGGTGACACTAATTACGTAGATCTGAGCCGGATTTGTCTGTCAACATTTCCCTGGTGACACCCATCACGTAGATCTGAGCCGGATTTGTCTGTCAACATTTCCCCGGTGACACCCGTCACGTAGATCTGAGCCGGATTTGTCTGTCAACATTTCCCCGGTGACACTCGTCACGTAGATCTGAGCCGGATTTGTCTGTCAACATTTCCCCGGTGACACCCATCACGTAGATCTGAGTCGGATTTGTCTGTCAACATTTCCCCGGTGACACCCGTCACGTAGATCTGAGCCGGATTTGTCTGTCAACATTTCCCCGGTGACACTCGTTACGTAGATCTGAGCCGGATTTTTCTGTCAACATTTCCCCGGTGACACCCGTCACGTAGATCTGAGCCGGATTTTTCTGTCAACATTTCCCCGGTGACACTCGTCACGTAGATCTGAGCCGGATTTTTCTGTCAACATTTCCCCGGTGACACCCATCACATAGATCGTGAATGAACCAGTCTATCAGTGTGCAGCTGGCCTAAAATGGTTACATTCTCGTCGTTGACTTGTGGACGTATATTACAAGTACCCAGAAGTCGGGGTAGGTTCGCTTGATGGCGATGGACACTGGTAATAAGGAAAGCTAATCCACACGCAAAAATCAGTCTAGTGCACTATAAGCAATATCACGTGTATGGACAACGCTTGAGGTCCAGCGAGCGAACGCAAACACAAAACAAAGAAACATGATCTAATAGAGGCACCTGCCGCTTCTCTTCTTGGGCCTCAAGTACTGGTTCAGCCCAGACTTTGTGCTATGGAGAGGTATAACTATTGTACAAACTATCGTCTGTCAAGACAGCCAGGTGCCAGTCGTAACTACAATATGCTCATAAACAGTATGGCGTCCTGGAAGTACTTTGGTTCTATTAAACGTCAGAAGGGTTTAGGAAGGTCAGTCATGAAAGGCATGGTTCCTGGAAGAAGTGGCCTGTCGGCCAACCTGAAAATGGACACAAGGCACTGTAGGCAGGAAAATACATGAGACGGGGAACTGGTAAAAGACCGAGTCTTTTCGACGGGTCGTAGTGGGAACGATGCTTTACAAAGGACTTTCTACATCAAGATGATGATGATAATGATGATTTAATCTAACTAGCCTTCCAGCCATCGATCACAATCTTGTCCTATCTATCTGACTACCTTCCAGTCTAGAGGATGTGCGGGGTAGTGGAAAGGGTTCGGTCTCATGGATTGGAACAGACAGAACTACTCTCGTCATCTTCATGTGCAATGCCTATAAGAGTTTGCGGTCATGTTTCGCCATTTCACAGGATCTCCAGGTTACATTTTCTCATAACGTGCTCTTAAAGTCTAATTCGTGTAATAGGTTTGCAGTTTTCATTGTTTCTTGTAGGACCTACCCATTGGTTTTTGAGTCTGTACATGGTATTTTTTGCATTTTCCTCAGAAACCACATTTACACTGCCATTAGACGTTTTTTCAGCTTGTCTGCTCATTGTCCACGTTTCACATACATACAAAAGTGCAGGTTATATGTAGAAAACATATATGCGCTTTTGAATATGATTGTTGCCGAAAAGCATTAAGAATTTATTTTTAATGAAATAGAGAACGAACTAATATATCCAACATCGTGTCGATACTGAAGAAAAAGTAAAACTGGGGAACATAAATGACGTAAAACAAGACGCATAAAGAATATATTTCCTGATTTCTTGCCTGGCATATTTTGATGCATCTCATCAGGTGCATACTGCAGAGTTATATATGTTGTGAATAAATGAGTAATACTTTGGCTGAAACATTAGGTGCATAGCCACTGATATTGTTCCAATGTGGAGTTCGTTATCCCCACGGAGGTCTAAGATATAAGAAGAAGTTCTTCTGTGTACACAGCAACGGCTGGAATCGCTTAATCGATCATGGTTCAATATATTTGAGCAATTTGGGGGGGGGGGGGGGGGTGAGTGGTGGCTTGGGGGCTGAGTGGTCTCGAGGTATGGTGTCCGCCTCGAGTGCGTCCGGGTTTAGGCCCCTGTGAGCACCGGGATTTATTTAAAAAATCCACCTGGACTTCCAGTAATAAAATTTCCCCTGATCTCTGGGTAGTGAGATCGGACGCCCGTGTGTATTGTTGCGCACGTAAAAAATCCCTTGGCAGTTGGAAATCGAACAAGAGTAGCCTAATGGCGCTGCCTGGAAAAAATTTCGAGTTAAAAATCTACCCAAAGTATTTAAGGATTCTCGCCGATGCAACGGAGTTCGTGCATTGAGCTGAGTTTCTCCAGACTCAGGTTTGCGTTAGGAGGAAAACGGAGCACTTATGGGTTAAACCCGTGTGCCGTGATGTTGATCCAACGACTAAACTAAACTAATTTTTTTAGCAATAAAAAAAAATTATTGTGGCATGTTAAAAACCATAAATGCCCGGAAAAGATAACTATGGATGGAGGTGTACCGGGGAAGCAGACAAGAGGACTACAACGTAGATGGATTCCAGATGTAATAGATAATTACCACACGACAATACCATTGTCGGGGCAACCGGCTTATTATAACATTTGGACAGACTGTTCTGGGGCGAAAATTCTGCGCAGGTCAGCCATGGGATGTTGATAATAATGACGGCATACAGAAGGGAAAACAACATCTGGTAAATAACGCATAGATTTGATATGCTGGCCTATTAGCTACTAAACTGTCCTTGATCAACCACTCTACTTAATTGACCACTTATCCCCCACGCACTTAATTGGACACATGGCCAGCAGATGTTGACTGTTTTCTTTAGCAAAAGTTAGGGTCACTATCTTCTTATCAGGTTCATGTTGAGGTGTATATATGGAAGAGTGGTTGTGTTGTTGCTTCACTCGTGATCAACATGGCGCCCAAGCACGGAATGCTGATGTTGTTGATTCTACTAGGTCTCAGGTTTATTTTCTTTTTTGTGTGTTTGATACCGCTTTTGAATGTTATTATTCACGTCAGTGTTGTTGTTGTTCTTGTTATTATTATGAGTTGTAGTAGTCGTAGCAGCAGTTTTGGTGTAGTCAACCAAGCAACCAAACAGCCAGCCAATCAACCAACTAACCAGGTAATCAAACCAGCCATCAGACCAAACAATCAGTCGGCTAGCCATCCAACCAGCCAGCAAACCAGACAACCAATAAGCCAACCAAAGAAACATCCAGCCAGCAAACGAAACATCCAACCAGCCGACGAATCCAGCCGGCAAACCAAACAAGCAACCAGTTAACCGAACAAGCCGGCTAACAACACCAGCCAGATAATCAAACAACCTTTCCATCAAACGAAACAAATAGGTATCTAACTAAACAGTCGGTCAGCCAAGCAGTCAACAAACAAGCGAAGCAACATATATAAATACATTCATTCAGTTACACACATAAACATAGCCACATGAACATATAGAGCGATACACACATACACCGTTTAACGCAGACACGCACGCACGCTGGTATACACAGACACCCAAATAGATACACACGGGCATGCGCACAGAGAGATATGTATTACGATCTCTCATTGTTTAATCCTGAAATGTTTCGAACTCACTGAGGAAAAGATGACGAGGAACGCAAGGAAGACTTTGTGAACAACCATTCCTTTGCGATTTCTGAACTCGTCATTTCGAGGAGTGTGGACTTCATGGTAGTAATATAGGCAATAACATAAATGAAGACATATGAGTCAAACTATGCATGTTTTCCCAGCGATTCCGTGATTTTGCTAAAGGGTCGAAATGGGCTTGGCCAGAAAACAACGGCTTGAATCCATTCCAATTCCAATTTTCAAAACAAAAATTCCAAATTCGGCCTTGTTCAACCTGCCTCTTCAGCTGTGGTTATTGTTGAGGTCCGTGGTTTTTGTGGGTTCATTCACCCTAATTCTTGTCTTGTGAGTCCTATCTTGGACTGGTATGATGGTTTGTGTCTGTGACGTCAGCTGGGGTTGGTAGGCGGCTATTCTTTGTGCTCGTCTCCTCTTGTGGTTTTCTTTGTTGGTGCAGGCTCTTGGCTTGGCTGGGTGCAGTCCTTATAAGGACTCTATGTTTGATGTTTCGTTATCTTTCGTTTTGTTCTGAGTTTGTGTCACCTTCTCGTAGCTGCTGTTGTTTTCTTCATCTTCTTTGTTTCCAGATGAGTTGCGTTTCCGTACAAATTTATCTTGCTATGTGCTGAAGTCATTTTCGTATTGTTCGCATCGTAGTCTAGCTTGCTCTACCCGTTCTTCGTAATCAGCTTCATATATTTTTTTCCTCTTCCATAGAGGTATCTTGGCTGGATTACTGGCTTCTGCTTGCTGTTTCTGATTGATCTGATGCTTTGCTCCATCGTGCGTCTTTTTGTATCCTTTTTTGTGAATTGTCTTCATCAGTTTTTCGATGGGTTTTTTTTTTTTTTTTTTGTGGTGCTTCACCTTGCTTCATCTCATCGGTTGGTTTGGATTGGTGCTGCGTCCTTTCGGCGTTCAGTAGTTCTCTTTCGGTCTTGATCATTTGCAGGATTTCCTCGTTTTCCTTCTTCATCTTAGCCATGCGCTCCATCACTTGTTTGATGTTGTGCCGGATCTCTTTCATGTCAGCCAGCAGTTTCTCATTATCGCTGGTTGGTGCTGGCGTCAGTATTGCCTTGACTTGCTTCTTCAGCTCGTCTATTTGGTGCTGTAGTTGGTCTCTTTCAGCTTGTGATATACCCTTGGCTGTCTCGCACCTCCGCCTTGCTTCGTTGTATGGTGTCTTTGTGTTGATGGAAAACTTTAACAAGTCCCTGTGTCGTTGCAGGTATTGACAGCCCAAGTATCTTGCTCCATGCTTGCCCAAGCAGTTGGCGCACTTTCTTTTGTTGTTGGGTGCTCTGAAATCCGTGTCCAGCTTGGCCAGTGGACACTCCTTGAAGGCGTGGTTATCGGCGCAGTACCGACAGATTTCCTTCTTACTGCGGCATGTTGCTCTGCTGTGGCCGGCCCTCTGGCATCTTGAACATTGATTGACTATTGGGATGAATCTCTCTGGCTGTTGTATTTTCTTGCTGATTGATACTGTGGTCGGCATTTCGCTGCCCTCCGATGTCACCACTGCCAAGGTTGTAGGTATCTGGAGTATGTGAGGAGCCGTTCCGCCTTCAAGAATCGGATGTGAGGAATCTCTTCTCGTAGCTGCTTCAGGATTTCTTCGTCTGTCAGCTCCACTTGAATCCGTTTGACAACCCATCGGACTGTTTTTGAGTCGGTGTTTCCGACTCTGTTGTCTTTCTCCTCCTTCTTCTCTGCTGTTTTGGCTCTTGACTGTGGTGGGCTGTCGATCTTCTTCCTCGTGGTAGCTTCAGTAATACTGTAGTTTCAGGCTCTTTGATGCAGCTAGCAGGCAGGCTCTCCACGTTCTTCTTCTTGTCGGCTCCCACGCTGAACATCTTGGCTACCGCGTGTTTCTTGTTGTTGGACTCTCCACGTGACATTTTCCCGCCTATCAGGCTTCTTGCCTGGTTAGCGCTCGCAGTGCGAATGCGTCAAACGACACGACACGGCTTGAATCTCCGAGAAGGTCAATATATATAGTTTAATTTGTGGGCCAGGACATGCGGGCGTAAGAGGAATCAATTAGCAGGTAGGCTTACGGGCTGGGCTGCTATGGGGGGCTACGAGCAATGGACAAAACTTAATCCCGACCTCAGAGATGCAGGACGAGCACATGACTTAAGGGATGGGTGTGATTCTGCAATGTTGACCAGACTGCAAGAACATCAAGTCAAACGGAGTCAGACTAGACAAGTGCGCCGTGTGGGGAGGTAAAGGAGAACACTCAAGCAACATAGAATTGGTGTCGTCCGGGTTTCTTCTTGGCGAAGAGGGTAGGCCGCTGTGTCGTTCTGTGAAGGTCGTGGGATATTGCTTTGTGCGATGATCTCGACAAGCGACTTGCCGTTACGCGGAGAGATTTCGGAGTAGATGGAATAAAACCCGGTGCAATGAAGTCTCCCTCGACTATAGTACTTTATGGTACCATCAGTCTTTACACGCTGAGATGGAGATACCGAGGAGGAGATCTGCGCACTTCTGCACTAATACTAATATTTCGATGTGCGGTGAGAATGATCTGTTGACTAACTTACTTTACGCTTACGATTGGAAAATACATTATCTTTACGATTACTATCGTAAATGCTTACGACTGACAAATACAATTTCAAACAGAAACAAATGCTAGCAAAGTACGTCTCTCACTAGAGGGTAAGAGTGTCAGATTTCGGCATGCATTGTCCATTTTACTTCCACTGGACTGATCCAGGCTAAAGAACATTATCCCCGTGGGTAGGGTTTCTTTCCATTCATAATACGTTTGCCAGAACAGCGGCCTTACGGTCTTAACAGATTCAGTACCAATCAAGAAGCAGGTCTGGATCAAACAAAAATGGATGGCGGAAAAAGGGAGACAGGGGTGTCTCACAGTTATGACTTAACAGCTGTTAATATGGTAGCAGACGAGTTGTATTTTAACACAATGGCAATATTTTGCCGATATATAAGTCCATGGCAAACATAGAAAGTTGCTTAAGACGATTTATCATCCCATGGCATTTAATCAGTTAATATGCACACTGGACCTTCATTTTGTCGCAATTGTCCGATAACATTATGTATCCTAACTCACTACCCAAGAGGTTAGGGACAGTATCGTATTATTAAATATCAGTAGTTAGTGGTAAAATATAGTAATGGAAGGGAACAGCGGTAGAACAGCTAGGACTGACCCGGAGAGAAGAACGCAAACACTTGTTCAGCCACGCGAGACCCTCCAGTAGTATACTGAATGTGATCATCATCATCATCATCATCATCATCATCATCATCATCATCATCATCATCATCATCATCATCGATCCAATGTCTTATAGTGTGTGCCCGGGCATTATAACCCTAGACATTTATTCAACGACTATTTACATTAATAACCCCACAGTCATCATCATCATCATCATCATCATCATCATCATCATCATGACGATGACGATGACGATGATGATGACGACGACGACGACGACGATGACGATGATGATGATGACGATGATGATGATGATGATGATGATGATGATGATGATGATGATGATGATGATGATGATGATGATGATGATGATGATGATGATGATGATGATGAATGTGGGGTTATTAATGTAAAAGATCGTTGATTAAATGTCTAGGGTTATAATGCCCGGGTACACACTATAAGACATTGGATCGAGTCAGTTTCTTTATTAGAAGTCTCCAGGAATATAGATTAGCTTTGCTATATTGATGTAAGAATGGGACAGGACCGAATATACCCCGCCCAGCCTACATGATAAGACTACCCTCCTGAAGAACCAGTAAGAGAACAGGCCAAGTCACCATGGATCCCCGCCAAGCTGGTGTCTTTCTGTAGACCGTATGAATCCATGTGTTGTCTGACCTCCCACTTTAGTTCTCTATACATGAAATACAGTAGCACATCTCTCTACATTAATAAACGCTGGAACACTTGTCACAAGACAATAAGCACTCTCCTAGTCATATATATATTCTTTATTAATAGAATCTCCAACATGGAGTTACGAGACTCTATCTCTACTACAATCTATAAACACATCATAATCAAAACAAATACATTATCAAGTAATGAATTAATTTCTAAACTAAAAACCTCACCCCCTCCTCTGTCTCACCCCTCACTCTTGATTGTGGTGTTTTCCCGAATAACCATCTCGGGACTACCGTTAACTTTGTTCAGTCTAATCAACCACCGTACATATACATCACTACATGATATCTATTATACGAAAAACAAAACAGATCATAAATCATGGATATGACTGGTGCTTGTGTCTTTGTCCTTACTAAGTTTTGAATAAGTAAATCCTCTGAATCAGGAGAATGTATACTCACCCCACACTGGGCTTCTCACAACTGTCTCTATTCTCCCAAGGAAAAAGTCCTATGAAGACACTTCTACCGTTCTATAATGATTCTCTAAGTAATCTCCTGTTGATATAGATGGGTTCATCCAATCCTGAATGGACCAAACACCATACTATGTTACTGTCAAAAGGTTCTCTGGATGCCGAACACTGATTGTGGAAATGGACTCAATGACGTTGATGTAATCCATTTGATGGTGGAACATGATTGACCGACAAAGGTACCTGTTCGTGATTGTTCCAAAAGGACTTTAGATAAAAATTGTGATGTTGTCGTTGTGGGGACTTGAATTCTGGACTACTCGATCTGGAGTGGGTCTGGAGACGAAAATGGGTCTGCATTTAAATAGGGGCTCACACCCACTGGTAGTATTCGCCATCATTTTGGAAAGGTTGAAGCACGGACTATCAACGAAGTTGCTGTGGTTGTTAGTGAAGGAAGGATTATCCATAAGCATCTTTCATAGTTAATTTGAATATCTCTAGGCGGCCTCCCGCGAATTATATGGGTAACATGCTTCATCAAAGAGGAAGACGCATCCGCCCTGTCTCAGAGCGACAGTGAAATAAACAAGAGGGGGGTCGTAGCTGGCTGTATATCTCAATCTAGTCATTATGATTGCTTATAGGAAAAGTACAATCCAGTCCGTAAGCTTTTGCAGACATATAACTTCCATGATACTACAGGAAGAATACTGGGTACATCTCTCAGACGGAAATAATGGGTATAAGATTACACCTTATTCCAGATCAAGATGTCTTGCCACCAGCTCATACGTTGTCAACCCCGGTAATCAAAGGGAGGTGACTGATATATGTCCTTCTCGTAGTTGCGTAAAAGAAAACACTGAGTTATCTCCCTCGTCCGTTAGTCAATCCATCTACATGCTCAAACTATTAAAATGTAGCCGCATCTCTAGCAAAAAACCATATCTCGTCACCATCTTGTAACTGCCCAGGGTGGACAGCCATCTCTGGTATTATAAATCTAGATAAAAAGGATAGCCAAGGTATCGCCAAGGTTTTTGACTCCGCCAATTGTCCCTCGCCATTGTGCCTTCAGTGTCTGTAAAATTGAAAACGACAAGCACTGTACATTCTGGCATAATATTTTGCACAAACAGAGACACACATTGGCAATAAAACAAGAGGGCAGGGGCATTCCCCTCTGTTCTCTGCTAGTTACTTTGTACCTAAATCTCTGTTGACAAACGGGGTCTCTATGCATTGCCCGTAAAATTAATTCGTCTAGAGTAGGGGATTCGGGACTGTCGTCTAAATTGACCCTACACACCTCACGATAAAACACACCCGACGAACAAGACAAACACAGATACCGAAAAATATATACTCTCCCCTACACATGATAACACCCACACTAAGAGAGTACAACAATCTGTTCTAGAACATTACCGGGAGTGTCTTTGACTAAACTGTCTACTCTTAGCAGTCGGGGTTGTTAATATCTGCTCCAATGTCTTGTTATATTGGCAAGCAACACTGCACGATTTACGGCATTTAGAAACGAGTATGTAGGTATGTAGGCCGTTCTCGTGAATTGGACTTAGCCACAGGACATGCAGGAACCTCCAAACCGTCTGAAGCAATGAATTGTCCTAACTAACGGTTTCCCCAGGCTGTCTTACACACAAAATTAACTTCCCCTCCCCGGCATTTTCCGTACACAGATGACGTAAAGATTCACACTCAATATGTATGCTTACATGTTATGAATCTTAACAAATGCACTATTTAGCACATGAATAGTTTACTAGCAGTCCAGTAAAGATAGTCTCTTCTCTAGAGAATATTGAACCTTATGTGAAGATATAGGGACAGATTGTCCGTATAGACTTGTAGATGATAGTAGAATATACTCAACCAATATATGAATCAGTAATCATAGCATGATAAGAATTGTAGGCAGCGTATTATGATACCGTGGTATAGATGTTCGAGATGGAAAGTTCGAACTTCAGGCTGTCTTCTTACATAAGTAAGGGTGCAGTTACAAACTTCACCAAAATACATACATGTATTATATTTATCATATAACACAAATATTATCATTCAAAAAACAATATTTCGCTCACCATCAGCTAAAAGGAGGCAAACATGGGCAAAACCATCCACTCCCGATAGAATTACATCTTCTTAGGGGGAACGTTCTGACTCAAGTGACTATGTCTGGTCTCGCCAGGGAAGAGCTTCCCAGCGCATTCTATTTGGAGCCCCAGCGCCAAATTCCGCCTCGTTCTCAACTCTGGCATGCGTTACCTTATAAGGCGACGCCAATCGCTTACACGTGAAATTCTCTTTTCCTAGAAAAGTATTTATACTCGTCAGCAAACTGGAGAAACTGGAACACTATTTGACAGAAACTCCCCCATTAATCTTGTGGTTCCAACAAGATATAAAGTTGCAACAGTTTTCAGACTCCATGTGGTAACCACTTCCTGTCTCCCTGATGCTTCTCCTAAACAGTCTCCTTTCTGATCTGACTTCCACCTGATATGTATACAGAATTCCCACTAGCTCACAAATGCCGATGCTATAAATTACTAATCCTCCTGAGTCGCTTGCATTCATACTCTGAATGGACGTTTGCGATCTCAGAAATAAAATAGAGGGTTTACACTCAACCCAAATGTGAAGACCTGTGCGAGGTAAAAAAGGACGACTCCATTGTTCCTCACTTGTCCTAAAAAAAAAAAAAATATAGAAATCTCATCCTTAAATTCCTACTGGTCGGATGCAGATTCCATATTAGAGTAATGTTGTATGTCTCATTAAACCCAGTCATGTCGGCATTCGGAACCTATAAAATGTTGACTAGCACATAGTTAAAGTCTTCCTTTCCATATTCGACTCTTAGTCGTGCTAGGTTATATATCCTTTTTGCCTAACACCCAAAATCCTAAATCTGCGCATGCAGACCTGAGTTAATATAGAGCAGTCTCTATTTTCCCAAATGATTTCTTTTTGTGTTTGCATAAGAATTAGTTCCGTGATTGACCTATGTAAGTACTGCCTGTTTATGACTAAGTGGAAAGAGTAACATTCTCTTTCTCCTCCTCCAACTCCACTTTCTTTGCCTATTGTTGATTTCCGTGGATAGAAGCTACGTCACAGGTTGTAGTTCACCTACGTAAGTCATATTGTCTTATATCAACTCAGCATAAACGAATTCTCAGTCCTAAGGTAGAAGGTAAATATGTCAGCTGCGCTGTTTCATTGTTTATCAACATTGGCTTGAGCCTTCCCGGTAACACTAGGGTATTCCCCCTCCTGGAATCCGCCGCCAGTCGACAATGACGTATCCTCCTATGGGGTTTTTCCGAAAAGCCGTCAATGTAGATACTCTGAACTGTTCCTGTTTCATTTTCAACCTGCCTTCCTCCTATTAATTGTAGCGAACATATCCTTTTAGTTTCATTTCCAGCCTGATAGTGCAGCGAACTCCTTATCGGTTGAAACGAAACTAGGTCAACTTCTCATTAGCTTGTACTCCGACCGAGATTCATTTATAGTTGGCTATCAGTAAATGATTCCAACTGAATAATAATTCCAAGCATCTGGGTCCCCGAGGCGACATATTAAGATGTCGAGATTTGTCCCGTTTAGGAATAATTGAATAGAGATCTTTTGCGTTGTGGCAATGATTTCTAAGTCCACTAATTCGTAGACACAAGTGTTCAAATCTAGAATACGAACTCTTGAAATGAAAGTGAGGAATAAAAATGTGCACTATTTTCCTTACGAGTTTCTGCTAGCTAGGGAAAAGAGATAAATCGCCTTATGTCCTTTTACTTCTCTAAATGGAGGTAAAGATAAATCCAGCAATTACTCAAATAGAAGGAAGTGCGAGCTACGCGCTCGCTCCTTCAAAACCTGTCATCCGTGGAGAACCAAGTCTTCCCTTCCATCGTTCTATCTATTCACATAGATAAAGATAAATATGACAGTACATGAAACCATACTGGGAAGCTAAGGCTGTCTGTATGTTTCATATTTCCCCTGGAATGAGGATAAAATAAAGTGTAGTCGCCGAAGTGTTGTGTCCTACCAACATCGCAGAATTGAGAGTTAATAGGCTGTGTCCACTCCTAAAATCACGTACGACTTTTTCCATAAGTCAGGATAAAGGGGACATATATATATATATATATATATATATATATATATATATATATATATATATATATATATATATATATATATATATACTCCTCAGCTCTTAATTCGACTGTCTCATAATGGGAAGTATATACTACTTCTACTGCTGAAAGCTTTGAGACTGTCTGTTAAAGGCTCCTGGGATTCAACTGTATTTCTCTCGATAGTGTTTGTACAACACCTCTGAGATAACGCAATTGAATAAATTAACATCCGTGCCTTCCCGACACTCGATGCCGACCAGCCACAATGACTGATCTATTTATAAACCGGATGTGGCGAATAAGGGTCATGGTGTTTCCCGAAGAATGTTTCCATATTTACCTTACGCCTTCCGGTGGTTCTCACATGTAACATCTGACAAAAAAGGATGAAATATCGGTTGCCCGACTGTGTATACGCTCTGTTTTATAAATATGTTGTCTTCTTTTCGGTCATACATGTGAAACAATATTGACGAGGGACGTTATGGCTTCCTCACTTAATGGGAGGGGTGGGTATGTTATCTATATCTCTGTATCTATTATTGTCCCCACGTCTTCCTATACAATTACATGGGTATTTATTTATACAAGAATAATATCGGGAATTCAACTAGTTGCCTAAGTTCTATAAAAAAAATGATTTGTGCCTTTTTGTTGCTGGTGAGTTTACAAAAAATTTAAATAACAACAAATTGTTATAGACAACAAATTGTGCACAAATCACATTGCAATATTGACAAACTAGTTAATGAACTCAAATGGTTCTATGTGAGCATATGATGATATGGGGACTATCTCAACATAATCAAAGTTTCAATTTCTAACATCAAAACACCATTGTTAAACATCAGTTATCAATTGATGTTACAATAACATTCTATTAACTCTATGCCGTTCCACCTGTGATGTAACATATAATTTTCCATTCATTATCCACTAGATTTTCTATGTCAGCACGAGCAACCTCAAAGTTAATAGTAAGAACTGAACTCGAAGCAAAGAGAAAGAAGAAAAGAAGATACCCGTGACGAGCAACCACTTTGTGGGGTTATTAATGTAAATGGTCGTTGAATAAATGTCTAGGGATATAATGCCCGGGTACACACTATAAGACATTGGATCGAGTCAGTTTCTTTATTAGAAGTCTCCAGGAATATAGATTAGCTTTGCTATATTGATGTAAGAATGGGACAGGACCGAATATACCCCGCCCAGCCTGCATGATAAGACTACCCTCCTGAAGAACCAGTAAGGGAACAGGCCAAGTCACCATGGATCCCCGCCAAGCTGTTGTCTTTCTGTAAACCGTATGAATCCATGTGTTGTCTGAATTATCACTTTAGTTCTCTATACATGAAATACAGTAGCACATCTCTCTACATTAACAAACGCTGGAACACTTGTCACAAGACAATAAGCACTCTCCTATTCATATATATATATATATATATATATATATATATATATATATATATATATATATATATATATATGTGTGTGTGTGTGTGTGTCAGGTCTTAGTCAGATATGACTGAGCTACCGTATGACAGTAGACGGTACTACCTGCTTTCTGTCAGCGCCGAATGTTGGGCGGCGCTTACCAAACCCGACACCCCACATTGTGCCAACGGCTTCGGGCGGAAGAGCGCAATTGGGAGGGTACTAGCCTTATCCTGGTGCGAGCAACCCAAAGACAAAATAAGTCATGGCAGGGCAGACCAGGCCCTAAACCTTGGTTGGCAGCTGGTCTAGGATCGAAGCTCCGACAGGCGGACAGTTAGAGCATTGCTTTGCTGATCCGGCAGCTTCTGCAGCTTGTCTTGTTCCAGATGTAGGGGTGTTAACTTTCCTCTGGAGTGAACTAGGCAGGCCGAGAGAGGGATCATGCTGCATGGGCAACACGTGGTGTCTTTATTTTAGCCCAGGCTTTGTGCTATGGAGAGGCAATAACTCCATCCCTGGTCTTAACCGGTCTCGGAATCAAAGCGAGAGGCAACTGTTACGGGTTATAAGTCCTTGTCAGTTGGCGTAGACATGGGGCGCCACGCGTTGCCTCTGACGGTGGGAGACACCTACAGGTGTCACTGATCAGCTACCGCCCGCCTCAAGCTGGGCAGCCCCCGGCCAATTGGGTGCTGATCCGCCACAGCCTGCCTGCTTCAATGGGTGCTTGGGGCTAGGACAAAATCTGAATCGCAGGCTGTAAAACCAATGCACCAGGCACTAATAAAAAGAATAATAGAAACCTCAAGCTACGGCTTGCAACCTGGAACGTGAGAACCATGTGTCCAGGATTTGCCACTGACTTGACAAATATTGACGATGTGAGAAAAACGGCTGTGATTGATGCTGAACTCAATCGTCTTAACATTGATATTGCTGGCCTGCAGGAGACTCGCCTCGCTGAGGAAGGGTCACTCAGGGAAAACAATTACACCTTTTTTTGGAAGGGAAAAGTCAGGCAGAAAAAAGGCATCACGGTGTGGGCTTTGCAGTGAAGAATTCGCTACTGGGAATGATTGATATCCCATCTGGAGGTAATGAAAGATTATTATCACTGCGCTTGGCAACCTCTTGTGGATTTGTCACCATTCTCACTGCATATGCACCGACACTCACTTCCTCTGATGATGTGAAAGATACGTTCTATGAGCAGCTAGACTCTGCGATCAAGGCAGTTCCAAAATCCGACTACATTTATATGCTCGGTGATTTCAATGCTCGTGTGGGCAAGGACTCGAGTTCATGGCCAGTGTGCCTTGGAAAATACAACATCGGTCGCATGAATGATAATGGGCAAAGGCTGCTGGAGCTTTGCACTAAAAATGACCTATGTATTACAAACTCCTTTTTTAAAACAAAAGAGATGCATAAGGTCACATGGAAACATCCAAGATCCGGCCATTGGCATCAGCTGGACTTCATTATCACACGGAGACAACATCTGAACCATACATCATTAACTCGAAGTTACCACAGTGCTGACTGTGATACAGATCATTCTTTGGTTGTTGCAAGGGTTAGACTGAGACCAAAGAGAATCTACACAGCTAAACACAAGTCTAGCCCCAGGATTAATATTATTAACACTCACGATCCTGGAAAGTGCTTTGAATTTCAACAGCAACTTGATGACGCTTTCAATGATACATCAGAAAATTGTATAGTAAATGATAAATGGAGTAAACTTAAGGAAACTATTTATAAAACAGCGGTAGGGGTTTACGGCACTGTGGATCATAAGAGGCAGGACTGGTTTGCGGCAAACAGCCAGATACTGCAGCCCTTGATTGATAAAAAGAAGATAGCTCTCTTAAGAAACAAGGAAAGACCAACGCGTAACACTCTGAGTGAGCTGAAGCAAGCGAGGAAGGATGTACAAAAGGCTGCCAGGCAGTGTGCGAATGACTATTGGATCAAGTTATGTGCGTCCATTCAAATCGCAAGTGATAAGGGAAACATCAGAAGCATGTATGAAGGGATAAAGAAAGCCTGTGGTCCAATGATCAAAAGAAGTGCACTGCTGAAAACCTTGACTGGAGAAATCATCACTGATAAGAAACAGCAGATGGATAGATGGGTCGAGCACTATTTAGAGCTTTACTCAAGTGAGACCAAGCTGGCGGATGATGCCCTCAACGCCATAGAGGCCCTGCCAACTTTTGACCACCTGGACACACTTCCCACTATAACAGAAGTTAAGTGTGCTATAAATGAGCTTGCATCTGGCAAGGCTCCAGGTAAGGATGGGATTCCAATAGAGGTTATCAGGGGTGGGCAAGACACCCTCGCTCTGCAGATCCACCAGCTAATAGAGCTATGCTGGCGAGAAGGACAAGTCCCACAGGATTTCAAAGATTCAAACATCATCACGCTGTACAAGAACAAGGGAGATCGGAGCGACTGCAACAACTATAGGGGTATCTCACTTCTGTGTATTGTTGGGAAAGTATTTGCCAGAATTGTCCTGCGCAGACTTCAAGTCCTGGGAGATCAAGTCTACCCCGAATCACAGTGCGGCTTCCGTCAGAACCGGTCTACCATTGATATGATATTCTCATTGCGACAGATGCAAGAAAAATGCCGGGAACAAAATCAGCCACTGTTTATTGCCTTCATCGACCTCACAAAGGCATTCGATTTGGTCAGTCGTGAGGGTCTGTTCAAAGCACTAAAGAAGATTGGCTGTCCACCAACTCTTCTGTCCATTGTGGAATCGTTCCACACAGGCATGAAGGGTATAATCAAGTTTGATGGCTCAACTTCAGAACAGTTTGAAATCAAGAGTGGAGTTAAGCAAGGTTGTGTACTAGCCCCCACCCTCTTTGGGATATACTTTTCACTTCTACTGAAATACGCCTTTCGTGATCAGGATGACGGTATATACATTCACTCACGCTCAGATGGTGGCCTCTATAATGCTCAGAGATTGAAGGCCAAGACCAAAATTAGCAGGGTACTAATCAGAGAGTTGCTTTTTGCGGAAGATGCTGCGATTACGACCCACTCTGAGGAAGAATTACAACATCTACTATCTGCATTCTCCAATGCTTGTTCTGAATTTGGTTTAACAATTAACAAAAAGAAGACACAGATTATGTCACAAGGTGCACATGGTGTACCATCAATCTTTATTGACGACGCCGAACTGGAGATAGTAGACCATTTTACATATCTTGGATCAGAGGTAAATAGCAAATTATCCCTCGATCAGGAAATCAACATCAGGATTGGCAAGGCAGCAACAACAATGAACATGTTAGCAAAAAGAGTCTGGGAGAACAGGAAGCTTACTGCCAAAACAAAAGTCCTCGTCTACCAAGCCTGTGTCCTTAGTACTCTTCTTTATGGCAGTGAAACCTGGACAACTTACTCACGCCAAGAGAAACGTTTAAACAGCTTTCATATGCGGTGTCTGCGAAGAATACTTGGTATTAAGTGGCAAGACAAAATCACAAATGCTGAAGTATTGGAAAGATCAGGTTGTGTGACGGTGTATTCCATGCTCAGTCTTCGTAGACTTAGATGGATAGTACACGTTAGGAGGATGGATGATGGTAGAATACCAAAGGACATCTTTTTTAGTGAATTACAGACAGGTAGGAGATCTCAGGGTCGGCCTCTACTACGATACAAAGATGTGTGTAAGCGGGACATGATTGATACAGGCATTGATAATGCACAATGGGAGCACGTCGCCGCTGAACGTGTTGCATGGAGGGCAACTATCAGAAATGGAATAAAGACAAAGGAGAAAATGATTGCAGATAAAGCACACACAGAGCGTGAGAGACGTAAGATGGTGCAAAATGGTGGAAATGACCATGTTTTCACATGCACCTACTGTGGGCAAACATTTGCAGCAAGAATTGGCCTTACCAGCCACACTTGCCACCGCCATGGATCGTAGTTATTGCCATACGACAGTTATTAAGCCTTTTTGAAGCACAATGTACCAAACTATCGTCTGTCAAGACGGAAAGGTGCCAATGATGATGATGATGATGATATATATATATATATATATATATATATATATATATATATATATATATATATATATATATATATATATATTCTTTATTAATAGAATCTCCAACATGGAGTTACGAGACTTTATCTCTACTACAATCTATAAACACATCATAATCAAAACAAATACATTATCAAGTAATGAATTAACTTCTAAACTAAACACCTCACCCCCTCCTCTGTCTCACTCCTCACTCTTGATTGTGGTGTTTTCCCGAATAACCATCTCAGGACTACCGTTAACTTTGTTCAGTCTAATCAACCACCGTACATATACATCACTACATGATATCTATTATACGAAAAACAAAACAGATCATAAATCATGGATATGACTGGTGCTTGTGTCTTTGTCCTTACTAAGTTTTGAATAAGTAAATCCTCTGAATCAGGAGGATGTATACTCACCCCACACTGGGCTTCTCACAACTGTCTCTATTCTCCCAAGGAAAAAGTCCTATGAAGACACTTCTACCGTTCTATAATGATTCTCTAAGTAATCTCCTGTTGATATAGATGGGTTCATCCAATCCTGAATGGACCAAACACCATACTATGTTACTGTCAAAATGTTCTCTGGATGCCGCTGGATATGGACTCAATGACGTTGATGTAATCCATTTGATGATGGAACATGATTGACCGACAAAGGTACCTGTTCGTGATTGTTCCAAAAGGACTTTAGATAAAAAATTGTGATGTTGTCGTTGTGGGGACTTGAATTCTGGACTACTCGATCTGGCGTGGGTCTGGAGAGGAACATGGGTGTGCATTTAAAAGGGGCTCACACCCTATTCGCCATCATTTTGGAAAGGTTGAAGCACGGACTATCAACGAAGTTGCTGTGGTTGTTAGTGAAGGAAGGATTATCCATAAGCATCTTTCATAGCTAGTTGGAACATCTCTAGGCGGCCTCCCGCTTATTATATGGGTAACATGCTTCATCAAAGAGGAAGACGCATCCACCCTGTCTCAGAGCGACAGTGAAACAAACAAGAGGGCCGTAGCTGGCTGTAGATCTCAATCTAGTCATTATGATCGCTTATGGGAAAAGTGCAATCCAGTCCGTAAGCTTTTGCAGACATATAACTTCCATGATACTACAGGAAGAATACTGAGTACATCTCTAAGACGTAAAAAATGGGTATATGATGACACCTAATTCCAGATCAAGATGTCTTGCCACCAGCTCATACGTTGTAAACACCGGTAATCAAAGGGATGTGACTGATATATGTCTTTCTCGTAGTTGCGTAAAAGAAAACACTGAGTTATCTCCCTCGTCCGTTAGTCAATCCATCTACATGCTCAAACTATTAAAATGTAGCCGCATCTCTAGCAAAAACCATATCTCGTCTCCATCTTGTAACTGCCCAGGGTGGACAGCCATCTCTGGTATTATAAATCTAGTAAAAGGGATAGCCAAGGTATTGCCAAGGTTTTTGACTCCGCCAATTGTCCCTCGCCATTGTGCCTCCAGAGCCTGTAAAATTGAAAACGACAAGCACTGTACATTCTGGCATAATATACATTTTCATTTTGCACAAACAGAGACACACATTGGCAATAAAACAAGAGGACAGGGGCATTCACTGCTGTTCTCTGCTAGTTACTTTGTACCTAAATCTCTGTTGACAAACGGGGTCTCTGTACATTGCCCGTAAAACTAATTCGTCTAGAGTCGGGGATTCGGGACTTTCGTCTAAATTGACCCTACCCACCTCACGATAAGACACACCCGACGAACAAGACAAACACAGATACCGAAAAATATATACTCTCCCCTACACACGATAACACCCACACTAAGAGAGTACAACAATCTGTTCTAGAACATTACCGGGAGTGTCTTTGACTAAACTGTCTACTCTTAGCAGTCGGGGATGTTAATATCTGCTCCAATGTCTTGTTATATTGGCAAGCAACACTGCACGATTTACGGCATTTAGAAATGAGTATGTAGGTATGTAGGCCGTTCTCATGAATTGGACTTAGCCACAGGACATGCAGGAACCTCCAAACCGTCTGAAACAATGGGGTGTCTTACTAACGGTTTCCCCAGGCTGTCTTACACACAAAATTAACTTCCCCTCCCCGGCATATTCCGTACACAGATGACGTAAAGATTCACACTCAATATGTATGCTTACATGTTACGAATCTTGACAAATGCACTATTTAGCAAATGAATAGTTTACTAGCAGTCCAGTAAAGATAGTCTCTTCTCTAGAGAATATTGAACCTTATGTGAAGATATAGGGACAGATTGTCCGTATAGACTTGTAGATGATAGTAGAATATACTCCACCAAAATATGAATCAGTAATCATAGCATGATAAGAATTGTAGGCAGCGTATTATGATACCGTGGTATAGATGTTCGAGATGGAAAGTTCGAACTTCAGGCTGTCTTCTTACATAAGTAAGGTTGCAGTTACAAACTTCACCAAAATACATACATGTATTACATTTATCATATAACATAAATATTATCATTCAAAAAACAATATTTCGCTCACCATCAGCTAAAAGGAGGCCAAAATGGGCAAAACCACCCACTCCCGATAGAATTACATCTTCTTATGTGGAACGTTCAGACTCAAGTGACTATGTCTGGTCTCGCCAGGGAAGAGCTTCCCAATGCATTCTATTTGGAGCCCCAGCGCCAAATTCCGCCTCGTTCTCAACTCTGGCATGTGTTACCTTATAAGGCGACGCCAATCGCTTACACGTGAAATTCTCTTTTCCTAGAAAAGTATTTATACTCGTCTGCAAACTGGAGAAACTGGAACACTATGTGACAATGACATCACATGAATGATGTTTCTCACGATCACGTTACACTTACTAGGTAGCTCATGGTAGCGTAGTGGATAGACACACGTCTGCTGACCTGGTGGGTATGGGTACAATTCAAAGTTCGACGTTTTGGGATGTTTACAAATTTAAACGGGCTTAGTTTAGTGGATATTTAGTTTTTAGTTTAGTCGACGGATCAACATCACTGCACACGGGTGTAACCCATAAGTGCTCAGCTCTACTACTAACTCAAGCCTGAGTCAGAGGAATATCAGCTCAGTGCATGAACTACGTAGCACGGGCGAGGATTCTAAAATACTTAGCTTTGGGTAGCTTTTTAACTCGAAATTTTGCCCGGGCAGCGCCGTTAGGCTACTCTTTTTCGATTTCCAGCTGCCAAGGGATATTTTACGTGTGCATAATTACACACGGGCGTCCGATCTCACTACCCAGAGACCAGGGGAAATTTTGTTACTAGAAGTCCATGTGAAAAGATCCGGCCCTCACCGGGGTTGAACGCGGGACCCCCAGGACTCGAGACGGACACCATACATCGAGATCACAGCCCCCCCCCCCCCGCCCCCTCTCTTTAAATTAGCTTAAGTTGACTCAACCTAAAATGGGTGTCAGAATTGTCTTGGAAGGGGGAATGGGGGCCACAGGCGATACAGACCCCACATATCACCCTCCCAGTCACGTTTGGTCTGTAATAATATGGGACATGCTCTGTGCGTCTTAAGGCGTGTAAAATAATCTTATTATATATATATAATGTATATATTTTATTGTTTCCAGCAGGCTCATTCACAACCGCCGTCAAACTCAGACAGTCACAAATAATCTCCTACCTGAGAGAAGCTTCTGATCCGGATATCATACCTATAGCAGACACTAATGGCGTTCCCGTGGCAGTGGAGATCAATCTGTCCCTCAAGAACATCATCGATGTGGACAGAGATAGAAACGAGATCGAGATTACAGCTTGGCTGCAAATTTCCTGGCGCAACCCAGCTCTCGCCTGGAATGTAAGCCAGGACGGATTTAATGAGACGAGCGTAAGTCTGCGAACTGATTTCCTCTGGATGCCAGACATCACCATCTACAACGCTGTCACCTCGCAGGAAGTTCTCTCACCGAATCTAGCTATTGTAATCAGTGACGGTTATGTGTATTATGCACCAGCTGTGCGAGTACGCGTCACCTGTGACCTTCAAAACATTGATAGTGACAGTGGTGCAAACTGCACACTCAAGTTCGGCTCATGGACACACAATGGCCTAACCATAGTGTTATCTGATCCTGTAGCCGACGATATCTTGCTTGAATACGTCCCGAATCCGAACTACGACATTCTGGCAACGCGTGCGGAAAAGCACAGCATTGAATACACGTGCTGTCCTGGGGAGACGTATGAGGACATTGAGTTCCAGTTTGCCCTCAAAACTCGTAATCAAGCTGCGCCTGTTTCTGAATAGAAGTTGTGTTCAGGGTAGCAACGGAGGACCCGACTTCTATCCTGTTTATTTCTTGATCTAGCAAAATCTCTGCATAAACTTACTAGTTGTTCATTCAACCTTGCCTATTGTTGTTCTTGGTTATATTATTGATGTTGATGGTTGTGTTGTGGTGATGTTTGCTATTGTTGATGGTGTTAATGTTGTTGTGATTGAGGTAAAATACTTAAATTAATTCCAGGATGACGACCTTAATGTGCACTGGCATCTCTCCTATTTGTTCGCCATTGTCAGAGAAAGGTAGGTCAAAGACATCAGAGAGAGGTGCGACATTGACTTCCTCCTCAGTTTTTGAGCCTGAAGGAGTTAGAAATGTTGCATGCCCTTTGCAGGATGTTGCGATCAACCCCAACCCCAGGTTTACGTTCAGTAGTTTGCCAGTGCTGTTTGAAAAGAAGTCAACGTTGAATACCAACTGACCTGAATGGTATAAGGGTTTACCCCTCTGCACCGTTGTCATCGCACCGGAAGTTGTAAAAACTAGAGCGCTCTTATCCCTTCAGCCACGTCGATCGCTGAAAGTGTTCCATGTCTTTTGCAGGACGTTGCAATCAACATCTGGTTGATTTTCTGGGCATTTTTACGTTCAGTAGTTTGCCATTGCTTTCTGAACGTGAAGTCATCTTAATGACGGTGTAGTCATTGAAGGCTCTACCAGCGACACATTGGAAGCTGACTAGCAAGCGCTCTTGACATCTGCCTGTCACAACAACGGATGCTCGTGTTCCGAGTTTGTTTCGGAATTAAATTGTTTCAGAATTAAATTGTGTATGTGTCTATGTGTGTGTGTGTCTGTGTGTGTGTATCTGTGTGTGTATGTCTGTGTGTGTGTCCGTGTGTGTGTGACTATGTATGTCTGTGTGTGTATGTCTGTGTGTGAGTCTGTGTGTGTATGTGTCTGTGTGTGTTTTTATCTGTGTATGTGTGCATATGTGTGCATATGTGTGTGTATGTATGTGTGTGAGTCTGTGTGTGTCTGTATGTGTCTGTGTCTTCGTCTGTGTGTGTATGTGTGTCTGTGTGTGGGTCTGTGTATGTATGTGTCTGCGTGTGTCTGTGTCTGTGTGTATCTGTGTCTGTGTGTATCTGTGTCTGTCTGTGTGTGTCTGTGTCTACATGTGTCTGTGTCTGTGTGTATCTGTGTCTGTGTATATCTGTATCCGTGTGTGTCTGTGTTTGTGTATGTCTGTGTCTGTGTCTGTGTTTGTGTCTGTGTGTGTGTCTGTGTCTATGTCTGTGTGTGTGTGTCTGTGTCTGTGTATGTCTGTGTCTGTGTGTGTCTGTGTTTGTGTCTGTGTGTGTCTGTGTCTATGTCTGTGTGCGTGTGTCTGTGTCTGTGTGCGTGTGTATGCGTCTGTGTGTGTCTGTGTGTGTCTGTGTCTGTGTGTATCTGTGTCTGTGTGTATCTGTGTCTGTCTGTGTCTGTGTCTGTCTGTGTCTGTGTCTACGTGTGTCTGTGTCTGTGTGTATATGTGTCTGTCTGTGTCTGTGTCTGTCTGTGTCTGTGTCTACGTGTGTCTGTGTATATCTGTGTCTGTGTATATCTGTATCCGTGTGTGTCTGTGTCTGTGTGTGTCTGTGTCTGTGTGTATGTGTGTGTCTGTGTCTGTGTCTGTCTGTGTCTGTCTGTGTCTGTGTCTACGTGTGTCTGTGTCTGTGTGTATCTGTGTCTGTGTGTATCTGTGTCTGTCTGTGTCTGTGTCTGTCTGTGTCTGTGTCTACGTGTGTCTGTGTGTACCTGTGTCTGTGTGTATCTGTGTCTGTGTATATCTGTATCCGTGTATGTCTGTGTGTGTGTCTGTGTCTGTGTCAGTGTGTGTCTGTGTCTGTCTGTGTATGTTAGTGTCTGTGTGTGTCTGTGTCTGTGTCTGTGTCTGTGTGCGTGTGTCTGTGTCTGTGTGCGTGTGTCTGTGTCTGTGTGCGTGTGTCTGTAGGTTTGTGTGTCTGTGTGTCTGTGTCTGTATCTGTGTCAGTGTGTCTGTGTCTGTGAGTCTGTGTACTTGTGTCTGTGTGTCAGTGTCTGTGTGTCTGTGTGTCTGTGTGTCTGTGTGTCTGTGTTTCTGTGTGTGTCAGTGTGTCTGTCTGTGTCTATGTGTCTGTCTGTGTCTGTCTGTGTGTCTGTGTGTCTGTCTGTGTCTCTGTGTCTGTCTGTCAGTCTGTGTCTCTGTATCTGTGAGTCTGTGTCCGTGTGTCTGTGTCTGTGTGTCTGTGTCTCTGTCTCTATGTGTCTCTGTCTCTGTGTATCTCTGTCTCTGTGTATCTCTGTCTCTGTGTCTGTGTGTCTCTCTACCTGTATCTGTTGTCTGTGTCTGTGTCTATGTGTCTGTGTTTGTGTGTCTGTTTGTCTGTGTCTCTGTCTGTGTGTCTGTGTCTCTGTATTTGTGTCTCGGTGTCTCTGTCTCTGTCTGTGTGTCTGTGTCTGTGGTTCTGTCTGTGTGTCTGCGTCTCTGTGTCTGTCTCTGTGTGTCTGTCTCCCTGTGTCTATCCCTCTGTGTCTGTTTCTCTGTGTCTATCTATGTAGATGTCTCTCTGTGTCTGTCTCTGTGTGTCTGTCTGAGTCTATCTGTCTGTGTCTATCTGTCTGTCTCTGTGTGTCAGTCTGTGTCTGTCTTTATGTGTCTGTCTCTCTGTCTGTCTGTTTCTCTCTCTGTCTGTTTGTCTCTCTCGCTGTCTGTCTCTTTCTGTCTCTCTCTCTCTGTCTGTCTCGCTGTCTCTCTCTCTGTCTGTCTCTATCTGTCTGTCTCTCTCTGTCTGTCTGTCTATCTCTCTCTGTCTGTCTGGATGGATGGTAGGAAATGTGTGGGAGCTGGTAGGTGGGGGTTGTGTGGGATGGTGGGTGGGGAATGTGTGTGTGGATAGGTGGGTGTGGTGTGTGAGCGGTTGGGGGATGAGTGTTTGGCTGGGTGGTTGGAGGTGTATGGATATGGGTGGGTGGGTGGGTGTGTGTGGGCTGGGAGATGGGTGTGTTTGCGGGGAGATGTTTGTGTGGGGGATGTGTGTTAATAGGGAAGGATAGGTTGGTGGGTGTTTGGGTGGGGGTGTGTGTAGGTGAGTGGGTGTGTGGTCGGGGTGTGTGGGGGATATGTGTGGGTGAGTTGGGGTGTGTAAGGCTGGATGAGGCTGTGTGTGGGTGGGTGGGGTCGGTATGTGGGAGGCTGGGGTTGGTGGGGGTGTGTGTGGGTGAATGGGTGGAGGGTGTGTGTGTATGGGTGGGTGATATGTGTGGATGGGTGAGGAGTGGGTGGGTGGGTGGAGGTTGTATGTGGGTGGATAGGGATGAGTGCCATAGGGCTAGGACCCAAAATTGACGTAAACAAAAGTACATATAGAATCCTAGAAGCCGAAAACTTAGAAAAACTAAGCGAGGAGTTGTCAATAGAGAGGAATGTCATTCTGACGTCACCAAACAACAAACAGTGACTTTCTCGGAGTTTGGAATGACAGGCTGTGCTGAACTTATCAAGACATGCGAACTGGCGAATTAATGGTTTTACATGGACAA
>OY992876.1:135911586-136151586 GCA_963921405.1 Cepaea hortensis | reverse complement strand
TTGCTCCAACCATTCAGACGACTTGAAGGCCCTAAAAATTACAGCATCAGCACAATATCAATGGCAACAGCATGTATTCCACAATGATGAATTTTCAATTCCGGAAGCCCTCAGCGGTGACAAAAACTGGTATTGAAAAAAAAAAAAAAACACTTAGCGCATTGGATACCAACAGAAGAGTAATATTGCGGTGGAAACTGACATATTGTGGCATAACAAGAAACGTGAGAGCAAAGACGTTGTCAATTTAGGGGACAACACACGTGCATACGAATCAATCTATAAACTGCAATGAAAAGAGGACCAACATCTTGGTCGTTAAGAAGAAAGCACACTACAGAGACACTGACAACTATTTTCATAGTGCGAAACAGGTAATCATGTTCCGTGTCAAAGACTGACACAGGAGGCAGGAATCCTGCCTCATGATAAAACACCACCGGGACGTGGGGTCAACCTCAGATAGAGTAGAAGGAACATAGTGCCCGGGATCAGGGCAGGATAGATGATAGAAAAGGGGGACTAGTAACTAGTCCTCACACGAAGGCGTTGACCAGATAGTTAGCACTACTGGTCACGACGGAATCACGCCTGCGTGATCGCTACGATTGCCGCTCAAACCAAAGCCAGCTAATAGAAGCGTGCTAACTGACCTAGCACGCAAAGAGCCGAAGGGCGTATGAAGGTCCTTCCGCGTGGCGTGTAGCGACGCGAGTGAAGGAAGTCAGACTGGGGACTGACTCTGTAGTGTTCACATCGTATAGAATAGATATGTGTTTTCATATAGCCTAGTAGATAGAGATTAGCTATAGGGTTTAGGAAAACTAGTGATAGAGAATATTGTGACTTTATGTGTGATTAGATAGCGACTGTTTTGCAAGTGTAAAGAGCCAACGGCAATAAAATGTACCCTTTCATTCCTCGCACACGACTTGCAAGTTTCTTGTATGGTGTGGGAGAAGTAATCCGATGATGCCTGAAACATGAGTTGTTGACAGGCAATAGGATTAAATGTGGTGTCAGAAGTGCTGCTTGAACCTGAGTTCAAGCTATAACACTTACCCACGGCTCTATACTAGGGTTACAGATAGGATATTACAAAAATTAAATGTTTAATTTGTGTCAGTGACGATGACGTGTGCAGACTAGATCGAGTTGCCAGCAGAATTGTGCCTATCGTGATGAAATAATGTTTATTTATGCTTATTAGAATGTGATATATTTAAATAATGTGTTCTTCACAGTTGTAAGTATTCATATTATGTTCTTCTTTCATTTATTTCTGTAATTATTTATTTGTTTTTGAATAATTGTCAAAAATGATTCATGGCGGAGCAATACAAAGGTCAGCGACAGTATTGATTTTTGCAAGCTAAAAATAGCACTGCGCCTGTGACGTGGCACGATTGACAAACAGTTGGGCCTCGCCATTTGGAATCAGCATTTCAGTGTTTACAAGCTGCCAAACGACTGCCTGCCTGAATCTTTACGATATATTAAGTATTATTTGTTTATTTAAGTTATAGAATGAATATATTTATTTATTTACACATTATTATTATATTTATATTTATTTAAAAGCAGCTATTGAATTTTTTTTTTCGTACTTTTCTAATTGTTTACCGTCACGAGGGCACTACTTTCGGCTATGCAAATTAGATTTGGCCTGCACCATACTTCCATAGATTAAACTAGGTTAGTAACGAAAGACATATTACTGTAGAACGAAGACAAGACATTGACATTAAATATTAATTAATCGATGTTCTGTTTGTTCGTGGGGATGTCAGTGTCATTGTACCAATTTGTCAAAAATCTATTTTTCGTTTACGAGTTGTTAATTGTTGCTGCTCTGTAAAACAGGGCGAACAACAGCTGAGTGATAACGTGAGTGTGTGCTGGTGTGCCAAACAAGGTGACCTGAGTAGAAAACTCGTATGTATTCCGGGGTGCCAAACAACGGGACCGGTGTTGCTGACGTGTTGTTCCTTGTTCTAGGGAACATTAAGATGAGTAAAACCTACGTTTTTGGCATGCATTGTGATTAATAGTGCATCTCTTGACTTTGTGCTCTAATTTTTTGGAGAATACGATTTTCCAGATTGTAAACAAAGAGTACAATTTGTAGTGCTCAGATATTAAACAACATAGCATATTAAAGAAAAATAACTGAGTGAAGCAGTCAGTTTAGGTCAACGCGAGCCAATTACCCAACAACATGGCTACTCTAGCTGACTTCATTAAAGCAGGCAAAGAATTGCAATACACAGGTAAAGAACTAGAACAATATGCGGATCAAAAATTTAAAGAAGCAAAAGAGACTGAGAGAAATGAACGGGCACTAGAAAGACAACACCAAAAGGAGATTGCAGAACTAGCTGAAATAACAAAACAAAAACAACTAGAACATGATAAGGAAATTAAACAGAAGGAATTAGAATTAAAACAAAGAGAAATAGATCTAAAGCAAAAGGAGATAGATGAAATGGTAAGAGTTAAGGAAAAACAAATACAAGTAGAATCAGAGACACAATTAAAGATGAAAGAGATGGATGTAGACTCACACGCAGAGATCTCTGCCACTAAACTTAAAAGTCAACAAGAAGAAAATAAGTTCAACAAATACAAAAATATTATCAAAGCATATTGTAAAGAGGATTCAATATCTGCCTGGACAGAAAATGTTGAGTATCAGTTTAAATATCACCAAGTTCCTTTAGAGATGTGGGCTATGATTTATATGAAGAACCTGAGTGGTGAGCCCCTTAAAGTGATAGAATCTATACCAACCGATCTTAGATCTGACTACCAATACATCCGTGATAGGATTATGCAACACTTTTTACTTGATGCCCCTGGGTATCAGGTTCAGTTCTCAAATTTAAAACCTAAACCTACTGAGACTTTCATTGACTACGTCTCAAATGTTCAAAGTGTACTAAATAGGTGGCTTAAAGCAGCTAACATGGGAAAAGACTTTGATAGATTGAAAAACTTAATAACTATGGATAAAGTAATATCCACGATACCATCCTCTTTTGCTAAATTTTTGCAGCAGTCAGACATTGAAACCATAGAACAGTTTGAAAAGAAAGGGTCGGCATATTTTTCTTCAAACAGAAATATTTTTAAGACTTCAAATGACTCTGAAATAGTTTCCTTTGCAAAAGATCAATCTAAAAACTATCAGAGCAATAGAAAACCATTTAATAAATTTGACAAGAAAGATAGAAAGATTTCAAAATGTATCCACTGTCAACTTTTACATGACACTTATTCAATGTGTGACAAATCGCCAGGGTATCCGGCACATCTTGAAAATATTATTAAGAAGCAACAGAACAAAAGATCTGCATACCGGCGTGCCATTAAATGTTTTTTTTTTTTGTTCCAGCTATGGCCATTATTCAAATAAGTGCCTAGGCCGCCAACGTATGAAAGCCAACAATGCTATTTTACTTGATACATCTTCTGATAGTGGTAGTGAGACTGGGTGTGATGTTGAAAATGAATTACCTGTTAACTAAACGGAAGAGGTGTGTTGTGTAAACGATATGTTGAGTTTTGACAGTTGTGAGCGATGTCACCAGTTTCATGCTGACGGAAAATTAGAATGTGGACATACAGTTCCATTCTCATCTGAGAGTGTGAATGCAGCCTTAGCCTCCAGAGGCAATTTAGAGTTCCACAATGCAATGGTCAATGATAGACCATGCCAATGTTTGCTGGACAGCGGTAGTACCCTTATTGGTCTCAGAAAGGAACTGGTGAGTCAAGAGGATTATACAGGTGACTCTGTCAAATGCCGAACCTTTTCGGGTAACATTGAAATTTACCCTTTGGCCAATGCCCGTATTAACACTCCTTTCCTTTCGGGTACATTTACTTGTGCTGTACTTGACAACCCTTGTACTGATTTAATTCTGGGTTGCTTACCCCAACTAAAACAATTTACTAGCGATGAAATAACTGCATGGAACCAACTGAATGCAGTTAATGCAACAACCACAGCAGACACTATAAAACATCAAGACACGCTTCAAGATGACAGACTACTGTTGCTTTCTCCATCTAGCACTGATGATACCAACAGACAAAAATTCATAGAACAGCAGAAAGCTGATCCTAGTTTGTCTCCTTATTTAAAAGTAATGAAAGAACGAGCAAAAGTGACAAAGAACGCTTCATGGTTCTTCAGATTAAATAATGGCATTCTTACTAGATATTATACTACTGGTAACCATGAGATTCAGCAAACGGTGTTACCTGTACAACATCGCATAACTGTGCTAAAGATTGCACATGAGTCACCGTTTGCTGGCCATCTTGCATATGACAAAACCAGGGCCAGAATTCAGACTCATTTTTATTGGCCAGGTTTTTGCAATGATATTAAATTATTTTGTCGTTCGTGTAATGTCTGTGAACAGTTAGTACGAAAGGGTAAACATGCTACAGCTGAAGTACAACCTTCTACACTGGCTTCTAGGCCATTTGAGAGTGTGGCGGTAGATATTGTTGGACCCCTGAATCAGGTGTCCAGCAAAGGAGATCGCTTCATATTGACGATGGTCGACCTATGTACAAGGTGGGTTGAGGCAGTAGCTTTGAAGTACATCACCTCCAAAGATGTTGCCAATGTATTTCTACACCTGTTCTCACGATTCGGATTTCCACGGACCATTTTATCCGATCGTGGAACACAATTCATATCGGCTGCAACGCAAGCCCTTACAAAAATGTTAGGGATTAAACAACATTTCACGACAGCGTACCATCCAGCCAGCAATGGGATAGTAGAAAAAATTAATGAAGATCTTAAGCATATGCTGGCTAAGGTAACATCAGAAAACCCAGCTGATTGGGATACACTGTTACCAACGGTGCTGTTCGCCTATCGGGAGATTCCCCATTCAAGCACGGGTTTCTCACCGTTTGAATTAGTGTACGGGGCTAACCCACGTGGACCCCTAACCATTTATCATCAGGCAATAACAAATTCTATTCAAATTCCCGAACCTAAAACACCCTATGAAATGGTGACTGAAACACGAGATAACATCATGAAATCGTGTATTATAGCTAAGGCAGCTTTGGAGAGGAAGGGTCAAATCTACCGCCAATATGCCAACAAAGGGGCGAGAACAATTGAACTTGAACCAGATCAAGACATACTTCTCTTGCTTCCTGACAAACGAAATTTATTATTGACTTCATGGCAAGGGCCATTCAAGGTGGTACGTAAAATTTCAGATGTTGACTATGAAATATCAATAAATGGAAACTTAAAGATATTCCATGTCAACATGTTGAAACCTTACTATTCACGACAAGAGACAGAAGTAGAGACAGACGAACACAGTGCACCCACACCAAGTGATCAGACGACAGACATACATAACGCAACTACACTAGTTAGCGAGACTGGCATATCCGACGAGCATACACTTAGCGAGAATACGGAATACACACTTAGCACCACCACTGTACTGAATCAGGTAGACGACGACGGAATGGAACTACCAGTTCCTATTGTAGACAAGACTGCTACATTAGATAGCATACATATAGAACAGGGACTAACAGACAGTCAACGACGACAATTAGTAGAATTAGTGACGGAATACAAAGGCATATTCTCTGACATTCCAGGTAGGACGGACAGAATCGAACACTCCATTCTTCTTTCGGACTCTAAGCCTATTAAATGCAGGCCGTACTCAATCCCACTAAGCTATAGGGAAAATCTAAATAATGAAATTCTGAATTTAGAGGCTAGTGGGATCATCCAGAAATCCACCTCGGAGTACTCTTTTCCAATTGTTCTAGTTAAGAAGAAAGATTCTACAATTCGTCTGTGCGTGGACTATCGAAAGCTCAACAACGTCACCAAGATCGACGCAGAGCCAATTCCTTCCTGCGAAGATCTTATTCTTGACATGTCCACCTCCAAAATCTTTTCTAAATTAGATCTCACTAAGGGATATTGGCAAGTCCCTATGAAGTCTCAATCCATCCATCTTACTGCTTTTTCAACTCCTTTAGGACTTTACGAGTGGCGTTTTCTTCCTTTCGGACTTCGAAACGCTCCTGCCACTTTCGTACGCTTAACTAGAGATCTACTTCATGGAGTGACGAATACAGTGACCTATATAGATGATATATGTCCATACTGATGACTAGACAACACACCTACTGAAACTGAGACATGTCTTTAATAGGTTGCGACTCTTCGGGCTCACTGTCAAAACGAGCAAAGTCGAATTGGGCCTAAAAGAAATTGATTTTTTGGGTCATGTCATTTCTCAAGGTCAACTAAAGACTGACCAGAAAATTATTACCAAAATTATGAATCTGACCATGCCTACCACCAAGAAACAGGTCAGAAGCCTTTTTGGGGTTAGTGAATTACTATAGTAAATTTATTCCAAATTTAGCGGAGATTACAAGTGTATTTTCCAATGTTTTAAAAGCTTCTGTAAATTTGGATGTTAAAGATGCATTATTAATTTCTGCATTGTCAAAATTGAAAATCGTGTTTAGTAATGTTCCAATCCTCCGCTTGCCTAATTCGAGGCTCGTTTATTATCTTAGGACAGGTGCCAGCAGGATCTCCATCGCTGCAGTATTAGGCCAATTTTATGAGGGCATCTTCCATCCGATTTGCTACGTGAGCCGTAAGATCACACCCACCGAGTCCAGATATTCCATATCCGAGTTGGAAGCCTTAAGCGTCATCTGTGCGGTGAGAAAGCTGCATCGATTTCTGGCGGGTGTGCACTTCATTGTCCAGACTGACAACTCCCCAATAACGGTCATACAGAGTGGTTTACATCGAAATGACCGAATATACAGGTGGTCACTAATACTACAAAATTACACCTTTAGTATAGAACATATTAAGGGGAAAGATAACATCTTGGCTGATACCCTTAGTCGACCATCTGATGTAGCAATACCAGAAATTTCCACATAAGAGTGTAAAGTAATATATGTTAATTTAGTACAGTCAAATATTCTATGTGAAATATGTTAGAAATACATGAGTATTATGTGCTGAACTAAGTACCAAAAACATTGACCTGCTATGTGTCCTTAGACATCAAAAGTAAGAACTTTACTCTGGGAACAAAAATATCACCTTGTGAACTAGGACAGCTTATTACTTGCTAAGCTCCAAATATGTTCCAGTGAAGTAGTTGTGTTAAACAGAGAAAAACAGTGTCAGATGATTATATACATACAGACACGAGAACAGTGGTCTACAAACGAACTCTACAGGTGCAATACCCATAGAATAAATATGACTGTGTAATGGATTTCAAATACCCAGAACAATTGTATAGATATTATGCCAATGAAAGCATGTTTCTGAACATTAATGGCAACGACTAACCTGAGGTATTTAAAGACCATGTATATATAAACTTAATGTGATATGTATCATAATGTTTTAATATACTGATATATAAAATATAGATAGATTATGTCATTTTAATGTATAGTTAGATTTAGATAATATAATACTTTGTCATTTTAGTCTAGATAGATTATTAATTTACATATTTATGTAGCTTTAAAAGTAGATTAGGATAGTAATTTAAACATGACAACTAATTATAAGAAGTTTAGACAGGAATAGTATCATTTAGTTTATGATATTTCACTTTGTTTCATTTCATTTGATTTCATTCCATCTTAACCAATCCATTTAACAAAGGTTATCATTTAGTAGTATGATTAGGTTACACCATAATAGAATAGAAATCGTATACACTTAAAGATACATCATTTACACCATATAGAATAAGAATATCAATCATATAGTTTGTTTCATTTAAAAACATTACTTAGAATAGGTTATATTTCACATCACCCATTTTAGAAAGGGACGTAACTTATTACATTTCACATTACCCATTTCACCAAGGGACATAATTCATCTCACATCAATTTCATTTCACATAGGTAGATTACATCCCTTATATTAGATAAATATTAGGAGTAATGTAAGCTTATTTTAGGATTAATGTGACAGATAGATTAAAATAGGCAACGCATTAAATGTATATTTATAGAACTAGTATTAGTATGTCAGTATTTAGAGTAATATTTCTGTAGAATACAGTGGTTAAGAATACCAGGGTACAAACCATTAACCCTTTTTTCTTACATGTAAATATGTTGTAAATACTTGACGTGTGCAACGATTGACGCACAGTCATTAGGCTCAACTCTGTCAAACTGAGCCAAACTTGTACAGTGTCACTCCAAGGTTTTTAAATAATTATGAATGTAAAAGATGTGTAACAAAAATGAGGATGAAAGATGTGTGACAGAAATGAGGATGAAAGAAGTGTGTCAGAAATGAGGGTAAAAGAGGTGTGACAGAAATGAGGGTAACAGATGTGTGCCAATAGTGAGGATAAAAGAAGTGTGACAGAAATGAGGATGAAAGATGTGTGACAGAAATGAGGGTAAAAGATGTGTCCAATAGTGAGGGTAAAAGAAGTATGACATAAGGGAAAGTGAAAGATGTGTGACAGAAGTGTGAAAGTTAGAACACATGTAAAATATACAGGAGAGAGTGAGAACAGTCAGCGGATTTTTTCTGCCCCTCAACAAGACTTTTTATTTTTGTTGCCGTCAAATGTTGGTTTCAATGTTGAAAATGTGTTGTAATGAATGTATTTTGTGTAGTTTAGTTTAGGATCTTAGTGAAAGTATTTTGAGTCTCATAAGACAGAAACGTAGTCACAGATTTGTATTATACACATGTTTGTGACCACAGTTAAATGAATTATGACACTTGAAAAACTAACTTACATACACATGATAGTTAGATACACATGTTAGAGGGTAGATTATACGTTTAATTACATCCAAACACGCAAACAACCAGAAAAACAAACATATAAATTGCATACACTTTTTTTAGACCAAAGGGAGATAACTCCGGATCAGGGGACATAATAGACAACGAAACACTAACTTAACAGTGAAATATGACTTTACACGCGGAAGCGAGATAGGTAAAGCCTGTCGCTCACAGCTTGTGTAATGGTTGTTTAATATTATATGGGGGACATGAAGCAATTCATGTGTTGACCTTCAGAAAGTCAACTTTGTATGGGTAGTGAGTTAATTTACTATTTGAGGGCAGGTCTTATAAGACAACGGTCCGGTTCAGACATACCTCTAATTAATATAATATTGCGATTGAGAAAAGGGCTCACGCCAACCAGACAAGTTTGTGGCGATTGCCAGTAGCCAAGTAAAGTGATGCTACATTGTGACATTAGTCAGTAGGTCTATTGAGTAGCCCAAAGCCAGGTTATCTACAGTCTTTGACAAAAATTAGACACACTAATTTTTTTAGAAACCTCTTGCGTCACAACCAATGAGTCAAAGTTGATGACGCAACACAGGAGGGGAGGGTGTGTGTCAAAGACTGACACAGGAGGCAGGAATCCTGCCTCATGATAAAACACCACCGGGACGTGGGGTCAACCTCAGATAGAGTAGAAGGAACATAGTGCCCGGGATCAGGGCAGGATAGATGATAGAAAAGGGGGACTAGTAACTAGTCCTCACACGAAGGCGTTGACCAGATAGTTAGCACTACTGGTCACGACGGAATCACGCCTGCGTGATCGCTACGATTGCCGCTCAAACCAAAGCCAGCTAATAGAAGCGTGCTAACTGACCTAGCACGCAAAGAGCCGAAGGGCGTATGAAGGTCCTTCCGCGTGGCGTGTAGCGACGCGAGTGAAGGAAGTCAGACTGGGGACTGACTCTGTAGTGTTCACATCGTATAGAATAGATATGTGTTTTCATATAGCCTAGTAGATATAGATTAACTATAGGGTTTAGGAAAACTAGTGATAGAGAATATTGTGACTTTATGTGTGATTAGATAGCGACTGTTTTGCAAGTGTAAAGAGCCAACGGCAATAAAATGTACCCTTTCATTCCTCGCACACGACTTGCAAGTTTCTTGTATGGTGTGGGAGAAGTAATCCGATGATGCCTGAAACATGAGTTGTTGACATTCCGTCTCTGAACAGTAAACAGCAGAGTAGACAATCTTTCACGAAGACTCAAAGCGGGTCTGTCACCTATGTGTACGTGTGAACAAACTACACAGACAGCTGAACAGACCCTTAAAAATGGACACATGATGACTAAATTGCGGTATCATTTCTGGTCACTCCATACGCACATTAACGCACAGCTATTTGGAAGATTTCACGAACTCAATATAAAAAGCTAAATGCATCCTAGTAACATGAATACTTGTGTACAATTATTAACCAGCAGCTGAACAAACAAGACGGAAATGAAAAATAAGGTAAGAAATATATTCCTTCTACTTTCCTGTCAATTTACACATTATTTACCCTATGCCTCTGTAAATTCTCTGTCTTTACTAATATTACACATTGCACCCCTCTCGGGAGTCTCCGTGGTGAAGTGGTCAAGCCGTCTGACTAGGGCTCCGAAGGTTGTATATTCAATTCCTTCATTTCACGAGTGCATTTTTTCAGGGACTTCCGAGGGTCGTCTACGGAGCTACGGAGTTCGTGCTTTGTGAGACGCTTTCCTCCCTGCGGAAAGAGACTGAGCTATATGGGATAAAACCCGGTGCAATGCAGTCGACCCTGCCGACTTTTAAGCTACTTTTTTATTGCACCCACTCCCATACGAATCTGGCTACGCTTTGTACTTGTGTCCTTACCAGAAATAACGTGGTTTACTGTAAGACTAGTTTATTAGCGTGAATTCACTACATTTTCCCATAAACATCAAAGAAATGTCGCCGCTTTCGATGATTTAAGTTGCTTTTGGACCTATCAAAGTCATATTCCTTGGGTAGGGGTAAATATAAGACGGCAGGAAAAATTTCATAACGATGCAACAGACAGTTTTCAAAATAATTGATCGTGAATGACGGCAATCATTTCTGGACATACTACAGTAGTAGTTGGTGGTGTGGTTATTATTGTTACTTTTGTTGTTTTGTGTGTGCAGTTGATATTGTGGTCTTCTCGTTGTGTGGTTGCAGCAGTTATTGCAGCTGTTGTGTGTGTGTGTGTGTGGGTAGGTGGGTGGGTGGATATGTGTGTTTGTGTGGGTGGGTGGTGGGTGTGTGTGTGCGCGCGTGTGTGTGTCTGTGTGTGTATGTGCACACGCAGTTGTGGTGTTCTGTTTTGTCCATCAAGAATGATGATGACCATTCATTTCATCCAGTTGGGTTGAAGGTATGGAACCGTGGGTTCTAAGATGGCTGATAAGGCCTATTTTGGCTCGAAATGTTCTTTGACAATGTGTTCTTTGCAAAGAATGCTTGACGTTCTTGGGGGATCTCCTGTAGTGATTTTTCTGTCCAGCCTTTTCTTCACAGCTCTTGCAGTCCTGATTGCTTCACATGTGACTGCACCCTTGCGTAATGATGTACGCCATGAATCTCTGTCATTGGCAGCAATCTCCCAGGTGTCATGATGAATTCCAAAAGCTTTCAGTGAGATTTTCAGAGTGTCTTTAGAGCGTTTCCTCTTGTCGCCTTGGGAGCGTTTACCACAACGCAGCTCGAATGACTTGCGCTGTGAATTGGATTAAAGTGAGGAAGAATTGCGCAATTCGTCGACCCCACTCTCTCGCCTGAGTCCGTCTGAGTCAAGTGGCAAGACAAGTCAAGACGACTGGAGACGAATACAGATGCAGTGGGTGACCAGGGAGCTCTAAGTGCCTTGCCGTGCTCATTACGTTCCACAACGCTTTGCAGGTAAACGCCGTCTTGCCCGTTGAATCAACAATGATTTCTTTAGCGCAGTCTCCCGAATCCTGTCTTCATAAGCTGGGTAGGCATACCCTAGTTCACTGATTGGTTTTACACCAAATCGGCTACCCACGCCTGGTTTAGCCAGCCTCTCACAGCTGTTGCCCGGGGGTGGCCGCTGTCGCATGCTGACAGCTACTAGGAGCCACAGGCGCGAGCTGGGTGTCAGGCTTGGACCAGTGGGGGATGGGCCCTGAAAAGAGCGTGACAATAATCCGTACCAAAGGTACTACCAATGACTGACACCCCGTAACCCCGTGATCTAATTGTGTGGTTACAGCAGTTATTGTTGCTTCTGTTATTGTTTTGTTGTATGTGTTGTAGTTGTTATTGTGGTTGTAGTGTTTTAGTATAGTTACAGCAGTTATTGCTACTGCTGTTGTGTGTGTTTCCGTTGTTATTATAGTTATTCTTGTTGTGTTTGTAGTATAGCTGCATCTATTATGGCTGCTCGTGTTGTTGCTCTTCTTGTAGTTGTTCATCTCATACATACATCCAACCTCATGATCAGTACATCCTCATCGCCCATCCACTGAGCCAAGCAAACACCGATATCGAACCCCACACGCCTGAGTACTGAGTGTCGGTCAGATCCTCTGGTCACTCCCTGCTCTAGGCTATGATGAATTATGTTTCTCCACGCTATTCACGATTCCTAAAAAGGCACCGACCCCGTGTGGTTTATCATGCTTTTTATGTGCACACTGTACCTCCCCTTTCTTAGCCGTTATTTGAGAAGGTTTTGTATCCCAGTTCTCTACCCAAGATTTCTGATAGGGTTGTTGTATAATTAAAAGTTCTTTTAAACATGTCTACTCCTTACTGGAAAAGAACCGCGATAGCGCACTGGGGATCAGGCGTACTCGATCGCCTGGTGGACATATGTTCGAATGCGCTTTGAGGAGTGCATTTTGTTGTCATTGAGGCTTGCAAGTCATCTAGCCCTAACAATAAGTGCAAGAAATGTGCTGCAGGCGTATCGGAGGTCGGCACGATATTGACCTCGGGACCCATTGAGTGCTGATTGGTCTAACAATGTGCTACTAGAACCATACGCCCAGTACGCCTCATGGCGTGAATAGGGGTCCTCCTTTTTTACAGAAAGAACCAGACTGTGAACTCGAATCGGACACAAACACGTTTCCGCCAGAACGGATCCTCCAAAAGTATGATGTGATGTAATGAAAGTACAAGGATGATGGTGTTTCTCCCGACCTTACCACCTAACTAACTAAATACTTCTGATTGTTTCCAGCAGGCTCATTCACAGCCGCCGTCAATCTCAGGCAGTCGCCAGTAATCTCCCACCTGAGAGATGCCTCTGACCCGGATATCATACCTATAGCAGACACCAATGATGGTCCATTGGCTGTGGACATCAGTCTGTCCCTCATCAAAATCCTCGATGTGGACAGCGATAGAGATGAGGTCGAAGTTCTGATTTGGCAGTCACTTTCCTGGCACAACCCAGCTCTCGCATGGGATGTAAGCCAGGTCGGATTTAACGAGACGAGCGTTAGTCTGCCAACCCAGTATCTCTGGCTTCCAGATATCACCATCTACAACGCTGTCAGCTCGCAGGAAGTGCTTTCACCCAATGTGGCTGTTGTAACCAGTGACGGTTCCGTGTACTATGTACCAGCTGTGCGAGTACGCGTCACCTGCGACCTTCAAAACGTTGATACTAGCAATGGAGAAATTTGTACGCTGAAGTTTGGCTCATGGACACAGTCCAGTAAAACCGTGATTCTGTCTAACTCAGGGGCGGGCATCGACACGTCTTACTACGTTCCCAATCCGAACTACAGCATCCTGACCACTTATTCCCAAAAACACAGCAAGGAGTACCCGTGCTGTCCTGGGGACAGGTATGAGGACATTGAGTTCCAGTTCGGTATTATAAAGCTTTATCATGCTGTGCCCATTTCCGAGTAGAAGAAGCGTTCGGTGTATTAACATAGGAGACACCGTTTCTTACTTTTTAATTTCTTCATCTAACAGCTTAATCTCTGCGTAATAAAGTTATTTAACCCCAGCAAATCATGAATGATTTATTCGAATTGTTTCTTCCTTCTGTTATTTCTTTCTTTTATATTTATTCTTTTTGTTGTTGCCGCAGCTGTTGTATTTGTTGTTTATACTCTTGTTGCTTTTTTTTTTAAATTGTTATTCTTGATGGTGGTTGATGTTTTTGTTGTTAATGTTGATGGTGTAGTTTTTTATGATGATCTTGTGGTGGTTGGCGATTTTCAGTTGATGTTACTGTTGATATTGTTGTGTTTTGTTTGGTAGTTGTTGCAATTGTTGTGATGGTGGTTATTGCTATTGATAATGTTCTGATAATGGTTGTTGAGGATATTGTGTTTACAACGGTGTCGTAATTTTTGTTGATGGCGTTGTTGATATGATAATGATAAGGATCGGCTGGTAATGGATGTTTGAATGATGATGATATTTCTCACGACCTTGTCCACGCGCTAGATAACTTGCACTCTGGTTCTTGTCAAAGCACACTGACCAGGAGCCTAGCAAGAATCTTCAGCCGGATTGATGCCTCTGATCCGGATGTTTCCACTGAAAACTTCACAGCCGCCTTGGACACAAACATCCACCTGTCGCTGGTCAAAATCCTCGGCTTGACTAGGATAGGTCACAATCAATCGATGATTACAATCAACAGTGCAGACATTGAACATGTCTCCGAATATCTTGGCTAATTAGCAATGGGCAGTGTGGAGTAGAAGTTAGATCTATATTACTGGCCATAACAAAGGCTAAATTGAATGAAGAACATTTGGCACAACAGCAGAAAACAAGGTAAAATATTTAGGAACATGTATCTTTCCTGTGGCAACTTATGAATATGAGTCCTTAACCCTCAACAACGGCGAACATTGAGGCTTTTGATCTTAAATGTTTTTTTTTTTTTTCAGCTGATGTTGATGTACTAGGCAATATTACGCTCAGTAGTTTGCAATTGCTTTCTGATCGACCGGCTCACATATCCTGTAAGTTACCAACGCGGTGAGAACCGCTACCGATTCTCGCGCAGGTTATGTTACTCGCGAGAATATACGGGATTACGGAGAAAGACGTTAACTCCTAGGCCAGAGAGACTTAAATGTTAAGTTCTTAAAATATCGTGAACCAAGAAGAAATACATGACATTCTACAAGTTCCGATCATCGAATAAAACTGACTGATAAACAGTGTCATGTCTTGGAAACCGAAATGTTTTGACATTATTAATCGTGATACTCATTTCAAGAACGATGAAAGGAGGCACGGTTTCCAAAACGATAACTTTATTAATCGTGATATTGATGTCAAGAACGATGAAAGAAGGCACGGTTTCCAAAACGATTACTTTATTAATCGTGATATTGATGTCAAGAACGATGAAAGGAGGCACGGTTTACAAAACGATGACTTTATTAATCGTGATATTGATGTCAAGAACGATGAAAGAAGGCACGGTTTCCAAAACGATAAGGTAGGGACAAGCACGAAGATGGACAATGGACACTGCAGACATCTTGGGCATGAGTTGCATGAGGCAGAAAGATGGCAATGGGCAGACTATTCGGAGTGCCTAAACAGGACCTTAAAGCTTGTTGGCTGTTTGTGATTTTCAAGGTTCAGTAATTTGTCATTGCTTTCTTAACGAACGACGCTTATGCAACTGTTAAAATTAACGCAAGACGATCTGCTTCCACATCGCCTACGGCTAAATTCGAAACCAGCATTCAGGATTGTGAAACATGCAATGCCTTACGCCACTATCCTACAGTGGGCTTGTATGGTAGGAGCTATATTCTGCACAGAACGTCCATATTGATGATGGACTGGAAAAAGAAACGAAATCGAGGTTCTGGCCCTAATAGTCTGTTGCCAGGAGCAGGCAGCTCTCACCTAGTATGTAGCAGGTAATGCATTTAACGTGATCGGACTAACTTCGTCCATGCTAGTACCCCGCTGTCATACCTGAATATCTACAACAGTGGAAGTTCTCACACCTCACCTTTGTGCTCAATGACGGATCTGTGTTCTGTAAATCATGTATCTGAGTACGTATCACCTCCGATCTACAGAACTTCTATTCTAACACTGGAGCAACTTGCACGTTGAGGTTTCCCTCAGAACACAATCAATTGCCATCAAGTCAATATATATAACTCACCATGTAGAATCATTAGGTTATACGTCTCCAACCCGAACTGTGACATCCCGGCGGACGACAGTGTCAATAGTAGATAGCAGGAGTATGGTGAGAGGGAAAAGAGCCGGACAGAGTTTGGGGTGGGGTGCGAGGCAAGATTATAACGAGATGCAGATATGGTGATCGCAATCCCAAAAACACAATGGATACCAGGACGCTCAACAAAAGCTGTTGCTACTACTATTACTAATCCATATAGTGGGGGGGGGGGGGGGGGTGAGGGGGAGTGAGAAGGCCACATAGACAGACCAACGGGAAGAGGGGGGTAAGAGAAATGAAGACAGATGGAGGTGAGACGCGCCTGTCTGTCCGTGTGTCTGGCCTCCTACTCATATTGCCTGTGTGTATAGCTCTATTTAATCCCCCTCCCACCTGGCCATCTTTCCTCTCTCTTCCACTATGCTGTCTGACCAGACGAACCGATAGAGTGGGAAAGAGTAGATAGGGCCATACGGACGGACGGAAGCGAGAAAGAGTGGATTAGACAGACAGATGTAGTGGGAAAGAGAACAGACTTCAAATGGAAATAGTGACGTGGGGGGCCTAGGTGGACAGGGAAGAGGGGAATATCAGTAGTGTATTTCGGGCTCTATCATCTCCTTTTTTGTGGAGGTGGAGGTGAAGTATTATAGATATCTCCACAAAGGGCGATAACTCCTGATACGGCTAAGGGGCGATAACTAGGTCGTATCTAAGGGAGATAATTCTAAGAAAAGACAATTCTTATGTTTCTAAGGGCAGATAACTATTGAGTGGGTGTATAATATTTTAATTAATTATTTTAAACAAAAATTAAATACAATAAATAAAAATGAAAAACAAATAATTAAAAAGACCTCGCGTGGGGTGGGAGTGGAGAGCATGTGCGCGGGCTCGTGAGGTGCGGCTAGACGATTCGGGTTTAAAAACTATCATCATAGGGGTTACAAATGAAAACTTTAAAAAAGTAAAGATGGCCGGTATTATTGATTGTAATGGATATGGCTTAGTGAAATTCATTGGTATGGGGTGGGTAGCGGTTATTAGTTGTCTGTATAGGGTCGTAGTGGCTTATTCACTATCATCATACGGGTTACAAATGAAAACCTTAAAACATTAAATGTGATCGGTATTATTGATTGTAGTGGGCATGGTTTAGTGAAATTAGTTGAGAAGGAGTGGGTAGCGGTTATTAGTGAGCTGTAAAGTGTCGTATTAGTGTAGACGCTATCATTATACGGGGTACAAATGAAAACCTTACAAATTAAATGTGATTGATATTATTGATCGTAGTTGGTAGGGTTTAGTGAAATTAGTTGAGAAGGGGTGGGTAGCGGTTATTAGTGAGCTGTAGAGTATCGTATTGGTGTAGACACTATCATCATACTGGTTACAAATGAAAACGTTAAAATGTAAAGATGGACGGTGGTATTGATTGTAGTGGGTATGGCTTAGTGAAATTATTTGAGAAGGGGTGGGTAGCGGATAATAGTGAGCTGTAGAGTGTCTTATTGGTGTAGACACTATCATCATACGGGTTACAAATGAAAACCTTAAAAAAGTTTAATGTGATCGGTATTATTGATTGTAGTGGGTATGGTTTATTGAAATTCGTTGCGAAGGGATGGGTGGTAGTTATTAGTGGTCTGTAGAGGGTCATAGAGGTTTAAATATTATCATCATACGGGTTACAAATTAAAACCTTTAAAAAGTAAAGATCACCGATAGTATTGGCTGTAATGCGTATGGCTTAGTGAAATTCGTTGTTAAGGGGTGGACCACGTGTTTTTTTATGTCTAGCTGTCTGTATATCTATCTTTCTGTATATCTATCTATCTATCTGTATATCTATCTATATGGCTGGCTGTATGTGTTTTTTGTGTTTTGATCGTATGTCTGTCTGCTTATTTGTAGTTGGGCTTGTGTGTCTCTTTATGTGTATACTTCTTTGCTATCTCTCTGTCTGTTTGACATTTTGTCCACCAGTCTATATGACTTTGTATGCCTATAGGTGACAGATCACTATAAGGCATACAATGGTACTACATCCCCCGGCAACATGTAAACATATCATCATGAGATCGTATGTATCACTGGGTGTGTATGTGATGCCATTCTGAGCATTTGACATAAATAGCACATAGGTGTGAAGGTTAGTATTATGACAGATGGCTACGCATCCTCAATTCATGAGCCTGAACCGAACCTGAAATTATGTCTTATATGTGCTTATGTGTCATCACATTAACCCTTATGAAGATGAATTTCCAATCTCGTGAATGAAGCTACTTAACTGCTTCCGGTTTTGTATGTTTATAACAAACTTTACTTACTTCAAGTATATACGAGGTAATATATATATTTAAAAAAAAAGAAGTTTTAAAATGAAAAGTAAAGATCGCGGCACAGGTTAGGAGGTCGACATGTCGACAACCTCGATCTATATTTAAGAATCCCATCGTCAGAAGTCTTGGGGTTTCCGCTCTATATACCTAATGGGCGGTTATTACTGTCTGCAGTGGATGGGATTTAAACATTATCGTCATACCACTGGCGATGTGTTAGAGATACAACACTCGTCCTCGGGCTGAGTTATGGTGTACAATCAGTCATATTATCACATGTCTAAGGGATACAACCAGATCACGTGCTCACTGGCTAAAACCAGTCAAAGATGGCGGTGCTTCCTGTGAACTGCATAACGATACACGTGGAACACGTGGCTAATGACTCAACCGGTCAAAGACGGCATCGCATCCGGTCACGCATAAGGACACGATCAGTACACCTGGCTAATGACTTGACCGGTGAAAGATGGTGATGCATCCAGTGACATGCATAACGATACACGTGGAACACGTGGTTAAATGGCTACAACCAGACCACATGCTCACTGGCTAAAGCCGCTCAAAGATGGCGGTGCTTCCTGTCACATGCATAAGGACACAACCAAACCACGTGGGTCATAGTTACAGCCGACCAAAGATGGTGGCGCATCCTATCACATATGTAATGGTATATCCGAGACACGGGCTCACTGGCTAAAGTTGACCAAAGACGGCGGTGCTTCCTGTCACATGCATAAGGACTCAACCAAACCACGTGCGCCATAGTTACAGCCGGTCAAAGATGACGTCGCAACCGAGCACATATGTAATGGTACATCCGAGACACGGGCTCACTGGCTAAAACTAGTCAAAGATGGCTCTGCTTCCGATAACAGGCATAAGGATACAGCCAGTGCAAGTGGTTAATGATTCAACCGACCAAAGATGGTGATGCATCCTGTGACGTGCATAACGATACACGTGGAACACGTGTCTAATGACTCAGCCAGTCAAAGATGGCGTCGCAGCCGGTCACATGTGTAATGTCATCCCGAGACACGTGGTTAAGAGGGATACTACAGAAAAAGAGTGATCTATCGGTTGTCGAGCCAGCAAACCTAACTCATGATGATCACCGTGTGTGGGAGTGATTCCACTACATCGTAAACATTGCATCCGAAAGCTAAAAGGGTCACACTTCTCTCTCTCTCTTTTCTATATCCGTGTAGTCCTAGTTTCACCGAGTAACACCAAAGTACACCCTTGCATCAATACTACATAAACTGGTCTCGAAAATAGCATACGCGCGTTTAAACAAGTCATCATAGCGTCCGACTAAGCCATTTTTGAATACTCGTAGTGCAGAGATGTGATCACCGATGCTAGTCTGGGAAGTCGTATCTGTACGTAACAGTTATCGAACGATACAACGACGAGTGGCAAGTGCATGTTAAAAGATGTATAATATTAAACAATAACACAACAAACTGTCCCGACTCAACCTTAGGCGATGCATGTAACATGACATGTCACGTGTCCGATGTCATAACCAGCGACGTTATCACGTAGCAAATTAGACATCTACACTTTCATGACCTCTCTATGTGTCCATACGTGTCTTTACATCTTTCTCCAGGAATCCATTTCCAAGACCAATATATGTTTTTCAGTGTGCCTGCTCAGTGCCACACTTCACAACCAGACAAAAGTACACCTTCTATGTACCACTTCAACCGTAAAATACGAAACTATGTTAGACAAAGTATTAAAATTATTGTTCAAATACAGAAATATCTCGTCCAAACTTATAAAAAGTAGGAACATTATTTAACCTATTGGGAAAAATATCAAACAAGTAGGACAATTTGTTAGTCAAATAGAAATAAATTTTGACCACGTAACGAAATATCTTGTCCAAACTTATGGAAAGTAGGAAAATGTGTTAGCCAAATGGGGAAAAGATTGACCAAGTAACAAAATATCTCCGCCAAACTTATGAAAAATAGGAAACTGTTAACCAAGTGTGAAAAAGTATCGGCCAAAGGGAGAAATATCTCACCCAAACGTATTTTAAAAAAATAGGAAAGTGTATTAACCAAATGGGAAAAAATATCGTCCAAAGAGAGAAATAGCTCGTCCAAACTTATAAAGAGTAGGAAAATTGGCAGCCAAATTGGAAAAAGTTAGGCCAAACACAGAAATATCTCAACCAAACTTATAAAAAGAAGGAAAAGTAATGGTCAAGTAACGAAATATCTCCGCTAAACTTATGAAAAGTATGAAACTTTGTTAAGCAAGTATGAAAAAGTATTGGCCAAATACAGAAATATCTCACACAAAATTATAAAAAGTAGGAAAATTTGTTAAACAAATGGGAAAAATATTGGTCAAGTAAAGAAATATTTCAACCAAACATATAAATAACTCGTCCTAACTTATATAAAAAAAAGTAGGAACATTTGTTAGCCAAATCGGACATCCGCATACTAGCGACTCTCATAGATCAATGACACCTATGTTTAAAAACACTTCAGAGCTTTACCACCAAAGTTTAACATAGCCAGCATCATAAACATTTCTTTTTGTCATTATATCAACATGAATTAATAGTTACGAACACAAAGGTACACTGTTACGTTTTACTTTGTAAGTACACTATTAACGCATCACATAAAGATATTACTACTACCACCTCCAATTCTCCACATCACACTATCTTCATCAAAGGTGTCCTCCCTAGGAACAGTACACTTATCCCTACAAAAGAGGTTTTCATCAACATGATATTTCCAATGGTCATCTTTCTTCTTAACATAATCCCGTATCACACAACCCTCAAACCAGTCACTTAGAGACCTGTTATGTATCTTCTGTAGGTATGTCAAGAGTGTCTTGAACTTTTATCTGGAAGGACATTCACACTACATAATTAGCAACGTCGCCACTTTTCGTCTTTTACACTACCCAAATATTCAACATACTATTCCAACGTACCCTGCTAAAGAAGCCCTTCTACAGACTACGCGTGCATCTCTCTACACTCTTGCTTTCTTTCTACCATAAAAATATCTCTGTCTTTCGTAGATGTCTTTACAACATTTCCATGTCACATCACCAAGAACTTCAAACCTCAGTTGTACACGAGCTCCAACGAAACACTTATGACGGTTAACAACATTTATGGTAAGGTCATATGTGATTCCACCTGGCATAGTTTCTATATCATCTAGGTATTCATCATCACCGAACCATTTACCATGACTGTCATCTTCAACTTTCCATGCCACAATGTCTGCTACACTAACATTTCATTGTTCCCTCTCTCAACAATACAAGGGTTTTTCTCAAAGTCTAGCTAAAATAACATTTCTGATGGTGTCCACACGAGCTCACTTTAGCTTTTCACATCCGCAATAGCGGTAAGTCTGCAACCAACCAACAGTGTCTGTTATGAAGTCGGCCTTTCTTAAAACCACGTCTGCCTTATTGAGCCCTTGAATACCGTCTACCACATCTTCTAACCGACTTTCAACGTTTCATACCAAATAACACTAACATTCTCTTTGATTACAGAACAGCCGATTCTCTGCTGACTAAGCAGATTTTCCAACCTAATGGAGATAAAGCAGCTGTCCCCTAACCTACTAGGCGCTATTCTAGACAACGAATATAGTCATCAACCATCAACCCTAGGAAGAACTTGAAAAAACAACAGAGATGGGGGTTGCTGAGACGAATGATTTTGAATTCCTTGGACTACCAGAATTACTAACGATGATCGCATAAGAAAAGCCTAATGAAAATAAAGCATTATAGACATCACACACAACAAACTATTTTTTAAGACACATAGATACAAACCAGTGTTAGTAATGGAAAAAGTTAAATTTGTGTGATTAAATTTTAATCAAAATTTAAAAATAGTAAATCGCAATTTTATTGCGCAAGATATAAGCTCGATACACGTCCTATACCTAGCCTATGCCTGTATATTACGTGAAGCGCACAATAAAATTGCGATTTATTATTTTTAAATTTTGATGAAACCAATACGACACTCTATTGCCTGTATATTACGTGAAGCGAACAATAAAATTGCGATTTATTATTTTTAAATTTTGATTAAAATTTAATCACTCAAATTTAACTTTTTCCATTACTAACACTGGTTTGTATCTATGTGTCTTAAAAAGGAGTTTGTTGTGTGTGATGTCTATAATGCTCTATTTTCATTAGGCTTTTCTTATGCGATCATCGTTAGTTACTCTGGTAGTCCAAGGAATTCAAAATCATTCGTCTCAGCAACCCCCATCTCTGTTGTTTTTTCAAGTTCTTCCTAGGGGTGATGGTTGATGACTATATTCGTAACATAAGCCACCTCGTTGGCAGCACCGATGGCCGTGTTTTTTTTTCGCAGTTTGTTTTCCGTTGCGTAACAAACATACAAATGATTCCACTTATGTATTTGATTCCCCTTTCTTAACTGTCGATTTAGCTCTGGCATCCTCACACCACACACTCATGGCCCTGAGTGGCGTAGGATGAATTTGCTCGTAGTGTTCCGGGATCAATCCCCTCTATGTTGTCCTGAGAAGCAGACCGAGCCAGAATGGTGAAGGACAGGAGGCATAACACCACGGACCCGAGATTTGACAGACATGACCGCCTACGCCACTAGACATCTGATGTGCATGCCAGCGCTAATCGACCACGTTGTAAATAATGCTCCTCTGGCCAACAACCATCGCCTTCCTAGTTCGTTCAAATATTCACAGCAGCAGCACAGGTCATCATCATCATCATGTGCCATAGAGGTAAGCGTGTGGGAAGGGGGGGGGGGTGTCCTGTTTTGCCATCTCACTCGATTACCAGAGTTAAGGATCAGCTGTGTTCTTGTCTCGACCATACAACGTGGCCAAGCCATCCAGGTATTTACTTCTGCCTTTCCTCTTGCTCTCTTCCCTTCGATCTTGCCAGTTGTCACCAAGTTTTCCTATTTATTTCTTCTCATAAAATGCCCAAATCAAAACTGACTGTCTATGTCTAATTTCTCTAATCAGCTTACGGTTTTCATTTGTTTCTTGTAGGACGTGGCATTGGTTTTTCTGTCTGTCCATTGTATTCTTTGCACTCTCCTCAGAAATCACATTTCCATAGCCCTCGGATGTTTTTTCAGATTATCTGCTCATTGTCCACGCTGCACATCCATACAAAAGCACAGGTTCATCCCCGTACAAGTCGATCACACACTATTTAAAAATAAAAAAACATGGAACACAGAAAAAAGATGCACACGTGGCTGTGCACCCCAAACAGAGGATTAGGATTATAAATTTAATCTTTCAAAATAGCAATCAGCATTGGCTTGATACGCAAGATTGCATACGTTGCTTCGTGGAAATTTACACGACAATACATGTAGATTCTTATCACAGAAAATTAACTACCTGACATGAAAACAGCATTACTACAGAATAATTATATCACAATATGACATGAATCACTTGAAGACGTAAAAATAGCATAAAGAAATATGACAAAACAGCATTACATAAAATATCCCTTCTACACGTAAATGGCATTATTTCAGAGCAATGTAATCGGCATGACAAAGGATCACCACACCCATGTGCTTTAACATGTAATCATATTTCCCCCCATACATTTGTCACACATATAATGTTTATTACACACACATATAATCATGTTTATTACACGCAGCCATGCGTACTCGCTGTCTCCACACCCACATGGTTAGCTACAGCACCCTACACCCACACAATAACACACCCACATAATGCCACACCCACAGAAGGTGGATACCTACACACGACACGCTCTTTCTTTGGCACCAGACTTAGCGTTGTTGTTTTGTTTTTTTTAAGTGCCGGTCGTTCAGAGAGTAATGGCAAACTACTGAACGTAAAACATGCCAAGAGACCACAAACAGCCAAAAACTGCTAGTGTTGCCTGCCACGTCATGTAAAGGGTATGCAACTAATCCATAATATTTCATCTGTAAATTCCCGCACACCCGGATGCCTCTACCAACATATGCTGTCTATGTGTACCCACTTCTATAAATGTCTCCGCAGCTACATAATCTTCTTTATCTGGATACCTACGCCCACAGAATCTATCTCTAGACACCCACGCCGACAGAATCTATCTCCAGATACCCACGCCCACATAATATGTCTCCAGATACCCACGCCCATTGAATATGTCTCCAGATACCCACGGCCATTGAATCTGTCTCCAGATACTCACGCCCACATAATCATGTTTCTAGATACCCACGCCCACAGAATCTGTCTCCAGATACCCACGCTCACAGAATCTGTCTCCGGATACCCACGCCCACATAATCTGTCTCCAGATACCCACGACCATTGAATCTGTCTCCAGATACTCACGCCCACATAATCATGTCTCTAGATACCCCAATCCATAGAATCTGTCTCTAGATACCCACGCCCACAAAATCTGTCTCCAGATACCCACGCCCACATAGTATATCTCTAGATACTCACGCCCAAAGAATCCATCTCTAGATACCCACGGCCACAGAGTCTATCTCTAGATACCCACGCCCACAGAATCTATCTCTAGATACCCACGCCCACAGAATATATCTCTAGATACCCACGACAATAGAATCTATCTCTAGATACCCACGACAACAGAATCTATCTCTAGATACCCACGGCCACAGAATCTATCTCTAGATACCCACGGCCACAGAATCTATTACTAGATACCCACTCCCACAGAATCTTCTATTTCTAGATACCCACACCCACAGAATCTTCTATCTCTAGATACCCACACCCACAGAATCTTCTATCTCTAGATACCCACACCCACAGAATCTTCTATCTCTAGGTACCCACACCCACAGAATCTTCTATCTCTAGATACCCACACCCACAGAATCTTCTATCTATAGATACCCACACCCACAGAATCTTCTATCTCTAGATACCCACACCCACAGAATCTTCTATCTCTAGATACCCACACCGGTAGAATCTTCTATCTCTAGATACCCACATCGACAGAATCTTCTATCTCTAGATACCCACACCCACAGAATCTTCTATCTCTAGATATCCACATCCACAGAATCTTCTGTATCTAGATACCCACACCCACAGAATCTTCTATCTCTAGATACCCAAACCCACATAATCTTCTATCCCTAGATATCCACATCCACATAATCTTATATCTCTAGATACCCATACCCACAGAATCTTCTACCTCTAGATAATCACATCAAAGAATCTTCTATCTCTAGGTACTGTGATATACTAAAACGCCTCTACCAACCTTCTAAGATTGACGCTTTAAAAAGATAAATCCCTGATAGTTACTGTTTAAGCACCTTACTTTTTGGGGGAAGAAAAGAGCTAAACTAACCCGTAGGGCAGCCAAATTTATTTGGCCTTAGTTTGGTTCACGTACCTGGGCAGATCGGTTTTATTTTAAAATAAAGGGATTAGTAAGCCATTTTGGTTCAAGCGAACAAAGGAGACAGACACGTTAAGACTCCCCGCTCTGGGGAGGGCAGTTTAGCCCGAAAATATATCACTCTCTGGAGCAATTGGTATGTTAAATATACAATATATAATGTATTCATGTATTTTGATATGGTACATATACCAATGTGTTAATATAAGAATTATTAAGATGTTAAATCAATTATTCTTGTAAACTAGAGCCTGATTGGTTTTTTCTACTAAAGCAACCATGCTGTCATGTTCCTATTCTATGCATTTTCAAATTCCTATGTTTAAATAACTTCTATGCATTGTGAACTATATCTCACTATCAATGCTTAGAAATCTGTAAATATCCTATGTAGTGTAGATTCACTCTTAAGGACATTTCACAAACTTTCTCTTCACGTGGAAGCATAATCCTGATAACACATCTTATGAACATAGTTCATGTTGGAGAAATAGTTTACTAATTGCTAATCTGTAACTCGAGCTATCGTGCCAAATTTGAGTACAACCTTCTTGTTAACATATTAGTCCTCACACCATTGGTATGAGGAACATGTAATCATTTCATAAAATATTGGTAGGGAAATGTCATGTTTGAGAAGTATAATCTCAAGAAAGAAAACGCATGATATAATTGAATGTTCGGTTAGGATGTGCCTTCAAATTCGCATCTCCTCACTGTGGTAAGGGCATAAGCGAAGATTTATGGTTAGAAATTGCCAGCAACATTCAGAAGACGTGCCATGCTGCATGAGTTATTTCTAATAAATAAGAAACTTTCTTACAATAGAGGCAATTGGTAAATTATATCACGGCGTTCACTAACCTCATGCTGCTGTAATCAGTGGGGGAAATAATATATATTCTAGTTTTATGGATTGAAGAATGAGGAAATCCAAAAACATTGGCTCCTGTATTATTATTATTATTATTATTATTATTATTATTATTATTATTATTATTATTATTATTATTATTATTTTATGTTAATTCATATATGAGAAATGTACATGCTTGTTTTTCTCTGTATGATATATATATATATATATATATATATATATATATATATATATATATATATATATATATATATATATATATATATATATATATATATATATATATTCATATAATCTGTTCATGTTAATGTTACCCCAGTGGGAGACATGATGGTGGTGATGTAAGAAACCTTGTGTATGTCAGCACCACAAGAAGATAATGTGAATGATATGGTTGATGGCCTGTGGCCTAACACTGATTACACCTAATGAAAGAAGACGAGGAATTATGAGACAAAAGGCCTATGGCTCAGAAAACCTTGTCAGGTTATGACAGATATCTGGATGGAAAGGATGGATAACTCATCACAAAAGTCCCAGTAACAACATATAATGGAATATTGAGTGAGAAGATACCTTACTCATAATAAGAGCTAGAACCGCTCAACAACAAGCGACGAGGGACAAGGGACACATGATAAATACTGTCCTATCTCTTCCCCCTTTTTTATTTGTAATTGTGTTGTAAACATGTTAACCTAAAACAGTAGATTAATGCTGGGGTTATATTCTTTTATCATTTCCAGTTCTAGAAGAGAAGCAAGTGGTGGTTTTTGTTTGGACTATCACTAAAAACTGGATCCTGGGTTATCAGCCAGTAGGAAGTGATAAATGGCAACCTGTCCTACACATATAGTCTGGACCAATACATCAATGTTTACTGCTGCACTCATTAGCTGCCACAGCCAGCAAAAGACAATTTCTAAGATGACTGACAACGTTATTGATGAAGTACTACTTCAGTAGGAATATTCAGGAAGGACTTCAGTATCTAACAATCTATAAAGATAAAGATCTACAGAGTAACCGACAACAGTGTATCGTCTGCTTTACTTCTGAGAAGTACCGCCTGAAGCATCATCAATCAGCGAAATCAGTGAGACTATGGGACAGTCCTACAAGTTTAATAAAACTAACAGCAGGAGAACCCTCCAACTGTATGTTGGATCCCAAGTTCATATTCAACAATGAATAATCCTTCGAAAGAAAAATTCATCCAGCAGCAAAAGTCAACATAAGGTTCAAGACACTAGAACACCAAATGGGAAGAGACACTGAAACAACATAAGCAAGTACAACCAAGGTACCAACTGAATACCAACTTAATATCAACTGAATAACAACAAAGAAACCAGATTACCTCATGGTTGAAATCTGCAACACACTGAAAGAAGCCAGATCTCAGAACCGAAACACCATCAGAAAGGCCACACGAAAGAAGCTAGCGGAGTAAATGCCTCTATGCATGCAACAAAAAATCATCTGATTGATTGCGACTCCAAGTTGTGTGTTGGAATTAATATTCTTCAGTTCCATGCCTTCAGCAGACCAGTCTTGGACATAGTTCCAGGTGAAAGTAAAGAATTTCTCACAGCATTGGATGTCCTACACTGGAAAGGGAAAGACTGAATCGGAACTCTTTGCTGGTCCCATGTCAGCCTAAATGACATCATCAATTGTGGAATAGGTTATGGATTAAGACTAGGTGAGTGAAAATCCATGTGTACAAAATTGGGATTCGGATATTAGAAGCCGAGAAGCTGAAAGGCTGTCGTCCTTTTCATCCGATATGGTGATATAGGGAAGACCCTTGTGATAAAATTCAAGATGCATCTCCTGAAGGTATGACCAACCTAAGGCCTCAATTTCACACTGGCACCGAGCCACTTGCAACAGAAGATTCTTGAATTCAGACCCATGGAGGGGATATGTGAAGTTATTTCTGAAGAATATGGATTATGAATATTCACCAGCCAACTTTAGTGGACATAATGTAAGTAGAACAGGATGTGAGTACATTTATTTGTGTCTCCGGATAAATATGGACAATATCTGCTTCGCACTGGAGAAGAATAACCGACAGCAACACCTAAGGAAAAAGACTAATTAAATCATTAGTTTAATTATTAGTTCCAATTGTGCTTCTATGTGGTTCTTCCATGCCATGATTTTATAAGGTTAGTAGCGTTTTTTAATGAGGGTATAACCAACTAGTGGTTGTTGTTTTGGTTGAATATTCTGACACCATCTCATTAATTTTTCAAATATGAGAATGGTAAATGGTGTGAGAAACCATTGTTTTATATGTTTGGTTTTCTGAACTTAGACCACTGTTTTGCTTTTATTTCTGTAAAAGAGGTCAAGGATATTTGAACCAATTAGTAGTGGTTGTGTTGTTTGTAATAACATTGTTTTTTTTTCTTGGGACAATGAGATTAATGTGTTTTTGATATCGAAAATCATTCCCATGTCTGTTCTCGAAATTCAGTGTGATCGTTACAATTATATATATATGTCACTGCAGATCTTGATTTTAATGCCTGAACTGTTTGTCAAAAAATGTTGATGTTTACATCAATTACGTGTTGATATTTGTTCAACAGTTGTTGTTATATATGTTGTAAACAAGCAATGTCCTCTAACACCATATTAAATTTATAGGGTGGTTTAGTGGGAATGCAGAAGTACGCACAGACACAGTTAGTTAGTTAGTTAGTTAGTCGACAGATCATCCTCGTTGCACATCGGACCATTCAGTCCATAAGTGCTCGGATCCCCTCCTCAGCAAATCCCGCAGCGTGTAGCGGCTAACGACGCCAGTTCTGTGTTGGTTTATCAATCTTCTTTGGCTTCCTGCGTAGTGTTCTTGTTTGGCCACCCCTCTTTTAATTTGCTGCTCTCGCAGTCTGGCCATTGTTGTAGATTCACAGTCATCACTTGGTTCTTGCAAAAGTCTCACTTCTCGTAGAGCATTCAGAATGTCAGCCTGGTCCATGGCGCGTCCGCCCTCAACAGTAGCCTCACCTGCGAGCTTGTCAGCCCGCTCATTTCCTTGTACTCCCGCATGCCCTGGCACGAAGATGAAACTAATCTTTGCCAGCCGAGACCGCTTCAGAGGCAGCAACCATTCTCTTCGGATCGACCCCTCCTCTATCCTCTTGATCATGTTCATTGAGTCGCTAAGGAAACAAGCCCTAGTGAATGTCTGTGTCTCGAGCCATGTTATTGCTTTACTTACTGCCATGACTTCCATGGTCAGGCTACTTGTGGTTTCAGTAAAAGCACCAGAGTCCTCCTTCACAATTCTCCCTCCGGCCCGAGCTGTAAAGGCCCATGAGCTTCTCACATGTCGGATGACCGACCCATCTGTGTAGATGACCGCGTCACTGTCTAGCGAATTCTCGAAAATCAACGCTTGTACTTCAGCCTCAACAGCAGCCGGATTTTCTTGTCTGCATTTTCTATCTAGTTGGATGCAAACTGAAAAGGATGTGCAGAAGTCTGTTGGCACTTGCACCCACTCCTCGCCAGGTTCTAAGTCCTCAAGTGAACACACCTGTTGAAGAATGTCCTCGGCTTGACCCATCCACGACCGTCCTCTTTTTAACCTGCTGCCCTTCACCTTCCTAATTTCACTATGCAGTGGATGCTGTGTGTTTGCGTTAATTCTGAGGTAGGCGCGTGCCCTGCAAACTTGCATTCTCTCTTCAATGGTTGGAAAATCAAGAAGGTAGCGCATCGCCCTGCATGCTGTATCTCTTGTACATCCAAGAATAATGCGCATAGCTTCATTCTGTATCCTTTCCATCCTTTCTATCTGCTTATGGCTGACAGTCAGGATTGCCATTGCATACTCCAAAACAGACATGACCAGCCCCTCGTACAGAAGACATAGATGGCGCTGCTCACAGTTTGCTGCCGCCATCACCCGCATCGCTGCCAAACCCCGCTTGGCCTTTGTTATCACCTGGTCTATGTGCACATTATAAGCAAGGCTTCGATCAAACCGTATCCCCAGGTAATTCATTGCCTGCGTTCTTTCCACCGTCTCTGAACACAGCATTACAGTTGGTGTTGGATTGTTGACAATATGATTATTCAACGAGAACCAAGTCACTGTTGCCTTTGTTGGGTTGACCATTGCCCCAGCTTCATCACACCAAGTACTTATGCGATTGAGTTCGGTTTGTAGCTCCACAGCAACCTCCTCTCTATCCTTACCCTGACGATACACTAAAACATCATCGGCATATGACAATGTCCTGCCAGGTCCAGTGATCTGCTCACTGGTGATTCTCACTGTGTAGGCGTTGAACAGTACCGGAGATAATGGTGATCCCTGTGGTAGGCCAGGATATATTGTTGTTGGTTCCGAAGTCCAACTGCCACATCTAAAAACTACTTTCCGTTGGAAGAGAGCTGCAGCGATCCAACTAAGGAGGAATGGACTTACGTTTAGTTCAAGAAGCTGAAACATTAAAAAATCCAGTGGTACTCTGTTGTATGCGTCCTCAAGATCAATCGCTGCAGCAACGGTTTCAGTGCCTGAGTGGAAACCTTCATAGACATCATGGGCAAAGACTGCTGCATTGGTCCAGGTTTCTCTTTTTGGACGGTACCCACCCAGGGTAGGTGGGAAAACACCTTGCCTCTCTAGTTGGCTTGATATTTTCCTGGCAATTACCTTCTCCAGCAGCTTGCCTATTGTATTCTGCATGGTTATAATTCGATATCCCTGAATTTTCTTGTGGTCTTTGTCAGGCTTCGGCAAGGGAATCAGATAGCTGTGTAACCATTCCTCCTTGATGCTAGCACTCCCTATACTGTTGTTGTACATGTCTGCTAGTTTCCCTAGCTCATTGTCGGTACACCTATTTATGTCGTCGTATCTTATGCCATCAGGACCTGGAGCACTGTTTTTTGATCGTCGAAGCACAGCCTTGATTTCTTGCACTGTCACTGTGTCTTCATCCGAAGTGTTCTGGGCCTTGCATCTGTCTGAGGTGACCTCCTTGGCCAGATTCCGGCCTCCCATGTCTGTCTGGTTGCTCTGCTCAAGGTAGCGTTCAAAGAGGGCTTTGCCCTTGTCCTCGTCAGTCCTCTGCCAGATGAGGTCAGCACCTTGGAAGTCAGAAATGCTCTTATTCTTGACTACACCACTCATGCTTTTATGTAGTCGCCAGAACAATTTCAGTGACTTGTCTGTGCTTACTCTTTGACACACCTCTGCCCATTTTTCGCTTTTAACCACCGTGACCAGTTTTTTGAAATAGCTTACTTTTGTGTGCATCTCTCTTTCTAAGTGCAAGCAGGGACTAGGATGACCAGCTCTGTTCTTCTTGGCATTTTGCCATCTCCTTACAGCACTACGCTTATCCACCCAAGCCTTCTCCACCTCGAAACTCCACCACGGTGGCTGCTCCCAGCTTTTTTTCCTTTTCTTCCTGCCCTGAAACGTTCTGCGCTTGTCACGTCTTATTTTACTCACCACATCTTGCCCTGTACTGTCATACTGGAACGTCTTTACCTTTAGCTTGTGCTGCCTGGTTCTGCCTTTCTCCACCAATATGCTGCATGGGTGGTGGTCGCTGCCATGGTGTCCTAGGACACCCCATCTACACACTGTAGTGAGTGAAGGTGAAACTAGCGCCAGATCAATAGCACTGTCCTCATCGCCTGGACGGCTTGCTGTCCTGGTGACACAGCCACTGTTGATACAAACCAGGTCGATGGTTTCCAGTGCAGTCTCGAGCTCCTCCCCTTGTGTATTGGAGGAAGTGTTTCCCCATGATCTGCCTTTAGCGTTGAAGTCACCACAGAAAATAACATTTCTCTCGTGGCCTAATATGCCACTTAAGCACTGCCACTTCTGGGCGTCCACACTCGCATTGCGGGCATAAACATTAACCAACACGAATGGTGTACTGGAATGAACTCTCAACGCCTGTATTTGTATATCGTCACTGTTCCAACTGGACATGTCTAGCTCTGACGCCACCATGCTGTCGCGAACGAGAATCGCCGTTCCCAGATGTCGTCTGTTATAGAAACATTTGAAGCCGGCAATTCGGAGTAGCTGATCGCCCAGTCTCGTCTCCTGGAGTGCTACAATGTCGTTCCTGTAAACTAGGGTTTCTAAAATAGAGCCCCGTTGTTTTACACTGGCACAGTTCCAATATAGAATACGGATGTTCCTGAGTCCTAGACGGTGACACTTGAGTCTAAAACGTCTCAAGCCACCGCGCTTACCTGGCTTCTTTTTCCCTGCGCGGCTACCACGCCGCTTCGGTATGTTGACTGCTGATCGTTCGGAAAACACACGTTGTTCCGCCATGTTGAAAAAACGTAAACACTGACTTTTGATTGAGAACCACACACGCTGCTGAAAATTCACTCAAGGATGGCTTCGCTCGATGCACGAACTCCGTAGCACCCGCGCAGATCTTGAGTAGAAACTCCTGGTTTTACATCCTGGCACACCAATTACACGCAAGAAATGAATAAATCCATCCCTTACGCGAAAAAGTTAACGAACACAAAACAACACGACCGTCCGTCGCCATCTTGAAACCGGCACAGACACAGTTACAAAAAGAAGTGAAGTATTTTCCCTCTTGTGTTTGTGGTAGAATTCCATGATCACCTGGCATTCTAGAAGTCAAAAGAGAATCAAACCTAAATCCCCAAGGGATCCCGACACTTTTAACAAAATAATTCTCATATATAAAATCCACACCCCACAGATACCCACACCCACAGAATCTTCTACTACTAGATATCCACACCCACAGAATCTTCTATCTCTAGATACCCACACCCACAGAATCTTCTATCTCTAGATACCCACACCCACAGAATCTTCTATCTCTAGATACCCACACCCACAGAATCTTCTATCTCTAGATACCCACACCCACAGAATCTTCTATCTCTAGATACCCACACCCTCAGAATCTTCTATCTCTAGATACCCACACCCACAGAATCTTCTACCTCTAGATACCCACATCCACATAATCTTCTATCTCTAGATACCCACATCCACAGAATCTTCTACCTCTAGATACCCACATCCACATAATCTTCTACCTCTAGATACCCATATCCACATAATCTTCTATCTCTAGATACCCACATATACAGAATCTTCTATCTCTAGATACCCACACCAACATAATCTTCTACCTCTAGATATCCACATCCACAGAATCTTCTATCTCTAGGTTTCTTTCATATCTCTAGGTACCTACAAAATCTATTCCTAAATACTACTCCCACAAAATGTATCTATAGATACTACACCCACAAGTATATATGTAAATACTACATCCACAAAATTTACCTGTGGATACTACACACATCCATTTCTATTCTGAAACAGGCACCAATTAGTGAGTGAATGTAATTCTTTTGTAATTATCGTTGATATGTTTCTGATCCATACAGTAGCATTGATTTAACGTCTTTTTTTTTAAGTTGCATATCCTTTACAGGACGTGGCAATCGACCCCAATGTTTCTTGGCACGTTTACATTCAGTAGTTTGTCATTGCTTTCTGTACGACCCGCACTTTACCTGTGTATAGAAACCAATGCAATGAGGTCTGCTTCCAAATCGCCAGCAGCTGTATTTCGAATGCCGAATGCGGGATTACGAATTGCCTTTGTAACCCATTCGCCACAGGGCGAAGAGAGAGAGAGGGAGAGAGAGAGAGAGAGAGGTAGAGAGAGAGAGAGAGAGAGAGAGAGAGAGAGAGAGAGAGAGAGAGAGAGAGAGAGAGAGAACCCCTTTGCCAGAGAGAATGTCTTAGGTACTTGCGTATTGCATATTCTTCCACCATGCATACATATATTTATAGATATGTGCACGTCACATAAATGATCTACAGATATTTTCACCCATAAACACATGAATATGGATGTACAGATATGTTTGCCTATAACTACAGATATGTGCCCTCACAGATTACAGAAGCGTGTACATCATAAATATGCATCTACAGGTAAAGAATGAACGCAAAATTAAACTAGGAAGTTGGACGAAAGCAAAAATCACACACAACTACAAGGGAACGTTTCCAAAATAATCTATCAACGAACAAACAAGTATATGTAGCTGGAAGAAAAAATGGATATACTCTCAAAATCCAAGCAGAGCTATCCAATGAATACAAAAACAAAAGAACTGACTCATTCCTGAAAACAAAACAAAAAATGGAAATAGTTTTCATTGTCAAGTACTTCCGTTTTCAAGATAAACTGTCGTGTTTTGTTGGTTGATAAAGACATTGGAGAAACGTTGGCTTGTATCTACAGTTAGTGTTACCTGCCTTAAGCTGTGAAAACGTAAACAATGTAGGAGGGTACGGAGTGATGCAGCTTTCCATCATGTGCCATGCCGATAAGCGTGGGCGGTCATGTTTTGCCATCTCACTCGATCACCAGAGTCGTGGATCAGCTCCGTGTTTCTGTTTCGACCATGCCACGTGGCCAAGCCATCCAGGTATTTAATTCTTGGTCTTCCCTGTGGTCTCCTTCCTTTGATCTTGCCAGTTGTCACCAAGATCTCAAATTTATTTCTTTTCAGAACATGCCAAAAAATTTTTTACTGTCTACGTCTAATGACTCTAATCAGTTTACGATCTTCATTTGTTTCGTGTAGGACTTGTACATTTGTTTTTCTGGCTGTCCATGGTATTCTTTACATTTTCCTCACAAACCACATCTCCACAGCCATCAGATGTTTTTCAGCTTGTCTGCTCATTGTCCACGCTTCACATCCATCTAAAAGTACAGGTTCTATGTAGCACTTCAACACTCGTTTTCTCGTTTCAATTGATATCTTTACACAACACAATTACGGAAAATAAAGGACGCTGCGGGGACTAACCTTCATCAGCAGACAAATAAAATAAACAAACAATTAACATGTTCTTTTGTATTGCTTTTGTCTGGTTCCTTCCTTTTGTAAAGCTTCTTTGCTTTTTATTGCTCATGTGCATTCCAGTACCAGCTCGGCAGCAGTCTTCCCCTTTTCTTTCGTTACCTGTCTACGCTCAGGTGTCGGCGAGGTCGCGCTTAAACAGTTAAATTTTCTCTGCTGACAGCTACGTAGTCGGTTCAAACACAAACCGTTCAGTTGGATTTAAATGTGTACTGTTTGTTCAGAAAGCAATGGCAAACTACTGAACATGTAATTACCCAGTAAATCTACAGACATTGCAAGCTGGAATTTATTGCAATGTCCTGGAAGAGGACATGCAATATTTGTTTGTCTATGCTTATACATGCTTCTTCCAACCTCCTCACGTCTATCTTATATGCATTCCCTCCACTTGTCACTCCAATGCGTGTTTTACTTTCGTTTCTTTGTTTCTTTTAGTATAACTGAAGAATCTTAGCTCTCAACTCAGCCATCAGCCAGTGCTTGGCTCCGATGTTTGCAACTGACGCAGGAGTGCCGGTATTTGTGGCTAGTTCATTTTACAAATTACGTTGTTCTATTTCCGCCTGCTTATATTTGTTAATGTTATAACCAGAGCTGGATTTAACCGTTAGGCAAAAAAAAAAAAAAAGCTATAGGGCATTACGTGACAGGGAGCGTCATAGAAGGGTCCCATTTTCCGTATTTACAACTGACCATGTGGAACACAACTGCAAAGTATGCAGTTGAACAGTCGTAACATCCGATGGGGGGTGCCTTGAAGTGATTAGCAAGAAAACTGCCATGGCGAAGGTAGCCTTTTGCAAGATGGAAAAAAAAAACATACTGACCAATAAAAAGCTGTTATTTGCAACGAGAAAAAGAGTATTAAGGTACTACATAGAACCTGTGCTTTTGTATGGATGTGAAGCGTGGACAATGTGGAGACAAGCTGAAAAATATCTGATGGCTGTGGAAATTAGATTTCTGAGGAAATTGCAAAGAATGTCATGGACAGACAGAAAAATCAATGACCCATGTCCTACAAGAAACAAATGAAAATCGTAAATTGATAAGAGAAATTAGACGTAGACAGTCACAATTTCTTGTTCACGTTATGAGAAGAATTACACTTGAGAACTTGGTGACGATTGGCAAGATCGAGGGGAAGAGAACAAGGGGAGGGCAGAGAAGTAAATACATATATGGCTTGGCCACGTTGTATGGTCGAGACAAGAACACTGAGCTGATCCACGACTCTGGTGATCGAGTGAGATGACAAGACTTGACCGCACATGCTTACCGGCAAGGCACATGATGATGATGAGTTGAACAGATTCCACAAAGAGTGGCTTTCACAATAAATTTGCCGACATTTTTTCGATTTATTGTTTATATTTAGTATTTATTTTAAATATTCCAAATAGAAACTTGCTATAGGCCTGATCTGATTGGGCAATCACTTTATATGAATGCAAGGGATAGTAGTTGTCAGTCTTCCCCTCTGTTACCGGACGGCGAAGGCGGGTGTCGAACCCTAGCCCTACCTTGATTGCATCAACGTGGAGTAACAACTACTACTAACGTGCCCGCATAGACTGATATAGAGGCACCACAATCTCGTAGGTCCATAAGGCCTCAAACGGTCTTAATCCGGTCCCGATTATAATTCTAGTTTATTTTTTAAAAGTTAGTTGCATATCCTTTACAGAACGCAGCAATCAACCCCAGCATTTTTATTTGGCGGTTCGTGATTCCTGGGTAAGTTCACGTTCAGTAGTTGCCATTTAATTCTGAACGACCGGTACCCATACCAAGTCATAAAAAGCCAGCATAAGGCGGTCTGCTGCCAAATCTCTCGCAGTCGTGTTTCCATCGTGGTATGCGGGTAACAACTGCGTCCTAACTCCTGCACTACGGAGCGGTGAATTAACAAGGTGAAAATAACTGGCCTTTAATCTAAGCACTATGTTCAAACAAAATAGGATAGCCTCGCATCATGTAAGAGTTACTACCTTGATCAAATGTTTCTTCACTCTTCTCGATGGGAGAATGCCACTTCTAGCCGTACACCTGAGAGTCAGCATGTAAGACTTACACATATATTTGTGTCAGATTTAACTCCTCTAGAGTCTAGACCAGTGTTTCCCAACGTGGGGCCCACGCCCCACAGGGGGGCAATTCGATTGTTAAGGGGGGCAATTCGAAAATGGAAGAAATCGGCTGGATATAACAAAACGGGGAGACTTGAGACTGAAGTTAACTAAATTGGAACCTGACATAAAATCTCTTTGCAGCAAGCATCAAGCGCAAGGATCTCACTAAATTTAAATAATAAATTATTACTAATAATTAAAGTAATATAGAAAAATCTTTCATTAAAATTATGTGTGTACTTGAATTGCAGTTCTCCATTATCTTCTTCTTCAGCATTCCGAGCCATTGAGGTTCTTTGCTGCAGATACAAGCCGTCTTCATTCGTCTCACTGGTTGACCTTCTCTTGCCAGTCGCTAATTCCAAGTGCTTGTAGGTCTGTATGTATATTATCTCTCCACCGTCTTCTTGGTCTACCTCGGGGTCTACGTTCATTTATTTCCTGAGTGTAAGAGAGTTTTGTTTCCCTATTATCTTCCATTCATTCTTTCTATATGCCCCTGCCATTGCAGTCTATTAGCCTTCATGATACCAGTGATTAGCGGGGGCTTAACAGATCACAAATATCTTTATTGCTTCTTCTTGTGTATCCCTAATGGGCCCAAAGATGCGTCTTAAGACTTTGTTCTCAAAGGTTTGTAACAAGGCTTCGTCTCCTTTAGTTGTACTCCAGGTTTCAGAGCCATACAGCACAACTGGTCTAATCAGTATCTTGTATATTGTAAAAAAAAATGTTTGCATATCCTTTACAGGACATCGCTGTCAACATTAGCATCTTTCAGCTGATTGTTGATTTCTTGGCAAGATTACGCTCAGTAGTTTGCCATTGCTTTCTGAGCGGCCGGCTCACATACTCCGTAAGTTACCGACGCGATTAGAACCACTGCTGATTCTCACCGTCGCCACGTTACTTACGCGAGTATACGAGATTACGGGGAAAAGTCGCTAACCTCTAGGCCAGGAAGCCGGCTTTGTATATTGTAGTTCTCCATTATATGTTTTGAAAATTTACTTACTGTGTTTGCTCAATAATTACCTAGTGATTTCTTCCTAAAACATTATCATTCAAGTTTCTTTAGTGAACATTTCAATTTTTGAATATTAAAAATAATGTATATGTTGGGGGGGGGGGGCATAAGAATTTTTGAAAGGCTTAGGTGGGGCATGGCACAAAAAAGGTTGGGAAACACTGGTCTAGACCAAGGGCGAAGAACGTCCGGCCGACGTGGCATATAAGGCCAGAGAAATCATTTGATTTGACTCTGCCAAGGCAACCGCAGACGGGACTCGAAATAAATAAATCTAAGAGCTTTATAAACAATCAATAAATCTGTGTGAACATCAATACCAGCTAACACCACAAGTCTCACCATAGGGAAGCAGTTCCAGCCATCGCATTAGGGTGAGTTAAGCTTGACCAAATGTAGCTCCCCAATAATGTTATAAATATCCAAATGACCTATAGCAAGAAGAAAAAAATTAGACCCCCCCCCCCCCCCCCCCCGTTTTTTTCTAGACAGAGTATTCAAGATAACAAGCTCTATCTACCCATGGTAGGTATACTTTTCTTAATTTTGCAAGGGAGTGGCCTTATGGCCTACTCTCTGCGATTTCCAATACAATGGGATTTGTAATGTGCACCCAGGGTCTCCTATTTGTCGCCCTTATCAGGGAATCTAGTTATCAGATCCCACTACCCAAAAGATCCGCGGGACGTGTAATGCGATATATAAAAATGGTTCTTTGAAAAATTCCCAATTCTTTACATGGATCGAACCTTATATCTTCTGTTCCTGAGGTGGACACCATAATCTCTCAGCTGAGGCTTCCCTCTTCTCACTATCCACCCAGCCACCCCACAGGAATTTAATTCAGTGGTGCTTTCTTCAGTCGTCAGTTCTCGCGATTTTTCGTTGCTTGTTTTCTAGCCCTGCCATGCTCTCCTATTCGTCTATATTCCTACATTTCCAAAACTTCAATTTATAAAACAAGTTAAAATAACACATACTTTTCCTAAGATCTCTCTCCCTTCATTCTTAAGTGCTAATCAATAGGCAAACATTTAAAGACCCGAGGCACTTGTAAGGGCAGGCAGACACGCAGGCATCTCTCCAGGCGAACGTTTCCAACTCACTCCTCGTCGTCCAGCGTGGGGTCTTCTTTTGTGGTGCTATACAGACAGGTCAGTTGTATAAGTAATCTGAAATATGCAGATAAAAATATTACCTTTACTTGTTTAAATAGGGGAAAACGCCTCATTGTACATTGTGTATATAGTCAGAACAAGTCATCATCATCTTCCATTTTTGCCGTCAAGCGGTCGTGGGAATACTAAACTCTCCATCACCCGATTGGTGGCACTGGATAGTCATTCCTTGTGATTGTGCAATGTCTTAGATGTCAATCCATTTTCTTCTCGAGCACCCTATCAGATTTTCTTTGGTGTAGCGCAATGCTTGTAGCTGATGGTGTTTCATTCTAACAAGATGGGCGATTCTGTCTATCTTTTATTATATGTGTCAGGTTTTAGTCAGATATGACAGCTATCGTATGACAGTAGACGGTACTACCTGCTTTCTGTAAGCGCCGAATGTTGAGTGGCGCTTACCACACCCGACACCCCACATTGTGCCAACGGCTTCGGGCGGAAGAGCGCAATTGGGAGAACACAAGCCTTATCCTGGTGCGAGGAAATGCAACCTAAAAACTAAATGTCATAGCAGGGCAGGCCACGCCCTCAGCCTTGGTTGGCAGCTGGCCTAGGATCGAAGCTCCGACAGGCGGACAGTTAGAGCATTGCTTTGCTGATCTGGCAGCTTCTGCAGCTTGCCTTGTTCCAGATGTATTGGTGTCATCTTCCCTCTGGAGTCATCTAGGCCGGCCGAGAGAGGGATCATGGTGCATGGGCAACACGTGGTCTCTATATTTCAGCTCAGACTTTGTGCTATGGAGAGGCAAACTCCACCTCTGGTCTTAACCGTTCTCGGAATCAAAGCGAGGGGTCAATACATGAGGCACTAGATGACCAACCGATATTTATTACTCGGTCACGGATGGTTAAGATGGGAGCTCCTCTCATGCAACGCCTCTCCGATGTTGATTTTTCGTGTGATTTAGACAATATCCAAGTTTAACACTGGTTGTATAGGATTATTATCTGTCGTTCTGCGGAGATGGGTATATTTGGATGTTTCAGTATGGGTGTCAGCAGATATAAGCGCATTTGCTTTTGAAAAATGGAGGATGTAGTGGGGACTTATGGTTTAGGTACAAGAAATGAAAGAGGGGAAAAGCTAATAGAATGGGCAAATATCAATGATATGATAATTGGAAACACATGGTTTAAACACCATAAAAGACGACTGTACACATGGATAAGCCCTGATAAGAAAATACGCAACCAAATTGACTACATACTAATTAATAAAAGATTTAGAAATGCTTTAATTAATGTAAAGACAATGCCTGGTGCTGACTGTAATAGTGATCATGTACCACTATGTGGACAAATAAAAGTAAGAATAAAGAGAGGGGAAAAAATGGTTAAGAACATGAGACTTAATAAAGACTGAGTGTCAAAGACTGAAGGAGGAGGGAGGAGGCAGGAAGCCTGCCTCATGATAGAACACCACCGGGACGTGGGGTCAACCTCAGATTGAGTAGAGGGAACAGAGTGCCCGGGATCAGGGCAGGATAGATGATAGAAAAGGGGGACTGTTGGCTAGTCCTCACACGAGGGCGTTGACCAGATGGTTGGCACTACTGGTCACGACAGAATCACGCCTGCGTGATAGCAACGATTGGCACTCGGGCCAAAGCCAGCTGATAGAAGCGTGCTAACTGACCTAGCACGCAAAGAGCCGAAGGGCGTATGAAGGTCCTTCCGCGTGGCGTGTAGCGACGCGAGTGAAGCAAGTCAGACTGGGGACTGACTCTGTAGTGTTCACATCGTATAGAATAGATATGTGTTTTCATATAGCCTAGTAGATAGAGATTAGCTATAGGGTAGGAAAACTAGTGATAGAGAATATTGTGACTTTATGTGTGATTAGATAGCGACTGTTTTTGCACTTGTAAAGAGCCAACGGCAATAAAATGTACCATTTCATTCCTCGCACACGACTTGCAAGTTTCTTGTAGGGTGTGGGAGAAGTAATCCGATGATGCCTGAAACACGAGTTGTTGACAGGCAATAGGATTAAATGTGGTGTCAGAAGTGCTGCTTGAACCTGAGTTCAAGCTATAACACTTACCCACGGCTCTAGACTAGGGTTACAGATAGGATATTACAAAGATTAAATGTTTAATTTGTGTCAGTGACTATGACGTGTGCAGCCTAGATCGAGTTGCCAGCAGAATTGTGCCTATCGTGATGAAATAATGTTTATTTGTGCTTATTAGAATGTTATATATTTAAATAATGTGTTTTTCAAAGTTGTAAGTATGCATATTATGTTCTTCTTTCATTTATTTATGTAATTATTTATTTATTTTTGAATAATTGTCACAAATGATTCATGGCGGAGCAATACAAAGGTCAGCGACAGTATTGATTTTTGCAAGCTAAAAATAGCGCTGCGCCTGTGACGTGGCACGATTGACAAACAGTTGGGCCTCGCCATTTGGAATCAGCATTGCAGTGTTTACATACTGGCAAGCTGCTGCCTGCCTGAATCTTTACGATATATTAAGTATTATTTGTTTATTTAAGTTAGAGAATGAATATATTTATTTATTTACACATTATTATTTTATTTATATTTATTTAAAAGCAGTTATTGAATTTTTTTTTCGTACTTTTCTATTTGTTTACCGTCACGAGGGCACTACTTTCGGCTATGCAAATTAGATTTGGCCTGCACCATACTTCCATAGATTAAACTAGGTTAGTAACGAAAGACATATTACTGTAGAACGAAGACAGGACAGTGACAATAAATATTAATTAATCGATGTTCTGTTTGTTCGTGGGCATGTCTGTGTCATTGTACCAGTTTGTCAAAAATCTATTTTTCGTTTACGAGTTGTTAATTGTTGCTGCTCTGTAAAACAGGGCGAACAACAGCTGAGTGATAACGTGAGTGTGTGCCGATGTGCCAAACGAGGTGACCTGAGTAGAAAACTCGTGTGTATTCCGGGGTGCCAAACAACGGGACCGATGTTGCTGACGTGTTGTTCCTTGTTCTAGGGAACATTAAGATGAGTAAAACCTACGTTTTTGGCATGCATTGTGATTAATAGTGCATCTCTTTTTCAGCGTGTATTGTACGAACAGATTTTGTGCTCTTATTTTTTGGAGAATACGATTTTCCAGATTGTAAACAAAGAGTACAATTTATGGTGCTCAGATATTAAATAACATAGCATATCAAAGAATAATAGCTAATTGAAGTAGTCAGTTCAGGTCAACGCGAGCCAATTACCCAACAACATGGCTACTCTAGCTGACTTCATTAAAGCAGGCAAAGAATTGCAATACACAGGTAAAGAGCTAGAACAATATGCAGATCAAAAATTTAAAGAAGCAAAGGATGCAGAGAGAGATGAACGCGCACAGGAAAGACAACACCAGATACAACTAGCTGAGATAACAAAACAAAAAGAATTACAAGTTAAGCAACAACAATTGGAACATGATAAAGAAATTAAACAGAAAGAACTAGAATTAAAACAGAAGACATTAGATCAAGAAAGAGAACTAAAGCAAAAAGAGATAGATGAAATGGCAAGAGTTAAGGAAAAACAAATACAAGTAGAATCAGAGACACAGTTAAAGATGAAAGAGATGGATGTAGACTCACACGCAGAGATCTCTGCCACTAAACTTAAAAGTCAACAAGAAGAAAATAAGTTCAACAAATACAAAAATATTATCAAAGCATATTGTAAAGAGGATTCAATATCTGCCTGGACAGAAAATGTCGAGTATCAGTTTAAATATCACCAAGTTCCTTTAGAGATGTGGGCTATGATTTATATGAAGAACCTGAGTGGTGAGCCCCTTAAATTAATAGAATCTATACCAACCGATCTTAGATCTAACTACCAATACATCCGTGATAGGATTATGCAACACTTTTTACTTGATGCCCCTGGGTATCAGGTTCAGTTCTCAAATTTAAAACCTAAACCTACTGAGACTTTCATTGACTACGTCTCAAATGTTCAAAGTGTACTAAATAGGTGGCTTAAAGCAGCTAACATAGGAAAAGACTTTGATAAATTAAAAAACTTAATAACTATGGATAAAGTAATATCCACGATACCATCCTCTTTTGCTAAATTTTTGCAGCAGTCAGACATTGAAACCATAGAACAGTTTGAAAAGAAAGGGTCAGCATATTTTTCTTCAAACAGAAATATTTTTAAAACTTCAAATGACTCTGAAATAGTTTCCTTTGTAAAAGATCAATCTAAAAACTATCAGAGCAATAGAAAACCATTTAATAAATTTGACAAGAAAGATAGAAAAGTTTCAAAATGTATCCACTGTCAACTTTTACATGACACTTATTCAATGTGTGACAAATCGCCGAGTTATCCGGCACATCTTGAAAATGTTATTAAGAAGCAACAGAACAAAAGATCTGCATACCGGCGTGCCATCAAATGTTTTTTTTTTTGTTCCAGCTACGGCCACTATTCAAATAAGTGCCTTGGCCGCCAACGTATGAAAGCCAACAATGCTATTTTACTTGATACATCTTCTGATAGTGGTAGTGAGACTGAGTGTGATGTTGAAAATGAATTACCTGTTAACCAAACGGAAGAGGTGTGTTGTGTAAACGATGTGTTGAGTTTTGACAGTTGTGAGCGATGTCACCATTTTCATGCTGACGGAAAATTAGAACGTGGACATACAGTTCCATGCTCAACTGAGAGCGTGAATGCAGCCTTAGCCTCCAGAGGCAATTTAAAGTTCCACAATGCAATGGTCAATGATAGACCATGCCAATGTTTGCTAGATAGCGGTAGTACCCTTATTGGTCTCAGAAAGGAACTGGTGAGTCAAGAGGATTATACAGGTGACTCTGTCAAATGCCGAACCTTTTCGGGTAACATTGAAATTTACCCTTTGGCCAATGCCCGTATAAACACTCCTTTCCTTTCGGGTACATTTACTTGTGCTGTACTTGACAACCCTTCTACTGATCTAATTCTGGGTTGCTTACCCCAGCTAAAACAATGTACTAGCGATGAAATAACTGCATGGAACCAACTGAATGCAGTCAATGCAACAACCAGAGCAGACACTATAAAACATCAAGACACGCTTCAAGATGAGAGACTACTGATGCTTTCTCCATCTAGCACTGATGATACCAACAGACAAAGAGTCATAGAACAGCAGAAAGCTGATCCTAGTTTGTCTCCTTATTTAAAATTATTGAAAGAACGAGCTAAGGTTACAAAGAACGCATCAGGGTTCTTCAGATTAAATAGTGGCATTCTTACTAAACATTATACTACTGGTAACCATAACATTCAGCAAACGGTATTACCTGTACAACATCGCATAACTGTGCTAAAGATTGCACATGAGTCACCGTTTGCTGGCCATCTTGCATATGACAAAACCAGGGCCAGAATTCAGGCTCATTTTTATTGGCCAGGTTTTTGCAATGATATTAAATTATTTTGTCGTTCGTGTAATGTCTGTCAACAGTTAGTACGAAAGGGTAAACATGTTACAGCTGAAGTACAACCTTCTACACTGGCTTCTAGGCCATTTGAGAGTGTGGCGGTAGATATTGTTGGACCCCTGAATCAGGTGTCCAGCAAAGGAAATCGCTTCATATCAACGATGGTCGACCTATGTACAAGGCCAAAAAAGGGGCGAGAACAATTGAACTTGAACCAGATCAGGACATACTTCTCTTGCTTCCTAACAAACGAAATTTATTATTGACTTCATGGCAAGGGCCATTCAAGGTGGTACGTAAAATTTCAGATGTTGACTATGAAATATCAATAAACGGAAACTTAAAGATATTCCATGTCAACATGTTGAAACCTTACTATTCACGACAAGAGACAGAAGTAGAGACAGACGAACACAGTGCACCCACACCAAGTGATCAGACGACAGACATACACAACGCAACTACACTAGTTAGCGAGACTGGCATATCCGACGAGCATACACTTAGCGAGAATACAGAATACACACTTAGCACCACCACCGTACTGAATCAGGTAGACGACGACGGAATGGAACTACCAGTTCCTATTGTAGACAAGACTGCTACATTAGATAGCATACATATAGAACAGGGACTAACAGACAGTCAACGACGACAATTAGTAGAATTAGTGACGGAATACAAAGACATATTCTCTGACATTCCAGGTAGGACGGACAGAATCGAACACTCCATTCTTCTTACGGACTCTAAGCCTATTAAATGCAGGCCGTACTCAATCCCACTAAGCTATAGGGAAAATCTAAATAAGGAAATTCTGGATTTAGAGGCTAGTGGGATCATCCAAAAATCCACCTCGGAGTACTCTTTTCCAATTGTTCTAGTTAAGAAGAAAGATTCTTCAATTCGTCTGTGCGTGGACTATCGAAAGCTCAACAACGTCACCAAGATCGACGCAGAGCCAATTCCTTCCTGCGAAGATCTTATTCTTGACATGTCCACCTCCAAAATCTTTTCTAAATTAGATCTCACTAAGGGATATTGGCAAGTCCCTATGCAGTCTCAATCCATCCATCTTACTGCTTTTTCAACTCCTTTAGGACTTTACGAGTGGCGTTTTCTTCCTTTCGGACTTCGAAACGCTCCTGCCACTTTCGTACGTTTAACTAGAGATCTACTTCATGGAGTGACGAATACAGTGACCTATATAGATGATATATGTGTCCATACTGATGACTGGACAACACACCTACTGAAACTGAGACATGTCTTTAATAGGTTGCGACTCTTCGGGCTCACTGTCAAACCGAGCAAAGTCGAATTAGGCCTAAAAGAAATTGATTTTTTGGGTCATGTCATTTCTCAAGGTCAACTAAAGACTGACCAGAAAATTATTACCAAAATTATGAATCTGACCATGCCTACCACCAAGAAACAGGTCAGAAGCCTTTTGGGGTTAGTGAATTACTATAGTAAATTTATTCCAAATTTAGCGGAGATTACAAGTGTATTTTCCAATGTTTTAAAAGCTTCTGTAAAATTGGATGTTAAAGATGCATTATTAATTTCTGCATTGTCAAAATTGAAAATTTTGTTTAGTAATGTTCCAATCCTCCGCTTGCCTAATCCGAGGCTCGTTTATTATCTTAGGATAGATGCCAGCAGGATCTCCATCGCTGCAGTACTAGGCCAATTTTATGAGGGCATCTTCCATCCGATTTGCTACGTGAGCCGTAAGATCACACCCACCGAGTCCAGATATTCCATATCCGAGTTGGAAGCCTTAAGCGTCATCTATGCGGTGAGAAAGCTGCATCGATTCCTGGCGGGTGTGCACTTCATTGTCCAGACTGACAACTCCCCAATAACGGTCATACAGAGTGGTGTACATCGAAATGACCGAATATACAGGTGGTCGCTAATACTACAAAATTACACCTTTAGTATAGAACATATTAAGGGGAAAGATAACATCTTGGCTGATACCCTTAGTCGACCATCTGATGTAGCAATACCAGAAATTTCCACATAAAATTGTATTGTAATATATGTTAATTTAGTACAGTCAAATATTCTATGTGAAATATGTTAGAAATACATGAATATTGTGTGCTGAACTAAGTACCAAAAACATTGACCTGCTATGTGTCCGTAGACATCAAAAGTAAGAACTTTACTCTGGGAACAAATATATCACCTTGTGAACTAGGGCAGCTTATTACTTGCTAAGCTCCATATATGTTCCAGTGAAGTAGTTGTGTTAAACAGAGAAAAACAGTGTCAGATGATTATATACATACAGACACGAGAACAGTGGTCAAAAAACGAACTCTACAGGTGCAATACCCATAGAATAAATATGACTGTGTAATGGATTTCAAATACCCAGAACAATTGTATAGATAGTATGCCAATGAAAACGTGTTTCTGAACATTAATGGCAACGACTAACCTGAGGTATTTAAAGACCATGTATATATAAACTTAATGTGATATGTATCATAATGTTTTAATATAGTGATAAAATATAGATAAATTATGTCATTTTAATTTAGAGTTAGATAATATAATACTTTTTCATTTTACTTTAGATAGATTATTAATTTACATATTTATTTACCTTTAAAAGTAGATTAGGATAGTAATTTAAACATGACAACTAATTATAAGAAGTTTATACAGGAATAGTATCATTCAGTTTATTATATTTCACTGTGTTTCATTTCATTTGATTTCATTCCATCTTAACCAATCTATTTAACAAACGTTATCATTTAGTAGTATGATTAGATTACACCATAATAGAATAGAAATATTATACACTTAAAGATACATTATTTACACCATATAGAATAAGAATATCAATCATATAGTTTGTTTCATTTAAAAACATTAGTTAAAATATGTTATATTGCACATCACCCATTTTAGAAAGGGACGTAACTTATTACATTTCACATTACCCATTTCACAAAGGGACATAACTCATCTCACATCAATTTCATTTCACATAGGTAAATTCCATCCCTTAAATTAGATAAATATTAGGAGTAATGTAAGTTTATGTTAGGATTAATATGACAGATAGATTAAAATAGGCAACGCATTAAATGTATATTTATACAACTAGTATTAGCATGTCATTATTTAGAATAATATTTCAGTAGAATAGAGTGGTTAATAATACCAGGGTACAAACCATCAACCCGTTTTTCTTACATGTAAATATGTTGTAAATAACTTGACGTGTGCAACGGTTCATGCACAGTCATTAGGCTCAGGGTTTTTGGATAGAGGTGAGGATGAAAGAAGTGTGACAGAAATGAGGGTGAAAGATGTGTGACAAAAGTGAGCGTAAAAGAGGTGTGACAGAAATGAGGGTAAAAGATGTGTGCCAATAATGAGGATGAAAGATGTGTGACAGAAATAAGGATGAAAGAAGTGTGACAGAAATGAGGATGAAAGATGTGTGACAGAAATGAGGATGAAAGAAGTGTGACAGAAATGAGGGTGAAAGATGTGTGACAAAAGTGAGCGTAAAAGAGGTGTGACAGAAATGAGGGTAAAAGATGTGTGCCAATAATGAGGATGAAAGATGTGTGACAGAAATAAGGATGAAAGAAGTGTGACAGAAATGAGGATGAAAGATGTGTGACAGAAATGAGGGTAAAAGATGTGTGCCAATAGTGAGTGTAAAAGAAGTGTGACATAAGCGAATGTTAAAGATGTGGGACAGAAGTGTGAAAGTGAGAACAAATGTAAAATATACAGGAAAGAGTGAGAGCGGTCAGCGGATTTTTTCTGCCGCTCAACAAGACTTTTTATTTTTGTTGTATATTAATTTGTTAATTTTTGTTATATTAATGTTGGTTTCAATGTTGAAAATGTGTTGTAATGAATGTATTTTGTGTAGTTTAGTTTAGGATCTTAGTGAAAGTATTTTGAGTCTCATAAGACAGAAATGTAGTCACAGATTTGTATTATACACATGTTTGTGACCACAGTTAAATGAATTATGGCACTTGAAAAACTAACTTACATACACGTGATAGTTAGATACACATGTTAGAGGGTAGATTATACTTTTAATTACATCCAAACACACAAACAACCAGAAAAACAAACATGTAAATTGCATACACTTTTATTAGATCAAAGGGAGATAACTCCGGGTCAGGGGACATAATAGACAACGAAACACTAACTTAACAGTGAAATATGACTTTACACGCGGAAGCGAGATAGGTAAAGCCTGTCGCTCACAGCTTGTGTAATGGTTGTTTAATATTATATGGGGGACATGAAGCAATTCATGTGTTGACCTTCAGAAAGTCAACTTTGTATGGGTAGTGAGTTAATTTACTATTTGAGGGCAGGTCTTATAAGACAACGGTCCGGTTCAGACATACCTCTAATGAATATAATATTGCGATTGAGAAGAGGGCTCACGCCAACCAGACAAGTTTGTGGCGATTGCCAGTAGCCAAGTAAAGTGATACTACATTGTGACATTAGTCAGTAGGTCTATTGAGTAGCCCAAAGCCAGGTTATCTACAGTCTTTGACAAAAATTAGACACACTAATTTTTTAGAAACCTCTTGCGTCACAACCAATGAGTCAAAGTTGATGACGCAACACAGGAGGGGAGGGTGTGTGTCAAAGACTGAAGGAGGAGGGAGGAGGCAGGAAGCCTGCCTCATGATAGAACACCACCGGGACGTGGGGTCAACCTCAGATTGAGTAGAGGGAACAGAGTGCCCGGGATCAAGGCAGGATAGATGATAGAAAAGGGGGACTGTTGGCTAGTCCTCACACGAGGGCGTTGACCAGATGGTTGGCACTACTGGTCACGACAGAATCACGCCTGCGTGATAGCAACGATTGGCACTCGGGCCAAAGCCAGCTGATAGAAGCGTGCTAACTGACCTAGCACGCAAAGAGCCGAAGGGCGTATGAAGGTCCTTCCGCGTGGCGTGTAGCGACGCGAGTGAAGCAAGTCAGACTGGGGACTGACTCTGTAGTGTTCACATCGTATAGAATAGATATGTGTTTTCATATAGCCTAGTAGATAGAGATTAGCTATAGGGTAGGAAAACTAGTGATAGAGAATATTGTGACTTTATGTGTGATTAGATAGCGACTGTTTTTGCACTTGTAAAGAGCCAACGGCAATAAAATGTACCATTTCATTCCTCGCACACGACTTGCAAGTTTCTTGTAGGGTGTGGGAGAAGTAATCCGATGATGCCTGAAACACGAGTTGTTGACAGTTTTGAAAATAGATAAAGAAATGCAAGAACAATACAGAGTGACTGTGAAAAATAGGTAAAATGCAATAACTAAAATACAGAGTATAGATGAACAATGGGAAATGTTAAGGGACTCCATTCATCAAACTAGCAAAGAAGTATTACCGGAGAGAGGCAAAATAGCTAAGAAAAAATGGATGAATGAAGATATCTTAAAACTGATGGACAAAAGAAAACAGAGTAAAAATGACAAACAAGAATACGCTAAGATAAATAAAGAAATAAAAGATAAATGTGGGAAGGCTAAAGAAAGTTGGTTAAACGAGCAATGCTTAAAAAATGGAATTGAATTCCATTAAAGATACAAAAAATATGCACAGACAAATCAGTGAGCTTACAGGAAGAAAAATAAGAATAAATACAGGGTGTTTGAAATCAAAAACAGGAAAGATAATATTAGAGGAAGATGCTATAATGAAGAGGTGGAATGAGTATATAAGAGAATTATATGAAGGAGAAAGGGAAGAATTAACAGAAGATAGTAACTTAGAAGGTCCACCTATTCTGAAAGAAGAAGTCGCTGACGCTATGAAACGTATGAAGAAAGGAAAAACAGCTGGGCCAGATGAAATCACAATAGAAGAATTAGAAGTATTGGGAGAATTTGGAGTAGATATATTAACCAAAATGTTGAATGATATTTACAGCAGTGGATATTTACCCAGTGATATGCTGAAATCTGTATTTATAACTATACCAAAAAGACCAGGAGCAATTGATTGTGAAGATTTTCGTACAATTAACCTTATAAACCATATCACTAAGCTTCTACTCAGAATCATAATGAGAAGAACCAAAAAGAAAATAAAAATGGAAATTAGTGAAGAACAGTATGGATTTGTGGAAGGAAAGGGCACAAACAATGCAATTTATACATTACGGACACTAATAGAAAGGTCAATAGAGAAACAGAGAGACATATATTTGTGCTTCATAGATTATACTAAGGCATTTGATAAAGTAAAACATGATGAACTGATTAAAATGTTGGAAGATATCAACACTGATGGAAAAGATTTAAGAATAATAAAGAATATTTACTGAAACCAAGTAGCAGCAATTAAAATGGGAAATAAAGAGGGTAGTTACGAACAGATAAAGCTAGGAGTACGACAAGGGTGTGTCTTGTCACCAGATCTTTTCTCCCTGTATAGCGAAGTAATAATGAGAGAGATCAAAGAGATGCCAGGAATACTAGTTGGAGGTTATAATATAAATAATATACGCTATGCAGATGACACAGTATTGGTGGCGGATAATTCAACAGACCTACAACAATTATTAGACGTTGTAGTAACAGAGAGTGCAAGGAAAGGACTCTCCTTGAATATCAAGAAAACAGTAACAATGGTAATATCAAAGAAAATGGTGACACCAAAATGTGACATAGAAATAGAAGGGAAAATCCTTAACCAAGTTGATAATTTTAGATACCTAGGGGCATTTATAACATCAGATGGAAGATGTACAACAGATATTAGGAGCAGAATAGGGCAGGCAAAAGCCGCATTTCAGAAAATGAAGAGTATCTTATGCAATAAGTCACTATCACTGAATGTAAGAAAGAGAGTGCTGAAATGCTATGTAGAACCAGTTTTGCTGTATGGCAGTGAATCTTGGAATGTAAATGAACAAATTAAGAAGAAATTAGAAGCAACAGAGATGTGGTTCCTGAGACGAATGTTGCGAATTCCTTGGATTGCCAGAGTAACTAACGACGACTGCCTGAAACAGGCTAATGAAACTAGAACATTATATACAACAATAAGACAGAGACAAACAGCTTTCCTCGGTCATGTGATGAGAAGAGAGGCATTGGAGAACATCGTAACAACTGGAAAGATCGAGGGGAAGAGAGGCAGAGGTAGACCAAGAGAAATGATGCTGGATGGATTGAGACGGTGGCATGGAGGTATATCAGCAGCAGAGTTGATCCAGAAAACCAAAGACCGAGATCTTTGAATAGCCATGAACGCCTACGCCAGCCGGCACGGCACTTGATGTTGATATGATTTCAATTTTTATCGATTTAAAATGTTTCGCTGTATCTAATACTGCAAAAATCACACAACAAACTAAGTTAATTAGATAAATCCTTCAACTGACATATACAACACACATTTTTACACAGTAATTTGAATTGTCTACCACAGTAATTTTTAAACCAGCATGCACCTGATGAGATTTAGCGAAATATGCCAGGCATTAAATTAAATCGTGCAATCTATTTGTAACTTCGTTATTCAAATTCACTACGGGAAAACGTTTTGGATTTAAAATGCATTTATCTGTTGTTTACATAAGGGGGGGGGGGGGGGGGGGGGTTAGTTTGTGTGAATTCTTTACAGGACAATTTTTAAGTCTCCATGTATTGCTGATCTGGTCGTCTAAGCTGGACTTGAAATTGATTTGAATCAAAATGCGTAAAGATATTGAAAATTCTCCCGAACAAGTACCAAACTCATTCCCACGGGGGAACACAGCTCTCCACCTCTCCAAGCTCAGAAAAGAGAAGGTGTGCAAAATCTGTTGACTGACATCTTTAGTCTTAGCTTTAGATCCACGTAAGCTTCGTGTTTACTGTCTACATTTTTTACTCCATGTGTAGCTCTATGTTTGCTCTATATTCACGGTCTGGGTTTCAGCTCTGTTTGATCTGTTCATTGTCTGGGTTTTAGTCCTATCTTTGCTCTATATTCACGGTCTGGGTTTCAGCTCTGTTTGATCTGTTCATTGTCTGGGTTTTAGTCCTATGTTTGCTCTATATTCACGGTCTGGGTTTCAGCTCTGTTTGATCTGTTAATTGTCTGGGTTTTAGTCCTATGTTTGCTCTATATTCACGGTCTGGGTTTCAGCTCTGTTTGATCTGTTCATTGTCTGGGTTTTAGTCCTATGTTTGCTCTATATTCACGGTCTGGGTTTCAGCTCTGTTTGATCTGTTCATTGTCTGGGTTTTAGTCCTATGTTTGCTCTATATTCACGGTCTGGGTTTCAGCTCTGTTTGATCTGTTCATTGTCTGGGTTTTAGTCCTATGTTTGCACTATATTCACGGTCTGGGTTTCAGCTCTGTTTGATCTGTTCATTGTCTGGGTTTTAGTCCTATGTTTGCTCTATATTCACGGTCTGGGTTTCAGCTCTGTTTGATCTGTTCATTGTCTGGGTTTTAGTCCTATGTTTGCTCTATATTCACGGTCTGGGTTTCAGCTCTGTTTGATCTGTTCATTGTCTGGGTTTTAGTCCTATGTTTGCTCTATATTCACGGTCTGGGTTTCAGCTCTGTTTGATCTGTTCATTGTCTGGGTTTTAGTCCTATGTTTGCTCTATATTCACGGTCTGGGTTTCAGCTCTGTTTAATCTGTTCATTGTCTGGGTTTTAGTCCTATGTTTGCTCTATATTCACGGTCTGGGTTTCAGCTCTGTTTGATCTGTTCATTGTCTGGGTTTTAGTCCTATGTTTGCTCTATATTCACGGTCTGGGTTTCAGCTCTGTTTGATCTGTTCATTGTCTGGGTTTTAGTCCTATGTTTGCACTATATTCACGGTCTGGGTTTCAGCTCTGTTTGATCTGTTCATTGTCTGGGTTTTAGTCCTATGTTTGCTCTATATTCACGGTCTAGGTTTCAGCTCTGTTTGATCTGTTCATTGTCTGGGTTTTAGTCCTATGTTTGCTCTATATTCACGGTCTGGGTTTCAGCTCTGTTTGATCTGTTCATTGTCTGGGTTTTAGTCCTATGTTTGCTCTATATTCACGGTCTGGGTTTCAGATCTGTTTGATCTGTTCATTGTCGGGGTTTTAGTTCTATGTTTGCTCTAATTACTATCTGGATGTTAGCTTTGATCACTGTCGGTTTCAGCTCTATGTTTGCTGTATATTTACGGTCTGGGTTTTAGTTGTATGTTTGCTGTATATTTACGGTCTGGGTTTTAGTTGTATGTTTGCTGTATATTTACGGTCTGAGTTTTAGTTGTATGTTTGCTGTATATTTACGGTCTGGGTTTTAGTTGTATGTTTGCTGTATATTTACGGTCTGGGTTTTAGTTCTATGTTTCTCTATTTACGGACTGAGTGTTGGCTCTGTTTACTGTCTTGATTTTAGCTGTGTTTGCTATATATTTACTGTCTGGGTTTTAGCTGTATGTTTGCTCTATATTTCAGGTCTATGTTTAGCTATATGTTTGTTTACTCCATATTTACTGCTTGAGTGTTATCTTCATGTTTGCTCTGTTAACTGACTGAGTATTAGTTCTATATTATTCGTATTAATAAGTTTTTATTGGAACCATAAGCGGAAGCAACGAATAGCACAACTGTAATCTACTACAAATGTCACAAGAGGCGATACTTATGGGAAGCAAAGAGTAGTAAGACACTGTAACCTGCCACAAATGTCGTGAGAGGTAACGAAAGAGGCTTGGGCGTGGTGCCAGCTGCCCAGTTCTGTAGAAAAACTAGCTACAACATTCAACCGACCGCAAACAAATCTGAAGACAAAGAAAATGGATAACCAAGCCTACCGACAGGAAAGGAGACACTTCTAGAAAAGGTTTCGAGGAGTTGAGTTCAGAACCGACATCATTGCACTCAGGACATTCCCATACGTGCTCCTTCCCCTCGTTCAACAGCCAGCAAAGAGTCACACTACTAATCGTTCCCACCGCTGTCTGATTAAAAGTTCTCCTGGTCTTCCCTCTCAGTTTTGAGATTCTTCCAGAAACCCTGCCGATCACCCGCAATCTCATTCTTTCCACATATGGGTTCTCAATCTGTTCCTCCGCCTTCTCCACCTGGTCCCACAAGCGCACGACCACCTCCCCCCTGTCCATAGGCAAAATTCCAACAAGAGGTGCCTTCCCTGCTAGCCTATCAGTCTGTTCATTCCCTCGTACACCAGCATGGCCAGGTTTCGAGGAATGAGGAGGCACCTGCAAGGTGTCCGGATCGCAGATTTTCTTCCTTTCAACTATGGACATTTCCATAAATGGCATCTGGAATGTTGGAACTACGTGTGAATTGGGAAATACAGCGCAGGTGGTTTAGGAGGAGAATATCTATGAATTGTGCGAAATAAGGTGGAAAGGAGCATGCAAAAAAGCCAAGCACAAGTGAAAAAGTACTGTTATGGGGCCATAATGAAGAAAATGTTTCCCGCAATGAAGGAATGGCCCTAATTGTATCTAAAGAAGCAGGGAACGCACTAATATAATGGGAAGCAGTGAGTCCGAGAATAATAAATACTTAGAGCCCCCCACCCCCAAGCCCTACACACACACAAGAACATAAATATGAATATAATCCAGTATTACGCACCTACAAATGACAAGGATGGATCAATTAAATGTTACGTGACACTCCAAATACTTGTATGTCATCAAAGAAATCGAAACTAATTTGCATCGAAACTTGAAAGCCAAAGTAGGATTGGAAACCGTGGGCTTTGAATAAATCAAGAAAAAAAAACATGGCATAGGGTAATTAACGAAATTGGAGAGATATTTTCTAATTAATGAGCAATGAATCAATACGTCATAGGCGAGAGTGTTTTTCCACATCATACATAAATTAACGTGATCACCCGATTAAACAACAAAATCAGTTTGACCACATCTGTAAGGACTATAGACAAGGAACAGACAGACGTGGACTTACTTAAGGCCGAAGCAAAAGAGGAAGACCCCGCAACAGATGCCGAAGATGGCGTCCAAGTACCAGACCCGGTCATTGCTCTCATACAACTCCAGACCCAGCACTCCCAGGAAGCTCATGACGGCACCAACGTACGTGATGATACCTGCAAGACGACAACAGTGTCACTTGGTTGTCTCCCTGGACATCCTACGTGTCTGTCTACGTGTCTGTCTACATGTCTGTCTACGTGTCTGTCTGCCTGTCTGTCTGCATGTCTGCCTGTCTGTCTACGTGTCTGTCTACCTGTCTGTCTACCTGACTGTCTACCTGTCTGTCTACGTGTCTGTCTACGTGTCTGTCTACGTGTCTGTCTACCTGTCTGTCTGCCTGTCTGTCTACGTGTCTGTCTACCTGTCTGTCTACTAGTTTGTCTAACTGTCTGTCTACCTGTCTGTCTACCTGTCTGTCTGCCTGTCTGTCTACGTGTCTGTCTACCTGTCTGTCTACCTGTCTGTCTACCTGTCTGTCTACGTGTCTGTTAACCTGTCTGTCTACCTGGTCTGAATATGTCTTTATTTTTTCTCGCTGTCTTTGAACTCGAGCATAGTCTATTCTGGACAGATTATAGCTCTCCCTATTGTCAGTGTTCCTCGCCTTCAGGCGAATCTACCACCACCTCTGAGGTTCTTGTAATTTACGACCCCAAGTCAAGGACGAGAAGTCAATATTTTAGTCCAACTGGCAGTGTCTGCACGTGTCTGCTTGTGTGTCTACCTGTCAGGTCTGTCTCACGCGTCGTGTCTAACTAGATAAAAAATAGTCGAGGAAAGAAGTAGAAAACACAAAACTACACATTGATACATTTCCCATTATAAAATAAAATACACTAAACATGGGTAAATTTCAAATTGTAAAATAAAGCTACACATTGATAAATGTCCTACTGTAAAATAAAATAGACTACACGTTGATACATTTCCTATTGTAGAATAAAATAGAAAATATTTAGTAGCTACAGATATTTTGTTGTAGAAATCAAATTGACTATACCTTAACACGTTTTGTGTGTGGTTGAAATTAAATGTGTACTGTTACAGAAATTAGACTCGACACCGGTCGACCAAGACTAATATATCAGCAAGTGCCATGGGAAGTAAATGCGACTATGATATTGGAAACATCACCCAGGAAGTGTTGATTAGTATGTAAACATTTAGCTGCATTTGCCCAACACTAATCAAGCGTGAAAAAAAATTACCTTTACTATATACCCATTCGTCTAATTACCAATACCAATTGTTATTATAATTGTTTAACTATAATTAATCACTATATATGTGTGTGGGTGTGGGAAAGAAAGAGAGAGAGAGTGTGTGTGTGTATGTCAGAGAGAGTGAGAGAGTGAATGTGTGTGTGTGCACGTGCATGCGTGTATGTGGGAGAGAGTGAGTGAGCGAAAAGTGGTGAGGGAATGTGTCAGTGCATGCAAGCGTACGTGTATGTGTGAGAGTGAGGGAGTGTGTGTGTGTGCGAGCGTGCGTGCGTGCGTGTGTATATGTATGTGTGAGAGAGTGTGATTGATAGAGTGAGTGAGTGTGTGTGTGTGTGTGAAGGATTGTGTGAGAGAAAGTGAGTAAATGAATGAGTGAGTGAGTGAGTGGTGAATGAGTGAGAGCGAGCGTGTGTGTGTGTGTTAGGGAATGTGTGTGTGTGTGTGTGATAGAGAGAGAGTAAAATAGAGAGTGAGTGAGTGCGCAAGGGTAAGAGGATGTGTGTGTGTGTCTGTGAGTAAGTGAGAGAGAGAGTAAGAGAGTGAGAGATCGAGTCAATGAAAATGGAGAGAGTGAATAAATAAGGGAAATAGTGAGTGCGAGTGAGAGAAAAACAGAGAGAGAGAGTGAGCGAGCGAGAGAGAGTGAGATAGTGGGAGAGTGGATGCGTTAGTGTGTGTGTGTGTGTGTGAGTATATGACAGAAGAGAGGAAGAGAGAGAGAGAGAGAGAGAGAGAGAGAGAGAGAGAGAGAGAGAGAGAGAGAGAGAGAGAGAGAGAGAGAGAGAGAGTTCAGCTCACGCATGTCATGTAACACACTAATCCATATTTTTGTGTACTCTCATCTTTCATATTATCAGTTGAATACCACTTGATTTTGTCATGTATAATATGAACTTATGTACGTTACTGTAGATTGAGTGAGAGAGTCAGTGAGTGTGAGTGTGGGTGTGAATGTGTGAGAGAGAGAGAGAGAGAGAGAGAGAGAGAGAGAGAGAGTGAGTGTAAGAGTGATTGTGTGCCTGTCTCTGTGTGTGTGTGTCTGTATTTGGGGTGCATCACTATTCTTTTACGTCACACACTGCATATGTACAAATTTTTCTCAATTTTTTACATTTTTATGAGACTGCTCAAAACAATCGTCAGTGTATGCGTGTGAGTAAAGTGTGGGAGTTCATATTAGTTTCAATGATTACGTGAGGCATCATGTATGTGCCTCGATGTGAGGATGTGTGAGTGTGTGGAGGATGTGTGTGTGTGGGGAGATGTGTTGGTGTGTGAGTGGGGGTGTGCGTTTGGATGGGTGGGGTGTGTGGGTGTTGGTGGGTAGTGAGATTTATGGGTGTTGGTGGGTGGTGTGATGTGTGGGTGGATGTATGGGGGTGTATGTCGTGGGTGTGGGTGTGGGGGGATGTGTTTATGGGTGGAGGATGTGTGTGTGGGATGGGTGCGGGGGATGTGTGTATGGGTGTGGGATATGTGAGGGTGGGTGGGGGATGTGTGGATGGCGGGTGTGTGTGGGTGGGAGATGTGTGTGGGTGGATGGCGATTGTGTGTGTGGATGGGGAAATATGTCTGGTGTGTTGGTTGGGGATATGTGTGTGGTGTGTGGGTTGGGGATATGTGTGTGGTGTGTAGTGGAGGATGTTGCGTGGTGTGTGGGTGAGGATATGTGTGTGGGTGTGGGATAGTGTGTGGTGTGTGGGTGGGGGTGTGTGTGATGGGTGCGGGGTGGGTGTGTATGGGTGGGGGTGTGTGTGGGTAGTTTGGGTGATGTGTGGGTTGGTGGGGGAAGTGAGTGGGGGGGGGATATGTGTGGTCGAGAGATGTGTGGTTAGGGGATGGGTAGTTGGTGGGAGGGTGGTTGGGGTGTGTGGGTGGATGGTGGAGGATATGTGGGTGAGAGTGTGTGTGGGTTTGTGGATGGGTGGAGGATGTGTGGAGGATGTGTGTGTGGGTGGGGATATGTGTTTGGTGTGTTGGTTGGGGATATATGTTTGGTGTGTTGGTTGGGGATATGTGTGTGTTATGTGGATGGGGGATATGTGTGTGGTGTGTGGATGGGGGATATGTGTGTGGTGTGTATGTGATGGATATATGGTGGTGTGTGGGTGGGGGATATTGTGTGGGTGGGGGTGTGTTTGGTGTGTGGTTGGGGGATGTGTGTTAGGGTATGTGTTGGTCGGTGGTGAATATATGTGTGGGTGGCGGGTGTGTGTGAGTGGATTGGGGATGTATAGATGGGTAGGGAGATGTGTGTGTGTGAGTAGGGGATGTGTGAGTGGATTATGGATGTGTGGGTTGGTGGGGGAATGTGTGTGCGGGTGGGAATGTGTGGTCGAGGGAGGTGTGCTTGGGGTATGGGTGGTTGGGGTGTGGGTGGGTGGGTGGGTAGAGGATGTGTGAGTGGGGGATGGGTGTGTGGGTTTGGATGTGTGTGTGGGTTTGGATGTGTATGTGGGTTGGCGCGGGACGTGTGGGTTGGTCGGGGTTGTTTATGTGGATTGGTGAGTGTGTGTATGTTGGGGGAATGGGTGGGGAAGTGTGTGTAGGTGGGGGATGTGTGTGGGAGGGGATGGTTGGGTTGGTGGGTATGTATATGTCCCTGGGTGGTGTGTGTGGGCGAAGGGGTGTGTGTGGGCGAAGGGGTGTGGGTGGGTGGGGTGATGTGTGGGTGGGTGGAAGATGTGCCTTATAACATGGTAATTTGCATTGTTTATGTTTACAACATTCATTTGACAATGTTTTTTTTTTTCTATATGAGTGTATCATGCACTACTGATGAACGAAAGATGAGTTATTGGAAGGGACGAATGTAAGACGGGCCTGCGTGCCCAATTTGTGATCCTTTTAAAATAAAGTTGAATTTAATTTAATTTAATTTAATTTAATTCGTCTGAAGACGTGAAAATAGTAACCCTTACTTTTCTATATACCCATTCGTCTGAAGACGTGGGAAAATTGCCATTTCTTTACTATATACCCATTCGTCTGAAGACGTGGGAAAATTACCTTTACTTTACTGTATACTTATTCGTCTGAAGACGTGGAAAAATTACCTTTACTTTACTGTATACCCATTCGTCTGAAGACGTGGAAAAATTACCTTTACTTGACTGTATACCCATTCGTCTGAAGACGTGGAAAAATTACCTTTACTTTACTGTATACCCATTCGTCTGAAGACGTGGAAAAATTATCTTTACTTGACTGTATACCCATTCGTCTGAAACCGGCTCTGTGGCGAAGGGATTACGGACCAAGTTCGTAAACCCGAATACCGAGTTCGAAACACTGCTGTGGGCGATTTGGAAGCAGACTGCCTTGTTGATTTTTTTTTATTTCTTATTTTATTTAAATGGTATCGGTCGTTCAGAAAGCAACGGCAAACTACTGAACACAAACTTGCCAAGAAATCACAAACAACCCAAAAAAATGCTGGGATTAACTGCGACGTCCGGTAAAGGATATGCAACTGACTAACATTCGTCTGAAGACGTGGAGGAAGGTCCCTTAGTGACAAACTTATTCCCAATACGCTTCACGATCTGGAGTAGGGCCCAATACATTATTCCCTTTACAGCTTGATAGGTGTGGACAGGCAGAGCCCGGAAAGGTAACCTGTGTATGGGAGGAAGAATCCAGAAAATAAACCTCAACCTCAGGTCGAAAGATATTAGCCTCAGTGTCACTGGCCTAGAAAGCGGACATCTACGTATTACAATGGATGCTATGCGTCATCTTGTTTGTGACACACGCTGGAATAGACGCATACCAAATGATCGCAGAAGAGGTGGAAGAAGAAGAAACACCTGTCTTGATCAATTGTTCTAGGAATCTCAGTTATTCCGACAAGTGAATAGTTGGCTGGCTGTTAGTACCCTGAAACACTCGAGTCCTAACTCGACATTTAAAAAAAAAAATACATGGGTGTTCATCGTTGGGACACGATAATTCTTGAATCTATCAGAGACACGAGAAGGCTTGCATCTATCGGAGACCTGAGAGGGCGTGCACCTATCGGAGACCTGAGAGGGCTTGCATCTATCGGAGACACGAGGGGGCTTGCATCTATCGGAGACCTGAGAGTGCTTGCATCTATCTTAGACCTGAGAAGGCTTGCATCTATCATAGACCTGAGAAGGCTGCTTGCATCTATCATAGACTGAGGGCTTGAATCTATCGGAGACCTGAGAGGGTTTGCATCTATCGGAGACCTGAGAGGACTTGCATCTATCGGAGACCTGAGAGGACTTGCATCTATCGGAGACCTGAGAGGGCTTGCATCTATCGGAGACACGAGGGGGCTTGCATCAATCGGAGACCTGAGAGGGCTTGCATCTATCGGAGACACGAGAGGGCTTGCATCAATCGGAGACCTGAGAGGGCTTGCATCTATCGGAGACACGAGAGGGCTTGCATCTATCGGAGACCTGAGAGGGCTTGCATCAATCGGAGACCTGAGAGGGCTTGCCTCTATCGGAGACACGAGAGGGCTTGCATCTATTGGAGACCTGAGAGGGCTTGCATCTATCGGAGACACGTGAGGGCTTGCATCAATCGGAGACCTGAGTGGGCTTGCATCTATCGGAGACCTGAGAGGGCTAGCATCTATCGGAGACCTGACAGGGCTTGCATCTATCGGAGACCTGAGAGGGCTTGCATCTATCGGAGACCTGAGATGGTTTTCACCTATTGGAGACACGAGAGAGCTGGCATCTATCGGAGACTTGAGAGGGCATGCATCTATTGGAGACCTGAGAGGGCTTGCATCAATCGGAGACCTGAGAGGGCTTGCATCTATCGGAGACACGAGAGGGCTTGCATCTATCGGAGACCTGAGAGGGCTTGCATCAATCGGAGACCTGAGAGGGCTTGCCTCTATCGGAGACACGAGAGGGCTTGCATCTATTGGAGACCTGAGAGGGCTTGCATCTATCGGAGACACGTGAGGGCTTGCATCAATCGGAGACCTGAGTGGGCTTGCATCTATCGGAGACCTGAGAGGGCTAGCATCTATCGGAGACCTGACAGGGCTTGCATCTATCGGAGACCTGAGAGGGCTTGCATCTATCGGAGACCTGAGATGGTTTTCACCTATTGGAGACACGAGAGAGCTGGCATCTATCGGAGACTTGAGAGGGCATGCATCTATTGGAGACCTGAGAGGGCTTGCATCTATCGGAGACCTGAGAGGGCTTGCATCTATCATAGACCTGAGAAGGCTTGCATCTATCGGAGATCTGAGAGGATTTGCATCTATCAGAGACCTGAGAGAGCTTGCATCTATTGAAGAGAAGCTGGTAAAAACGCTTTCTCCATGGATCCTGTTGGAAACTACCATCACCGTGAGGACTGTTGCAGAACTATCCTACCCTACTCCAAGCTCAGAAACTAGAGTGTGTTTGACAGATATCGGTGCTGGAACTTCACACTTGCAAAGAGACATGATTCTTGGAACACCCCTAGGCTGGGAATCCAGTTTGTGGATAGACTGCACCAGGACCTCAGTCTTCTGACCTCAGTCACTAATATAGGACACCGCAATCAACTAACTCCAGCATTTATTGACTGTTTGTGATTATCTGGGCAATTTTACGTTCAGTGCTCTGCTCTAGTATTCTGAACGGCCGACGCTCATAACATTGTGAAAATCAAAACAAAGCTTTTGTTTTCTTTCAAATGGCCTGCTGCTTACTTCGAACCTTGTTTGTCGGGTTTGTGACGCTGATATGTTTAGTTCTAAAGATTAAGTTAAGCAAGATGTACTGACAGAAGTGAGCCCGAGTGTCCAGTCTGGTCATTATCATGTGCCTTGCCAACTAACGTAGGCGTTCATTTCTCTCCACAGATCTCGATGCTTGGTGTTCTGGATCAACTCAGCTGATGATATTCCCCTATGCTATCGTATGTACATAGAGCATCATTCATCTCGGTCTGGCCCAGTCTCGTCTCTCACTGATCTTCCCAGTCATCACGAGGTTTTCCTATGTCTCTCCTCCCATATGACTACATAACACTGTCTCTTCCTTATAGCTGTATATAATGTTCTGCTTTCATTAGCTTCTTCCGGGCAATTGTCCTCGTTACTCTCGCAGTCCAAGATATTCGCAACAGTCGTCTCAGGAATCAGATCTGTTGCTTACAAGCTGTTCTTAATTTGCTTATTCACGTTTTATGATTCACTGTCATACAGCAAAACGGGTTCTATACAACATTTCAATACTCCTACTGACAGTCAATGATAATGACTTACTGCATAAGGTATTTGTGAAATGCAGTTTTTACTTTACCTATTCAGCTCTTAATCTATGGTATGTGTTTTAATGCTTATGTTACAACTGTCCGTAGATATTTAAATTTATCACATACTTGTTATCTCTTTGACCATATTTTTTTTCTATGTGAATGTACTGTGCACTGATGAACGAAAGATGAGTGGTTGGAAGGGCCGAATGTAAGACGGGCCTGCGTGCCCAATTTGTTACCCTTCGAAAATAAAGTCCGTTCATTCGTTCGTTCCTTTTCATTTAACCGCTGTTTCTATTTTCTTATTATTCAAGGTTACCTTCTTTTTTGCACTATCACACTAAATGTTCCAGTCCACTGCAGGACGTTGCGATCAAACTTGCTTTGACTTTCTAGACAATTTCACGTTCAGTAGTTTGCCATTGCTTTCTGAACGAGAATTGAATGCCGGTGTAGAGATGGATCCTCCTACCCAGCAATTAGCGTACCCGAAATTCAAGAGCAAGCGCTCTCTCCCGATGTAAAAGATAACGGAAAGTACGCAAGATTTACTCACTGCTGTAGAGTTTCGTACTAAAATATATGGGTACTCAAGATTTACTCACTGTCTGTGGAGAGGGACAGCTGTAGAGTTTGGTACTAAAATATATGTGTACTCAAGATTTACTCACTGTCTGTGGAGAGGGACAGCTGTAGAGTTTGGTACTAAAATATATGGGTACTCAAGATATACTCACTGTCTGTAAGGAGTGCACGGCTATTGAGTCTCCGACCTAAATATACTTTCACAGAGGCTACAATAAGGGCGACAACTCCACAAAAACCGGAAAATGCATCTGTGAGTATCCTCGCTTCCTGAACGGAAATTATGGTATGACATAATTAACCAAAAATTAAATAAATTATTGAATAACTACTAAGGATACATCAGTTAACAAATTATTGAATAGAAGAATTAGGTATACATTAATTTTTCAACTTGTAATTTGAAACTATCTGTCCCTTTGTGCTAGGCTTCCTCGACAGTGCCATGCTGTATCCAGAGCCAGTTTGGTTCCGCGCATCAGGTTGGTGTCGCATTGAGTCCATTTCCCGCAAGAATGTAGCTAGGTCTATTGTCCACCGGGATGTAATAGATCTATTATCCTCGTGGATATTGTCCACTTGGACGTAGTTAGATGTATTGTCCACCTGAGTCTATGTCCACCTGGATGTTGCTAGCTCTACTGTATGCCTGGATGTAGCCAAGTCTATTCTCCACCTGTGTGCGCGCGCACACACACACACACACATACATACACACACACATCGTGATTGTAACTGACTCAGAAAGCATGCTGACGAGGGTGAGAACGGGCAGGCTTCGTGCGGAGTGGCTTGCTTCGCTTCGGAGGTCACGGTGGACAAGCATTGTCTGGATCTTTTCTCCGGGGCATGCCGGTGGGCTGGGAAATGAACAGGCGGACAGATTGGCTGGCTCTGCAGAACTTGGTGGAGTATTGATACATGACAAGGCCGACGTGGTTGCGGCCTTGTGGGAGCACGTGTACACCTCGGAGGAGCAAATAGATTACCATGGTCTGGCAAGAATGAGACAGCGAGGAGTGACGAGGGGATTTGGTCGACGCTCAACGCTCAGAGGAAAGGCGAGACGGACATGTAATCATATTGCTACTTGTACTATTGATGTTGAAACTCTTCGCTGGCTGCTGAGGATGGGGGCGGAGCGCTTATGGGAATACCCCGAATGCTGTGATGTCGGTTCCTAAATCAATCAATCAATCAATCAACGTAATCAGGTCTATTGTCCACTTGGATGCAGTCAGATGTATTGTCCACCTGGGTCTATGTCCACCTGGGTCAATGTCCACCTGGGTCTATGCCCACCTGGATGTAGCTGTCTATTGTCCACCTACACGTAATCAGGCCTATTGTATACTTGGATGTAGTTAGATGTATTGTCCACCTGAGTCTATGTCCACCTGATGTAGCTAAGTCTATTGTCCATTTGCACGTAATCAGGTCTATTGTCCACTTAGATGAAGCCAGGTCTCATGTTTACCTTGATAGTGTCCACCTTAATGTAGCCAGGTCTATTATCCATCTTGATGAAGCCATGTTTATTGTCCACTTGGATTTAGTGTCACATCCAGTTATGCCCCCCAAAGGTCAGTATGTCACACATGGGCATGCATGTTTGTAAGGTCTACATACTAAGGTTCCTATATGCTCCATGTCTCACAACAATCAGTTGCTGGGAAAACACTGAGGCCATTGAAACAGGAGAAAATGCTCATACTGATGGGTAACTCGTAGAACAGTGGTTCTCAACCTTTTTTGGCCCGTGCCCTCCTTCACCATATTTTCAGACAGTCATTCCCCCAACTCCCGCCTTTCATATTTCCTACCTAAAATGTATACGTAAAAATGGAAGGTAAATGTAATAGCATATACTAAAACTTCTACTCGGTCGTAGAAGCAGAGTAAAGAAATGAAGATTGGACTGAACACTAGATAATATAACATTTAAAACCTGATTTTTTTTTTTTTTTTTTTTTTTTTTTTTGCGCTCTCTGACTGAGCTCGAGCGTAGTCTAAACACTAGTAGTAACTCTGGACTACATTTTACGTGTAAATTAGCTTTCCCTATTACCAGTGTCCCTCGCCTTCAGGCAAATCCACTCCGAAGTCACAGGTACTTGTAATTTACCTGCCCAAGTCAATGATGAGAAGTCAACATTGAAGATATGAATGTGTAACTATACTGAACAACATAAATGATTAACACGTGCATGTATGATTACACGGAACAGTGCACCAGCTGATGAGCACGTTCACATATCATTATTTGGAATGATCAAATCTTGTAGTCACAACACGATCAAACCTGGTAGTCACAACACGATCAAACTTGGTAACCACAACACGAACAACCCTGGTAGCCACAACACGATCAAACTTGGTAGCCACGACACGATCAACTCTGGTAGCCACAACACGATCATACCTGGTAGCCACAACACGATCAAACCTGGTAGCCACAACACGATCAACCTTGGTAGCCACGACACGATCAACCCTGGTAGCCACAACACGATCATACCTGGTAGCCACAACACGATCAAACCTTGTGGCCACAACACGATCAAACCTTTTAGCCACGACACAATCAAACCTTGTAGCCACAACACGATCAAACCTTATAGTCACAACACGATCAAACATTGTAGCCACAAAATCAAACCTTGTAGCCATAACACCGTCAAGCCTTGTGGCTACACCACCGATTAAACTGTGTAGCCACAACAGCATCAAACATTGTAGCCACACAACGATCAAACTGTAGCCACACAACTATCACACATCGTAGCAACAGCAAACATTGTAGCTACAACAGTCAATCCTAGTCACACAACCCACCTCCTCCTCACTTTCTCGGTTGTTATCGATGATTGCCTTCGTTGACTTGAAGATGAGGGAGAAGGCAGAAGCCAGAAAGAAAAACGAGATGACAATACAAGCCCTGTGATGAGAAGGTAAAAAACATTGAATTTAAAAAAAAACAATTGACTTGCAAGTTAAGTTGACATTTAAGTCATTTGTCCATCACTCAAGGAGAGGGATATCAACATCTGTCGGAGGAGGTGAGATAATGACTAGTGCATAAATTGGATATCAGTGAACGATGGCTGCACCTCAATGTATCCTCCTGATTCCCGTTAGCGTGCTTCTCCGCAAATAACACCAGGTCTTATATTAACTTTAGCTTCAAAAAACGCACTAGAGCTTATTTAATGGGAATGTCTTTTTTCCCCCTGAGTTACACAAATCTACATGTATTTATGTAAACAATTCTACATTTATTCAAATACATCATGTCATCTTCTTCTGGAATATCATCATAACTCTCCAAATCCCGAATTCCGTCTGATCAATTGTCTTTTCAGATCCAAGGCCCATAAACACTGCAGTTTCATCCGTACCAATCATGTTGGAGAGTTGGTATTTAGAAAGTCGATGCCATCAATAAAGTACTTGAATGCAAGTGCACGTTTAATAACTTCATTCTAGGTGACGACCTCAACTAGGGTTTATCTTAGGGGTAGGTCTTATATTAAAAGAATCCTGAAAAACCATGCTAGGGCTTATTTTATGGGTAGGTCTTAATTTCGGGGAAATACGGTAATCCCCGTGGTAAGGTATATTCAAATCTGCCAAATTGATCGCACTGATGTTACTTCATCCAGTTGTCAAGATATATCAGCCTCACTGTATCGACCTGATTACATTTCATTCCCGTGGCAATATATGATCGAGTCATCCTTTTCGCATTGCAACGTTCTGATGCTATTGTATCCATTTCGCAAGATATCTCAGCCTCGCTGTATCGATCTGATTATATTTCATCCTCATAGCATGGCATGATCATCTCAGCCTCACGACATCCACCAGATTCCATTTAATTCCCGTTTGCAATATATGATCAAGTAATAGTCTCTGCATCATCCTGCTGTCATTTCATCCAGTTGACAACCCCCTCGATGTGTCTCCACCTTGTCGCGGTGTGTGTGTGTGTGGTGGGGGGGGCTTGAGTGTCCTAGTGGCCCCAAGAGCTACGCCGACGGATGCAAAACTACATGTCGGACTGGTTTTGGGATAGGGGCCAGACCAAGAGAGACACAACCTGCTGCTCTGCAGGTAGATGAGGATAGCAATCAAAGTCTAAATCAGGGGCACGATGCCACTAAATTTTGGTCCGGGCACATACTCTAAGGCTCTCAGCTGAGGGATATGGCTGAACGCCTCTAAGCCATAAACACTCGGATGTGAGAGCCGGGCCGATACCAACTTACTGAAAAATGGAGCTGAGGTGCTAAGTTCGCTGCATGCTTAGTTCAGATACTTGTTCAAAGGTTCTCTGCTGGGGGATATGAGGGATCCCCGGATGAAAGGGCCTAGCCGTATTTCGCTCACTGAAACACGGAGGTAAGGTGCTGAGCCGGCAGCACATGTAGCCTGCCTCGTGAGCGGTACTTAAGGTGGCGATTGGCAGAGCTGCTTAGTCCCACGAAGAGGTTACGATGAAAGTCTGTATCTATACCCATAGAGTAAGCGTAGTCAAAGGTGGAAAAAACGTCTCAAAAACACGAAATGGAACGCTTGGCTAGCGAATTCATCACGTGGTAGCCCAAAGCGAAAGCTTGATGAGTGGATGTTGCCGCAGACTGCCCGTCCCTGGTTTGTGTGGGGAGCGACCAGTGGCAAAACGAAATGCCCAATACATGGAAGTGAGGAAATAAAGCAGCCACGAGAATGATGTGGCGACTCCTCGTGTGAGCCCAGTCTCAGAGCGCTATGTGCCGGCTCTGCATTTATGGAAGCCTCCTTGGATAGCTTGGCATGCCCATGGTCTGACCGTGCCTTCCCTTGAGGATTAATTGCGATGTCGTTGATCGTTCTACCTTGACCAGCTGAGATGTGGGCGACACCACAGCAGAAAAAGTCTAACGTCTTTCGAAACCTCGGGAAGGCAAACCCGTAAAAATGCCTGCTGAAGTCGGATGTGCTGGCCTACGGGTGCAAATAAATCAGGCACAACGCATAAAACGTCTGAGTGAAATCTCTTTCGAGCTGGGAACAGCTCTGACTACATAGTTTTCCGAACAGCTCGTGTCCGGAACAGCTCTGACTAGCTAGTTTCCCGAATGTCCTTCGTGCCCGGATCTATAGAGTCGTGCTCTGACTATATTGTCCCCGGGCACAGCGACAAGCACGTGTCCGAATCGAAAACTCGCTTAGTGGATACCGTCTGCAGACCGGTCTGATTTGTGCGGGAACGGCCCTGGGCGAACGAAATGCCCAAAATATTGAAGTGAGGAATTAAAGCAGCCATGAGTAGGATGTGACGATTCCCTCGGTGAGTCCAGCACCAGGGCGCTGTGTGTCGGCTCTGCAACTATGGAAGCCACCCTGGATGGCGGAAAATGCCATGGACTGTCCCTGCCTTCCCTTGAGGGTTATCGTGAAGTATTCGACCGTTCCGAATTGACCAGTTGGGATGTGGACGGCACCACAAAAGTGAGAGTCCCACAGGAATGCTAACCTGTCAAAAATGCACGCTAAAAGTCGGATGTGTTGGCCCAAGGGTTTCGGCCCAAGGGTGCCTAACCAGACACATCGCAATCACATCTGAAAAAACACCCCAGATGAACGCAAAGAAGAAGAGCCAGTTTATCTTCACTGTATGGACCCGGCTCCATGACATTGCCGTGGCAATATAGTATTAAGTCACCCCCGTCTCATTGCATGGTTCTGATTTCATTTCATTCCCGTGGCAAGATATGATCAATACCAATTGAAAACGGGATGCGTCGGATAACTAAGAGGATTATCTATAGTTTGTCTTGCTCTGCACGCCCCACAGTATGTTACTGAAAGGTTACTGCCCGAATCCCGTTTTTACATGCTTGGGTAGACGAGGTCTCGATCACAGCGAGTTGCTTAGAAAACTAGCCTTCCTTGCTTTAGCTAGCCATGTTGAGGTCCAGTGTAGGTTCGAATCGACCTGCTATTGTGAAGTAAATCGTTCTTTGTATATACAGTTTGCAACAACAACAATGGAAGGCATAGTTCCTAATGATGCTGGAGTCAACCAACAAGACAGTGGGTATACGACATTAAAGACAATGGGCATGAATATTCATGAGGGCGAGAGACCAGGAAAAGATCTAGTCTTTCCATTGGGTCGTGATTAGAGAGACTTCTAAAACGGACTTGCTATTTGATTAATCCTACTGGGATATGAGTACACGATGGGGGGGGGGGGGGCGGGGGGGGGGGGAACAATACAAGAACACCCGAGGCTTTTACTAATACGAGATGGGGGTATGTGGAGCATATAGAGTATTGTCTATAGAGATTCGAGGCATTCTAGAGGACAACAGAGAATATACAGATATATGTGATAGACCAGTGGTTCTCAACCTTTTTTAGCCCATGCCCACCCCCCCTTTAACATATGTTCAGAACGTCATTCTTCCCCCCCCCCTTTCTAATTTCCTCCCTATACATCCCCCCCACCCTTAAACAGTATACATAAAAATGGAAGCTAAATTTAATAACACATACCAGAACAAGTCCAGACATCTACATAAAACTTGATTTACGGGTCTACTTACGTTTTAAAACGAATTTCATTAGGGCGAGAAGTACAGAACCGTAAAATTTAGAGGTAAAAACAATATCAAGTAACTGGTTCTTGTATTAATGCGATCTTGAAGTAATCTTAACCCCCCCCCCCCCTGGAATCCCTAAAATCCCCCCCCCCCCCCCCGGGATGGGGGAATTCCCCACCGGTTGAGAATCACTGTGATAACAGCATGGTGAAGGATATGAAATGACACGGCAGAGATCATATAAAGGGCAATTTACATGATATGATGAAGAACAATACGAGTATTTGAGGATACCATAAGAGATCAAGGGGGACATAAGGGGGATTTATGGGGCATGCAAGGATATGCGAGAGGACATATGGAGGGCATTCTAAAGGATGTAATGAAGAACATTACAAATAGTGTGTCTGGATATGATGGAGGATAGTATACATAATAACCGGGCAGATAGAAGACAGTTCTGGGTCATGGCGAGACAGGAAGACAAAAAGAACATGCCAGAAGACTATGAATGAAATGAGGGTATAATCGAAACACGATTTATTTTACATAATGTGGAAATATAAGTGATATAGAACATTATTATGACATTCACATAACAGGTAAATGCACATTAAATTGTACGGCACGATAGCGACAAACGGAAGTTATAACATTACAACTAGCATAATAGAGAAAGAAAGCTATCATGAAAGAGGACAAGAAAGGAGTCATGAGAGAGGACATGAGAGGACATGGGAGACGACATAAAAGGAGCACGTTGGGTGGAATGAGAGGTTATGATAAGGTGGCATGACATAGGACTTGAGATGTCACAAGGGACATGTTTGTGATCTGGTCGAAGATTAATATGGACCCCAACTAGGAAAAGATCAAGGTGGGGACTGAGTGGAATAAATATTATGGGGAGGGGACATGGGTGGGATACGATCAAGTTGATGTATGAGTGGGATAAGATCAATGTAGGGGAAGATACTAATTGGCGGGGTGGAGGGGGGTATAAGTAGGATAAAATCTAGGTGGGGACATGAGTGGAATATGATCAAGAAGAAGAATTGTGGGACATGATCAAGAAGAAGAGTAGTGGGATATGATCAAGAAGAAGAGTAGTGGGATATGATCAAGAAGACGACATGGATGGGATAAAATTAAGATGAAAACATGAGTGAAATAAGATCAACGTGCAGTAATATGATTAGGGTTAGGTCAAGCTGGGGGAATGAGTGGGATTACAGCAAGATGGGATACATGAGTGGGATAAGGTTACGATGGGGGGATGAGTGGGATAAGGTTACGAGGGGGACATAAGTGGGATAAGGTTGCAACTGGGGACATAAGTGGGATAAGGTTACGATGAGGAACATGAGTAAGATAAGGTTACGATAAGAAACATGGGTGAGATAAGGTTGCAATGGGGATATGAGTGGGATAAGGTTACGATGGGGAACATGAGTGGGATAAGGTTACGATGAGGAACATGAGAGGGATAAGGTTGCAATGGGTGATATGAGTGGGATACGGTTACGATGAGGAACATGGGTGGGATAAGGTTGCAATGGGGATATGAGTGGGATAAGGTTACGATGAGGAACATGAGAGGGATAAGGTTGCAATGGGGGATATGAGTGGGATACGGTTACGATGAGGAACATGGGTGGGATAAGGTTGCAATGGGGGATAAAGATATGTAAGAAAATGGCAGTAGACGTGAATGAAGACACGATACAGTTCATCGTAGAGGACATCTAAAGGACACTCGCGAGGCAATATTAACATACATAGAGGCCTAGAGTAAAGACATCTTAAATGACATGGTAGAAGACAAAGAACGCAGACACCAGTAGTGATATAAACAACAACAAGGGGTATTACAGGACACAGAACATGTTAGGGAGTGGCAGAAGACTTGAATGAGGACATCACAAAGGGTATTGGCGAGGACGTGAGTGGGGACATCAAGACAATAGCAGAAAACATGAGAGAACAAGGTAACAAAGATTACAGAGCACATAAGGACAAAAGAGGATATGCTAGAAATCAACAAATATAGAATATGAATAACGAAGACACAAACAACAGACTGCAAGATTTATTGCCTGGCATGTTTCGCTGCATCTCGCCAGCTACATACTGCAGAAATCACACGAAAGCAATAAGACAAATCCTTCAAATATAAAATATTATTCGGGAAGCTGGAAATAAAAAGATGAAAGTTTTAAATGAAACAAGCCAAATATTATGGCCAAATTAAAAGACGCGACGTTTTAAAAAAAAAAGGGTGGGGGGGGGGGAATAAAATAGCAGGTAAGACAGAGATAAACAACGATAAGGGTGGGAAGTTAAGAGATGGAGGAATGGCAGTATGTCAGAGTGGACAACCAATGCGCAAAGAGTACTGGAGCTCTGTTTATGCTACCTTTGTTGTAGAGACGGCAATTGACTAAGGGCACTTTGAGATCGATGACATATTAAAGTTACGGATATCAGAGGACATAAAGTGAAAGAGGGCACACAAAGGAGAACATTATAAAGCATAAACATGGCGAGAGGACATACACGGGCATGTAAAAGACACAAAAGAACAGAACGAATGGTGAAGATGGTGCATTTACGTGGAAGGATGAAATGATTAAAGAGACCAATGAGGTCGGGAACATAAAATTAGGCGAAGTGGAGAAGTGGGTGGTGGAATAGGACATAAAGAGGTAATAGACTAAGTAAAAATAGGAAACAAGGTACATAAAATACAGAGGACACAAGAGGACAATACTTACTTTCGCTCCTTGGCTTCCGCCAGCGCGGAGGACGCAGAACCATAGAACCTCCACAAGACAGCGATAGATGACAGGCTGTCCAACACACCGTCCAGCTGCAATAACAAAGGGTGGGGGTGGGGGGAGAGAGAAGGGGTTCGAGCAAAAGTGGTCAGTTCATTGCCTGTGTGAGTGAGTGAGTGAGTGTGTGAGTGAGTGAGTGAGTGAGTGAGTGAGTGAGTGAGTGATTGGCTGTGTTAGCATAGTGTGTGGTTTACGGTGTTAGTGATCGTGATCGTGTTGTTTTTTATGATGGTGATTATGATGGTGGTGTGCATAGCGTTTTTCATGCTGATGATAAACATCAAGATATTTAATGCTATTGATGAAAGTGAAAGGGTACCCTTTGCTTTATTGACTACACAAAGGCTTTTGATAAAGTGAGACATGTCAACATGATAAGGATGCTTGAAGATCTACAAATTGATGGAAAAGATCTTAGACTTGTAAAAAACATATATTGGAAACAACAAGCTGCCATAAGAGTTGATAATGAAGTAAGCCAATATCAGCCTATTAAAAGGGGTGTGAGACAGGGATGTGTAATGTCTCCAGATCTGTTTTCGCTGTACAGTGAAAGTATTTTCAGAAATATTGAAGATATGGAAGGAATCAACATTGGGGGACGATGCATCAATAACATTAGATATGCAGATGATACAGTCTTGATTGCAGACAATGAACAGGACCTGCAAAATTTAGTAGATGCGATTGTGACACACAGTGAACAACTAGGGTTAGAATTAAATTGTAAAAAGACACAGATTATGGTCGTCACTAGGAAGGACGAAATACCACAATGTAATATACAAGTAAATGGGAATATTCTTCAACAAGTGAGCAGGTACAATTATCTCGGAACAGTAATAACATCTGATGGGAGATGCCTTGAAGAGATTAGAACAAGAATCGCCATGGCAAAAGTAGCCTTTAGCAAGATGAAAAACATATTGACCAATAAAAAGATGTCAATTGAAACGAGAAAGAGAGTGTTGAGATGCTACATTGAGCCTGTACTTTTGTATGGATGTGAAGCGTGGACAATGAGCAGTCAGGCTGAAAAACATCTGATGGCTGTAGAGATGTGGTTTCTGAGGAAAATGCAAAGAATACCATGGACAGCCAGAAAGACCAATGAACAAGTCCTTCAAGAAACAAATGAAGATCGTAAATTGATTAGAGAAATTAGACGTAGGCAGTCAAAATTTTTTGGACATGTTATGAGAAGAAATGGATTGGAGAATTTGGTGACAACTGGTAAGATCGAGGGGAACAGACCAAGGGGAAGACCTAGAAGCAAGTACCTGGATGGCTTGGCCTTGTGGCATAGTCGAGACAGAAACACGGAGCTGATCCACGACTCTGGTGATCGGGTGAGCTGGCAGAACATGACCGCCCACGCTTACCGGCATGGCACATGATGGATGGATGGATGAAAGTGAGCATAGGCATGGTGAAGATAGTGCATTCACGTGGAAGAATGAAATGAGTAAAGAAACCAGGGAGGACGGGAACATAAGATTAGGCGAAAAATGAAGTGGAGAATGGGGTGGTGGAATATGTGAGGGATGAGTCGACAGATGTAGTGGAGCAGAAGACAACAGGAAGTAATTAAACATGTAGAGAGTATGAACGACAGGCAGAAGAAAGATAAAAAGAAGACAAGTAAAAGGGTAAAACTGCACACAAGTACCTAAAATTGTGGATAAACATACTCACTCCGTATCCGAATAGAGACTCACTGTCGAAGATCTGACCTAGGGCTGGGGAGTGTGGAAGTGGAGTTATTAAATACTTCACCACATATATAGACTATACACGGAGCAGGCCGTCTTATGTCCACCTATACAAGTATCCATCCAATTCAACATCTTCCCATCCATCTAGTCATTCATATTAATGTTTCTACTCAATTCATCCATCAATGTATCTATCCATACGTACAGTACTATGTGTGTGTATATGTGTATGTGCGTACGTATGTATGTATGTATGTATGTATATTCATTCAGTAGCATGTCCTTTTCAGAACCTCGCTCCCATAACAACCTTCCGGAAAACCTCTCGATCATAAGCAAGATGTCCCGCGTCCGATACACCCATCTGGAGTTCATCCGCCACATCCTGCACCCATCTTCTCTTTGGCCTGCCTCTTCCTCTCTTCCCAAGCATATACACCTCCATTATTGTTCTCTCCAAACTTTCGTGGCGTTTCAAGTGACCAAAATATTTCAATTTTCTTTGTTTTATCGGCTTTAATATCCAAATTTCTTCAATATTCAGCTCTTGAAGTATGGATGCATTTGTTCTTTTCTTTATCCAAGATATTCTTAGAACACGTCTGTAACATTTATATTCAAGTACATTTATGCGCTGTTCAGCTTGTTTAGTAAGTGTCCGGGTCTCACAGGCGTATGTTGCAATGCGAAAGATGCATGCTCTTAAAAATCTAATTTTCGTAGTTCTGTCTGTCCCACTCCATAGTTTATTCAATTGTTTTAGTCTTTGAAGAGCAATTGATAGTCGCCGTTTAATTTCTTTCATTGTGTCACCGTTGTTGGTAATCAATGGCCCAAGATATTCAACATTTTCCACCACCTCCAATTTTTCATCATTATCTTTCTCCATAGTAGTTTTATCTGTATGCATTATCTTTGTTTTTGCTATGTTAAGATATAACTTGTGATTTTCAATATTCAACTGGGTTTAGGTTATTAGGTTTTCTATACCATTCTGTGTTGTGGATAGCAATACTGTATCATCAGCATACCGAATTTCTGGTAAGTCATGACCGCCGATATTTAGGGCATCATATAGCTCCCTGTTTATATAATCTCTTACATTTCTCATTATATATTCGGCCTACAGGTTAAACAAATAGGGGGACAGCACACATCCCTGATGGACTCATTGCTTGAGAGGTTATGGTCTCAAGCTTCACGGCGGTAGGCAGAGGATCTCTTTTTTTTTTTGAGGGGGGAGGGGGGAGACAATGGCTACGGTCATCGACCAGTATGGTCACTACTAGGAAGGAAAGCAATGGCAAAAATACTTTCTTTACAGATGCCAAGAATATCATATTGCAATCCCGAAGAAATCAGGAGCCTTGGAATGCGATCAACATCGAACAATTAGTATATATTGAGCCACATCACGAAGATTCTGCTGAGAATTATCATGCAAAGATAAATACAACAATAACAAAAATACAACCCGAAATAGGAGAAGAACAATGTGGGTTTGTAGAATGCAAGGGCACAGTAAATGCTGTGTATATACTGAGAACAGTAATTGAACGTTCTACAGAAGTAAACAAAGATCTATATCGTTGCTTTATTGACTACACAAAGGTTTTCGATAAAGTGAGACATGATAAGGATGCTTGAAGATCTACAAATTGATGGAAAAGACTTAAACTTGTAAAAAAAATATATTGGAAACAACAAGCTGCCATCAGAATTGATAACGATGTAGGTATATATCAGCCTATTAAAAGAGGTGTGAGACAGGGATGTGTAATGTCTCCAGATCTTTTTTCCCTGTACAGTGAAAATATTTTCATAAATATAGAAGATATGTAAGGAATCAACATTGGGGGACGATGCATCAATAACATTCGATATGCAGATGATACAGTCTTGATTGCAGACAATGAACAGTACCTGCAAAATTTAGTAGATGCGGTTGTTGCATACAGTGAACAGCTAGGGTTAGAACTGAATATTAAGAAGATATAGATTATGGTCATCACTGGGAAGAAGGAAATACCACAATGTGATATATGAGTAACTGGGCATATTCTTAAGCAAGTGAAACGATACAGTTATCTTGGCACAGTCATAGCATCTGATGGGAGATGCCTTGAAGAGAATAGAACAAGAATTGCTATTGCGAAGGTAGCCTTTTGCAAGATGAAAAACATACTGACAAATAAAACGATATCAATTGAAACGAGAACAAGAGTTTTGCAGAGCTACATAGAACCTGTGCTTTTGTATGGATGTGAAGCGTGGACAATAAGCAGCCAAGCTGAAAAACAGCTGATGGCTGTGGGAATGTGGTTTCTGAGGAAAACCATTGCAAAGAATACAATGACAGACAGAAAAACCAATGAACACATCCTTCAATAAACAAATGAAGGTCGTAAACTGATTAGAGTCGTTAGACGTAGACAGTAAAATAAAATGTGGGCATGTTATGAGAAGAAATGACTTGGAGAACTTGGGTGACAACTGGCAAGATCGAAGGAAAGATTCGCAACTGCGAGCGCTATAAAGCAAGTCATCTGAACAAATCAAGAAGCCTGATACGGGGGAAAATGGCACGTTGCAAGAACACCAAAACACACGTGGCAACCAAGATGTGCAGCGTGGGAGCCGACAAGAAGACGAGCGGAGAGAATCTACGTGCGAGCTGCAGCAAACAACAAGAACCTCAAGCAAATTCTAACGAAGCTACCACGAGGAAGGACGACGACAACCCACCACAAAAAAGACAAGAGCCAAACCTACTGAGAAGTAGAGAGAGGAGAAAGACACCAGAGTCGGAAACACCGACTTACCGACAAGCAAGTGGGTTGTCAAGTGTATCCAAGTGGGGCTATCAGACGAAGAAATTCTGAAGCAGCTACGAGAAGAGAATCTTCACATCCGATTCTTGAAGGTGGAGCGGCTCCTCACCTACTCCAAGATACCTACAACCTTGGCAGTGGTGACGACGGAGGGCAGCGAAATGCCGACCACAGTTTCAACCAAGAAGAAAATACAACAGACAGAGATTCATCTCAAGAGTCAATCAATCTTCCAGATGCCAGAGGGCCGGCAGAACAGCAAGTCGCAGTAAGATAGAAATCTGCCGGTACTGCGCCGATCACCACGCCTTCAAAGAGTGTCCGCTGGCCAAGCTGGACAAGGACTTCCGAGCACCCAACAACAAAAGAAAGTGCGCCAACTGCCTGGACAAGCATGGAGCAAGATACTTAAGATGTCCGTACCTTCAAAGACACAGAGACGTCTTAAAGTTCGCCATCAACACAAAGACACCATATAAGGACGCAATGCGGAGGTGCGACACAGCCGCGGGTATATCACAAGTTGAAAGAGATCAACTGCAAAAGCAGATAGACGAGTTGAAGAAGCAAGTCACGGCACTTATGACGCCGACTCCGACCAGCGACAATGAGAAACTGCTGACGGAAATAAAGGAGATCCATCAAAACATCAAGCAAGAAGTGGAACATATGGCACTGATAAAGAAGGAGAACGAAGAAATCCTACAAACCAATAAACAAGAGCGAGAACTACAGAAAACTGAAATGGAACTTTTCTAAAACAAACCAACAGAAGCCATATAAGAAACCACAGAGAAACAGCAAGGTGAAAACCAAGAGACCGGGCCTGAACCGCAAGCTGAAGCCGGCAGCCCAACCACGACGCCCAAAACATCCAAGGGGAAACCAATATCTCGCCAGACATCCGAAGAAATCCGAGATGAGCACCCTGAGGACGGCATGGAGAGGCCCCGGAAACCTACCTTGGAGGAGTTGCTAGAATCGGCAAGGGAGCAGGCAATTGAAGAGGAACTCGCAAACAAGGAATTAAGGATCCGCTGGGAAGCAAAAGAAAAGAAGAAGCCCAAGAAACTTAGAGGGCAACCGATACAATACCCAGATAGAATCTATGACTGTGGAGACCGGATTTAGGTACTAGCCAGCACCAACAAAGAAAACCACAAGAGGAGACGGGCACAAAAGATAGCCGCCGACCAACCCCCCCTCAGCTGACGCCACAGACACTTACTCAACCGGTCATAGGGAGGACTACTCGTAAGAGCGCACAAAACAAGAAACAGGGCTGAAAATCCACAAAAACCACGGCTCTCAACAATAACCACGGCTGAGGAAACAGGTTCGACGAGACTTAATTTGGAATTCTTTTCGAAAATTGGTATTGGAATTCCATCCAGTCATTCATTTATGCATCTGGTCATCCATTATCCGTTTGTCCATCTTCCATCCATCCAATCACCCGTGCATTATCCATATATCTGGTCACTCATTTAGCTATCTATAAGGGTCATTCATTTGAAACCCGTTCCAATGGCTTTACAAATGCATGAAAGAAACATTAACAGGTGTGGTAGAATTAAACAAAGCATTCATTTTGAATTAATTATGCACCATGGGTTGGTCAGAAAAAGTCGCCGTAGGCATTCAGGCAAGCATCACATTGCTTAGGTAGGCGGCGAATTCCGTCCACAAAAAAGGATTGTGGTTGCTCACTTAACCAAGTGTTTACCGCGTTTATTACGTCTACATCTGTGTGAAATCGTTGCCCCTTGAGAGCTTTTTTCAGAGGTCCGAACAAATGAAAATCACATGGTGACAAATCAAGACTATAGGCTGGATGCTGCAGAATTTCCCACTTCTTCCTTGCTAATGCTTCCTACACAATCTTTGCAACATGCAGACGAGCATTAAAATGCAACAAAATCAAACCGTGAGAAAGCATGCCGGGTCGAATATTCTTGATGGCTTTTTGCAGCTTGTCTGGTGTTTCCAAGTAGTGGGTAGAGTTGATGTTGACACAAGGTTCTTTAAAGTCGGCCAACAATAGCCCTTCATGGTCAAAAAATGGGCTCAGCATAACCTTACCAGCGGAAACCTGTAACTTGAATTTTTTGGCTTATGGTGACCCAGCATGTGTCCATTGCATGCTCTCTCTTTTCCTGCTCGGCTCAAAATGGTGACACCATGATTCATCGTTTGCCACTATGCGGAAGAGAAATGCATCACCCTCCACTCTGTAACGCAGCAAGTGGTTCAAACACCATTGCATGCGTTCCTCTTTTTGGTGGTCGGTCAACACCCGTGGTACCTACTGTGAACACACCTTCCGATATTGCAGTTTCTTACACAACGTTGTGAATTGTCACAATTGACACATCAAATTCTTTCGCTAGCGAACGTATGCTTCGACAACGGTTCATCTGTACTGCTGCATCAATTTTGGCGATGGTTTTTTTTTCTGTTGCAACAATATGCGCTTGACCCGGCCGTCGAAGATCTGTCGTGAACTGACGTCCTTTCGGAAACATTCGTGCCCAGTTTGTTACTGTTGTCTTCGACACACAATTGTTACCGTACGTTGCCTGCATTCTTCGATGAGTGTCCACTGGTCGACATCCTTCAAATGAAAATAACTGAATCACCGCTCTTTGAGCTTCTTTGGGTGGATTTGGATCAACCCGACGATTTTCTCAACGGTCAGAAACAGAACCTATGCATCATGGGACGATAAGCACGTGCTATTTTATTCATTGGTCAGTACTTATCACAAGACCATTATATGATCATGTTCAAAGTACGCAATTACGCACACACACGCACGCACGCACAGAGAGAGAGAGAGAGAGAGAGAGAGAGAGAGGGGGGGGGGGAAAGAGAGAGAGAGATATTCATTCATCTAGTAATTCATATATCTATTCATCTATCTAATCATTCTGACATAAGCCTGGGTCATTGACATTGAGGTGAGTGACCGGGCATGAGGAAGAATGGAGATGAGAGTGGGAGACAGTAAAGTGACTGACCTGGCTATGAGAAAACAGCCAGTCCTGAGAAATAAAATAGTGAGGGTAGAGGAGAAACCCCTAGGGCGGATGGGTCGAAAGACAGTTGTGTGTTGTGTGAAGTCAGGAGAATGGAAAGTCAGTGAGAGACGAGACCGACTGCGGGGCAGGTCGTTTCAAGGAGTTGAGTTTGAGATACCGAAGAAGTCGGTAGTCCACGGACAACGGTGTTGTGTTGTTCTCCTAGTTGTGAAGACAGGCCTGAACCAGAGAGGGTTCTATAGGTAGTGAGGGCCTGAACCAGAGTGGGTTACATAGAGAGCAGAGGCTCCGACCCAAAGTGTGGGTCGTATTGTAGGAGATCCAGCCGTGGATTGTAGCTGGACTGAATGTCTTATGGATTGGATATGAAGCAGGTTTGAGAAGGCATTGATGTGTGCTGGTTAAATTGTGAGGAGGATATTTATATTCTATGGATTACATTGTTTCTGGATGTATAAACATGTTCCGTTTGTCCGTCTTATTTCTGTAATAAAGGATTATGTGCGCCAACGGAATCTTGTTTAATGTCTGGTGAATATGCACTGCGGGGGTGAGTTATAGTGCAAGAGAGTTAGATATCTCCATTGACACACCATGAGTATCGTTACCTAGACAACGACCATCACACGACAATATCATGAACATATCATCGTAAGAACTTCTTGATATTATCATCAAGAACGACGTGTGACAATCTGGGGGATCGTCGCTTAGTAAGGAGTATCTGGATGGCTACGTACGATCAAGAGCATTATAGACATTGTTGTCATTCTGAGATATCTGTGGGCTCTTCGCTGAGAGAGGAGTTATTATCTTGTGACTTCGTTCCATCAAGCTAGCAGACAGTTCAAGTGAAGGTCACACTACAGGTAAATTAACGACGGTCGGCACACGTTATTGCGACGCTAACGGGCACGCCAGAGAATTAACGCAGACAGGCGCCTGTGGTTATAGGTCAAGAGATTAAAGCGCCAGCAGACGAGTCACATAAAAGTCTGCGCCATGATACTGGCTGGATGATACCCTGACAGGTGTGTGTGGGTGTGACGAAGACAGGATTGAACCAAAGATTGAAGACAGCGAGCAATTTCGTCGCAACATTCTGTGCGTAGTGAGAATTTGGTGTGTGTGTGTGCGAAGGCAAGCGCACTGTGTTGTCGCAAGTTGACTGGTCAAGATTTGTCGACGCCGGTAAAAGACGGGGTGGAGTTAAGAGACAGTGCAGGTGGAAATTGTGAGTCTCCACGGACAATTCGGGTCAGCGCTGTTTACGAGAACATTGAACTCCCGGGAAGGGGAGAGTTAATGAATGTGTAGAATACACTGAGAAAATTTACATTTGCTGTTCACCGGGAGGGGTGACATACAGGGGTAGTGTACCACAGGGGTGGGGCACGGCAGGTGTCGTGGATAACGGAAAATTTCCGGACATTACTTTGTTCACAGCCGGATCGGGGCTGAGAAGTTGTGTGGAAAGTGTTTTTGTATAACGAGAAAAGTGTCCGGTCAGTTTACAGTGTGTATTATTGTGACAAAGATTATTGAAGTTGACCTGCGGGTCAAAGTTGGGCACAGTGGAAAGTTACTGAAATTTTCCAGAGAACTGGATAAACAACTTGTTTATGAATGAAAACCAGACTTTATGTTTCGGCTTTGTTGAACTGTTCTACTATTGTCATCATTATTCAGTTATGAGCAAACATTTTAACGTGGTGTCATCACCGCACACAAGGGTGCATACAGTTGCCAAAAAGAACTGACAGTACAGGGTTATAGCACTGGGCATTTGCGGCCAATTTTTCCTTTGAACTTTGTCTTTCATCGGCAATCCAGAACATTTTGGGATAATTACCATCATCTTCAATTCGTACGACAATCGAAAGAACACTTTGGATAATTAAAATTAATTCAACGAAATGAAGTAACCACTGAAGTCGCTTTGAAATCTAGCGTCGTAAACATTTCGGAGAATTTAACACAGACATTTCCAGCATATTGTGAAAAACTATTAAAAACAAAAACGAACTTTTGGCGACGGATTAATAGGCACATATTTGTCGGCCAACCAGTTACACATTATTTTTTTTGCTCCCATCGTCATATTTATTGTTGTTGGGTGTTACGAAATTATTTGTATGTGGTCCAGTGTTTGTCAAGAGTAGGGGATTTTTGTGTTGTTTCTCGAAGGCCGGGAGACAGGGCGAAAAGTTACTTTCTGAGGTGCACCATATATAATGTCTGGGAAGAAAATCGAAAGGTCGGTTTATTTGGTTCTGCAGGGACGGTCCTGAATTATATAACGTGCCAGTTTGTGTTTGACGTCAGATTTCTGTATAATTTTATGCTATAATTTTTTTTTTTTTTATTTTCGTTATATTTACATATGATATTTGGTATATATATATGGTATTATTGTGATCTTTCGTCATGTCTGCTGTCTAGTGGTCTTTGTTAGTGTATATTTATATATTACGCGCACTGTGGGTGTCCCTACATAAGCTTGTGGTTGTTACTGTGGTTTATTTCTTTGTGATCACCGTCTCCGTGTACTTGGCTTGTGAGTCTAACGTTTTTATAGAAAACACTTACTGTTATCATCCATTTGTTTGTATATGTATTGATATGTATGTTTAACAATATTTCCAGAAATGTTATACAACTATTGGTCATAGATATATAGATATAAGGGAGTATAGGTGATACTTCCCCCCTCACTACCTAGTGCTTATAGAGTGACTGGGTGAGTACAGAGGGATATTTTAGCACTACGAAGTTACGTACACAGGGAGTGCTGGTGTACTTAGGGAAGTGACACAAAGACTAACAGCAGAGTCTTCACATTTATAGTTGGCTGACAGACAGCAACGTGTCCACAAGTACAAGATGCCTACTTTAATGGAATATATTGAAGGGCCAGCAATTTTGAAGATGGAGGTTCAGAATGCTCTTAATCATATGAAATCTGGCAAAACCCCCGGTCCAGACAGCGTCACAACAGAAATGATTAATGCTTTAGAAGAATATGGAATAGATAAAGTTACCAGTCTGCTTAATACAATATATGATACTGGAAACATACCTCATGAGTTATGTAATTCTGTATTTATTGCAATCCCAAAGAAATCAGGAGCCTTGGAATGTGATCAACATCGAACAATTAGTATAATGAGTCACATCACGAAGATTTTGCTAAGAATTATCATGCAAAGAGTTAGGAGGAAAATACAACCTGAAATAGGAGAAGAACAATGTGGGTTTGTAGTAGGCAAGGGTACAGTAAATGCTGTGTATATACTGAGAACCGTAATCGAACGTTCTATAGAAGTAAACAAAGATCTACACCTTTGCTTCATTGACTACACAAAGGCTTTTGATAAAGTGAGACATGTCAACATGATAAGGATGCTTGAAGATCTACAAATTGATGGGAAAGACCTTAGACTTGTAAAAAACATATATTGGAAACAACAAGCTGCCATAAGAGTTGATAATGAAGTAAGCCAATATCAGCCTATTAAGAGAGGTGTGAGACAGGGATGTGTAATGTCTCCAGATCTGTTTTCCCTGTACAGTGAAAATATTTTCAGAAATATTGAAAATATGGAAGGAATCAACATTGGGGGACGATGCATCAATAACATTAGATATGCAGATGATACAGTCTTGATTGCAGACAATGAACAGGACCTGCAAAATTTAGTAGATGCGGTTGTTACACATAGTGAACAACAAGGGTTAGAATTAAATTGTAAAAAGACACAGATTATGGTCGTCACTAAGAAGAACGAAATACCACAGTGTAATATACAAGTAAATGGGAATACTCTTCAACAAGTGAATAGGTACAATTACCTCGGAACAGTAATAACATCTGATGGGAGATGCCTTGAAGAGATTAGAACAAGAATCGCCATGGCAAAAGTAGCCTTTAGCAAGATGAAAAACATACTGACCAATAAAAAGATGTCAATTGAAACGAGAAAAAGAGTGTTGAGATGCTACATAGAACCTGTACTTTTATATGGATGTGAAGCTTGGACAATGAGCAGCCAGGCTGAAAAATATCTGATGGCTGTAGAAATGTGGTTTCTGAGGAAAATGCAAAGAATACCATGGACAGCCAGAAAGACCAATGAACAAGTCCTTCAAGAAACAAATGAAGATCGTAAACTGATCAGAGACATTAGACGTAGACAGTCACAATTTTTTGGGCATGTTATGAGAAGAAATGATTTGGAGAACTTGGTGACAACTGGTAAGATCGAGGGGAACAGACCAAGGGGAAGACCTAGAAACAAGTATCTGGATGGCTTGGCCTTGTGGCATGGTCGAGACAAAAACATGGAACTGATCCACGACTCTGTTGATCGAGTGAGATTGCAGAACATGACCGCCCACGCTTACCGACATGGCACATGATGGATGGATTGAAGCAGGTGAACGAATAGGCCTGAAAGGTAAAGAGTTACAGGAGTATGCAGAAGCAAAAGAACAAAAACAGACGGAAAGAGAGGAGAGGCATAATGAACGCGAGGCAAAGCGTCTACAGGAAGAGAAAGAGACACAAGTAAAACTAGCTGAAATGGAAAACAAGCGTCTACAGGAAGAGACACAAGTAAAACTAGCTGAAATGGAAAACAAACGTCTACGGGAAGTAAAGTTAGCTGAAATGGAAATTGAGAAAGAGAAGATCAAGTGTCAGATGCAAACTGAAATCGAGTTAAGAAAACTAGAACTATCTTCGAAAGGTCAAAGTGAGGAAAGCAGAAGACCTTCGCAGTCGTCACAAAGATTAAAACTGCCATATTTTACAGACCGGGACCAACTTGAAAATTATTTGTCCAGGTTCGAAGCATCAGCCAAAGCGTTAGGTATTCCAGAGAAGGAGTATGCGATGAGACTTGGCGAGTTTCTTACGGGCAAGGTACTAGACACCATGTTCAATTTACCTGTAGAAGAAAGAAACAACTACACTATCTTACGTCAACGTTTGCTGACAAAGTTCCAACTCACTGAGCATGGATATAGGACAAAGTTTAGACAGTTAGTGCCAGAGACAAATCAAGATTTCACAGACTTTGTTAACACTGTAAAGAATACATTTAACAAATGGATGGAGCTTGCAGAAGTAGGGAAAGATTTTAATAAATTAGTAGATCTAATGTTAAGAGACAAGGTAGTATCTGCATGCAATTCTAACTTAGTAGCTTTCTTTGAGGAACGTAAGCCAAAGGACATAGACACAATGTCTCAGTTAGGGCAAAACTACATGACTGCACATCCTAACGTATCTATTGGGAAACTAATGAGTGAGGAAATAGTCTGTGCAGCGTACACTAAACAGAACCAGAATCCAGTCATCAGACCAAGGGCGAAAAGTGTGGATTCAGCACAGAAAGGTGAGCAGCAAGAACTTCAAGATAATGGTTTCCGAGGAAACAATGTTGGTAGAGTAGGACGGTACCCATATAGAAGAGGGAATTTCCAGAGACGTCCAAATTATGCCGGATGTTGGAATTGTGGGAGCTGGAGACACAAGGCAGCACAGTGTGATGCACAACCATCAGATGGACCAACGAACAACACTAAAAGGGAGATTACTTGTTTCAAATGTGGAAAGAAGGGGCATGTCACCCATCAATGTAGGATAAGAGAAACAGAGCACTCAAATGCAGCGCAAGTAATTGAGACGCTGAAAAATGAAGATTGTAGTGGGTGCAAACCTCTTTTTGAAAAAGACAGTCAGCCAGTCCTAATATGTGGTCATACAGTGAAAGCAGGATCAGCAGTCCATGAAGGAGGAAGTCTGAAGCTGCATCAGGGATTCGTCAATGATAGGCCAGCGTTAACAATTAGGGATTCCGGATGTACGTCCATCGGGGTGAGAAAGAGTCTAGTGCATCCCTCGGATTATACAGGGAAAAAGATTAGATCCATAACATTTAATGGGACAGTAGAGTTCTACCCATTAGCCATAATAACAGTAAAAACACCATATATCACTGGAAGAGTGACAGCGTGTGTTTTGGACTCACCAGTGGCTGATTTGATCATAGGAAATGTTATAGGAGTTAAAGATTGTACAGAAGAGGAAATAGTTTATTGGGACCAAAAATATAGTGTAAGCAGTAATGAGGTAGTTACCACAAGAGAACCTAAATTAGACAGTATAGCTGAGGTAGAAGAGGCACTTGAAGTAGACACATGAACTCAGGACAAGGATAGTAAAGCTGAGCAGATGGGAATGGATCCCAAATATAGTGCTAGTGGCTCCCAGAGACAAGATACTACTCTGAACAAATGTTCCCAAGGGTGTAGGAGAGTAGAACATAGGCAGTCAAAGAAAGGTAGATGGTGCTTCGAGAGGAAGAACAATGTTCTCACTCGCAGCTTTTCAGATAGTGGAACTGCACGTGGGCAAGGAGCAGTACCTTTAGCACATAGAGACCGATATACTAGAACAGCTCAGAATAGTGCATGTGCAGGGCACATAGGCAGAAGGCGTATGCAGCAGAAAGAAAGGTGCCAGATATATGGGCCAAGATTAAATAATAAAGAGTTCAGACTAAACAGAGACTCAAGTGTAACGGTGCAATATGCAGATAGGAAAGTTGAGTCAGGTCAAAAGAGTTTTCGCGACATTACTGACCCAGGGCTAGGGATAGCAAACAGATGTTGTAATTGTAGACGTACCATGAGTCATGGGTACATGAAAGGTAGACACAGCATCGACAGGAATCAGAGGTGGGTTGATGCAAGAACAGAACCACCGGATATAGGGTCGGTACACAAATAGTATTGTGTGGTCGTGAAGTAGTAAGAGACCTGTGGGTACATAAGTATAATGCTTTCCTATGATGTATTATTATTATGTAATGTATTAGTTCATGCATTGATACACAAGATAGAAAGATGGTTGTATTTATGTGTGGGGAATATGGGATTGCACTATGAGCATTTGATGTATTATTTAGGGTGGTAGCTGAAGTGAGGTGGAGCCATACTTAGGGCTACCCAGGCAATATGTCTGGGTCACATGTTTAGTAAGTTTTAGTCTCCCAATATTTGAAAACGAAGTTTTCTTTTAAGAGGGGGGTGATGATATAAGCCTGGGTCATTGACATTGAGGTGAGTGACCGAGCATGAGGAAGAATGGAGATGAGAGTGGGAGACAGTAAAGTGACTGACCTGGCTATGAGAAAACAGCCAGTCCTGAGAAATAAAATAGTGAGGGTAGAGGAGAAACCCCTAGGGCGGATGGGTCGAAAGACAGTTGTGTGTTGTGTGAAGTCAGGAGACTGGAAAGTCAGTGAGAGACGAGACCGACTGCGGGGCAGGTCGTTTCAAGGAGTTGAGTTTGAGATACCGAAGAAGTCGGTAGTCCACGGACAACGGTGTTGTGTTGTTCTCCTAGTTGTGAAGACAGGCCTGAACCAGAGTGGGTTCTATAGGGAGTGAGGGCCTGAACCAGAGTGGGTTACATAGAGAGCAGAGGCTCCGACCCAAAGTGTGGGTCGTATTGTAGGAGATCCAGCCGTGGATTGTAGCTGGACTGAATGTCTTATGGATTGGATATGAAGCAGGCTTGAGAAGGCATTGATGTGTGCTGGTTAAATTGTGAGGAGGATATTTATATTCTATGGATTACATTGTTTCTGGATGTATAAACATGTTCCGTTTGTCCGTCTTATTTCTGTAATAAAGGATTATGTGCGCCAACGGAATCTTGTTTAATGCCTGGTGAATATGCACTGCGGGGGTGAGTTATAGCGCAAGAGAGTTAGATATCTCCATTGACACACCATGAGTATCGTTACCTATACAACGACCATCACACGACAATATCATGAACATATCATCGTAAGAACTTCTTGATATTATCATCAAGAACGACGTGTGACACATTCATATTCCTATCCATCCATCTAATCATTCATATACCTATCAATCTATTAAGTAAAGTAACTCATATCTATTCATCTGTCAACCATGTATATATTCATGTATCTAATTCATGTTTTATCCATCCATCTAATAATTCACATATCTTTCCATCCATTTAATCAATCACATATCTATACATCCATCTAATTATTCATATCTCTCCATCCATCAATTCATGTATCTATCCACACGTTTAATCATTCATGCTTGCTTGTGTTCGCTGGCTGTCAACTCCAGCGTGAAGTCCTGATGTCGGATGAAGACATCCTGTTGTCCAACATCAGTGTGATGTCATACAGGACCTGAGGTTTGCATGAGTATCCGTTGTCCCATGTCTGACTGACTGGTGTGCAGACTGGTGGCTCCTCGCCGTGCAGGCAGACACTCTCCGACTTCGGAGGATAATCATTCAAAAATCTGTCAATCTATTTAGTAACATATCTATCAATCTAGTTAGTAACATATCTATCCATCTAGCTATCCATGTATACATCCATCCATCTAATCATTTATTTATCTATGCATCCGTTCAGCATTCAGTTTAATTAGCTTCATTTGCCACAGCATTGACTTAGATTAGTTATTCTGGTGCTATCTATACAATTGTCATGACATGAACTACAGAAGAGATCTTAGGCCCGTGTCCAAAGACACTGAACCCTCTTGCCTACCTATAGCGACTAATCCCGAAATCAAGGCAAAGATAACGGACACCCAAGAAGCGACAAGAGCGGCAGTTCTGAGTTGTTTGGCTTTGGCTGCATTGTTGAGGCTGTTCTCTCCCTCATCAAACCGCTTGCTGTCAGACACCTCAAGTGCTGTGGAGGTCAACAGAACATGCCCACGGTCAAGATTACACGTATGTACAAGTAATGTGAACTTAAAGTATGAAGTTTCTATACGATATACATCTATCAGAAATAACGGGCTCATACTTTATTGTATGTTTTTCCCTGAGAGATTCGTAGAGTTATTTGCTCTTGTTGTAACAGGTTATTAGATAACAGGCTCGACGTGTCGTGTTGAGTAACATGTCGGTAATAGTTAGTCTTTTGAGCAACATGTCTTTAGTTAGGTCTTTTGAGTTCTAGTGGCTACAGTCTTTTCTTGAGCAAACTATCTGTAATGGCTAATCTTTTGAGTAATGTGTCTAGTGGCTACAGTCTTTTCTTGAGCAAACTATCTGTAATGGCTAATCTTTTGAGTAATGTGTCTAGTGGCTACAGTCTTTTCTTGAGCAAACTATCTGTAATGGCTAATCTTTTGAGTAATGTGTCTAGTGGCTACAGTCTTTTCTTGAGCAAACTATCTGTAATGGCTAATCTTTTGAGTAATGTGTCTAGTGGCTACAGTCTTTTCTTGAGCAAACTATCTGTAATGGCTAATCTTTTGAGTAATGTGTCTAGTGGCTACAGTCTTTTCTTGAGCAAACTATCTGTAATGGCTAATCTTTTGAGTAATGTGTCTAGTGGCTACAGTCTTTTCTTGAGCAAACTATCTGTAATGGCTAATCTTTTGAGTAATGTGTCTAGTGGCTACAGTCTTTTCTTGAGCAAACTATCTGTAATGGCTAATCTTTTGAGTAATGTGTCTAGTGGCTACAGTCTTTTCTTGAGCAAACTATCTGTAATGGCTAATCTTTTGAGTAATGTGTCTAGTGGCTACAGTCTTTTCTTGAGCAAACTATCTGTAATGGCTAATCTTTTGAGTAATGTGTCTAGTGGCTACAGTCTTTTCTTGAGCAAACTATCTGTAATGGCTAATCTTTTGAGTAATGTGTCTAGTGGCTACAGTCTTTTCTTGAGCAAACTATCTGTAATGGCTAATCTTTTGAGTAATGTGTCTAGTGGCTACAGTCTTTTCTTGAGCAAACTATCTGTAATGGCTAATCTTTTGAGTAATGTGTCTAGTGGCTACAGTCTTTTCTTGAGCAAACTATCTGTAATGGCTAATCTTTTGAGTAATGTGTCTAGTGGCTACAGTCTTTTCTTGAGCAAACTATCTGTAATGGCTAATCTTTTGAGGAATGTGTCTAGTGGCTACAGTCTTTTCTTGAGCAAACTATCTGTAATGGCTAATCTTTTGAGGAATGTGTCTAGTGGCTACAGTCTTTTCTTGAGCAAACTATCTGTAATGGCTAATCTTTTGAGTAAAGTGTCTAGTGGCTACAGTCTTTTCTTTAGGAAAATATGTGCTGTAGTAAAAAATCTGTTTTTGAAAAGCTTGTTGTAGTTAGTCTGCTCTCAAGTAATACTGCCTGTCAGTTAGTCTGTAAAAATAGAGGACGCTGTTGCGCTTCTTGTAGCGCATTGAATAACCACTTGACTATGGCACCAGTCTTGTAGAGATTAGACTATAGCACCAATATAAAACCACAAGACTCCTGGCTAAAACCAGTTTCTGTTACTACTAATCTGTGGCACATTCTTGCTTTGGCTAGTCGTAAAGATCCATATTTGCAGTAACTTCTATCATTTACGATCTTGAATTTTTTCTATGATAGTATTGAACTGGTCTATGACATCGCAGGAGACTTTAGAATTGTTGTACGTGAACTTTTTGAAATCAGGACACCAGCTATAGAATTGTCATGTATGGACATAGAAAAGAGATCCTGACACCAGGGCATATATACAATTGTCATGTATGGACATAGAGAAGAGATCCTGACACCAGGGCATATATACAACTGTCATGTATGGAAATAGAGAAGAGATCCTGACACCGGGGCATATATACAACTGTCATGTATGGACATAGAGAAGAGATCCTGACACCAGGGCATATATACAACTGTCATGTATGGACATAGAGAAGAGATCCTGACACCAGGGCATATATACAATTGTCATGTATGGACATAGAGAAGAGATCCTGACACCGGGGCATATATACAATTGTCATGTATGGACATAGAGAAGAGATCTTGACACCGGGGCATATATACAATTGTCATGTATGGACATAGAGAAGAGATCCTGACACCAGGGCATATATACAATTGTCATGTATGGACATAGAGAAGAGATCCTGACACCGGGGCATATATACAATTGTCATGTATGGACATGCAGAGGAGATCCTGACACCAGGGCATATATACAACTGTCATGTATGGACATAGAGAAGAGATCCTGACACCGGGGCATATATACAATTGTCATGTATGGACATAGAGAAGAGATCCTGACACCAGGGCATATATACAATTGTCATGTATGGACATAGAGAAGAGATCCTGACACCGGGGCATATATACAACTGTCATGTATGGACATAGAGAAGAGATCCTGACACCAGGGCATATATACAATTGTCATGTATGGACATAGAGAAGAGATCCTGACACCTGGGCATATATACAATTGTCATGTATGGACATAGAGAAGAGATCTTGACACCGGGGCATATATACAATTGTCATGTATGGACATAGAGAAGAGATCCTGACACCAGGGCATATATACAATTGTCATGTATGGACATAGAGAAGAGATCCTGACACCGGGGCATATATACAATTGTCATGTATGGACATGCAGAGGAGATCCTGACACCAGGGCATATATACAACTGTCATGTATGGACATAGAGAAGAGATCCTGACACCGGGGCATATATACAATTGTCATGTATGGACATAGAGAAGAGATCTTGACACCGGGGCATATATACAATTGTCATGTATGGACATAGAGAAGAGATCCTGACACCAGGGCATATATACAATTGTCATGTATGGACATAGAGAAGAGATCCTGACACCGGGGCATATATACAATTGTCATGTATGGACATGCAGAGGAGATCCTGACACCAGGGCATATATACAACTGTCATGTATGGACATAGAGAAGAGATCCTGACACCGGGGCATATATACAATTGTCATGTATGGACATAGAGAAGAGATCCTGACACCAGGGCATATATACAATTGTCATGTATAGACATAGAGAAGAGATCCTGACACCGGGGCATATATACAACTGTCATGTATGGACATAGAGAAGAGATCCTGACACCAGGGCATATATACAATTGTCATGTATGGACATAGAGAAGAGATCCTGACACCAGGGCATATATGCAATTATCATGAATGGACATAGAGAAGAGATCCTGACACCGGGGCATATATACAATTGTCATGTATGGACATAGAGAAGAGATCCTGACACCAGGGCATATATACAATTGTCATGTATGGACATAGAGAAGAGATCCTGACACCAGGGCATATATACAACTGTCATGTATGGACATAGAGAAGAGATCCTGACACCGGGGCATATATACAACTGTCATGTATGGACATAGAGAAGAGATCCTGACACCAGGGCATATATACAATTGTCATGTATGGACATAGAGAAGAGATCCTGACACCGGGGCATATATACAATTGTCATGTATGGACATAGAGAAGAGATCTTGACACCAGGGCATATATGCAATTGTCATGTATGGACATAGAGAAGAGATCCTGACACCGGGGCATATATACAATTGTCATGTATGGACATAGAGAAGAGATCCTGACACCAGGGCATATATACAATTGTCATGTATGGACATAGAGAAGAGATCCTGACACCAGGGCATATATACAATTGTCATGTATGGACATAGAGAAGAGATCCTGACACCAGGGCATATATACAATTGTCATGTATGGACATAGAGAAGAGATCCTGACACCAGGGCATATATACAATTGTCATGTATGGACATAGAGAAGAGATCCTGACACCGGGGCATATATACAATTGTCATGTATGGACATAGAGAAGAGATCCTGACACCAGGGCATATATACAATTGTCATGTATGGACATGCAGAGGAGATCCTGACACCAGGGCATATATACAATTGTCATGTATGGACATAGAGAGGAGATCCTGACACCAGGGCATATATACAATTGTCATGTATGGACATAGAGAAGAGATCCTGACACCAGGGCATATATACAATTGTCATGTATGGACATGCAGAGGAGATCATGACATCTATACAATTATTATGCATGGCGCCCGTGTGTTGCCGGGGCTCATACGGGGGCGCAATGAATAGTAACACTGTTGCCTACCATGCATGTCGTAGGAGGTGACTGAGGAGGACATGGTTCCGTCGCCCTGCTACTGAGTGAGTGCGTGGCGCGACACTGTGAGCTGTGAGTTTTGTGTGGAATGCTTTTACATCTGTCCGCGGTTGCGTGTAGCGTGGACTATGTTCGGAACGATGGCGGCCGGCTGTTGCTGGATTGACTGGTTTGCCTTTTCGGCTCACGAGTGCATTTTTCAGGAGACTCCTGCCTGGGAGTCGTCGCTGGAGGTACGGAGTTCGTGCTTTGTGCGGCGCTTTCGGCGGGTCGTCCTGTGGAAAGAGACCGAGTCATATGGGATAAAATCCGGGTCAATTAAGTCATTCTGGTGACTGCCATTTCCATCGACGATGAACTGTATTGTTCATGGAGGACTTTTGTGTTGGCATTCTGGCGGCGGCATTATGCATAGTGTACCTGTGCGGGCTGATGGCTTGCTGATATTCCTGTCTGCTCCATTGTTCACTTTTGGCAGTGAGGAGCATTTTGTGTGATATTCACTGGTACAGGAACGGAGCAATATGGGGGACAACCCGTTGCCGTGAAGTTGGAATCGCGACTAACTAACTATTATGCATGGACACAGAGAAGAGATCCCGACACCATGACATCTATACAATTGTCATGCATGGACATACAGAAGAGATTCTGACACAATGGCACCGATCCATTTGTCATGGCATGGACATACAGAAGAGATCCTGACACAATGACACCGATCTATTTGTCATGACATGGACTTGCAGGCGAGATCTCAACGCCAAGACAATCTATAGACATGTCACGCATAGACTTACCGGAGAAGTCTTGCTATAACATCCATAGAACTGACATGTAATGGCTTACATTCTGACAAAGGCAATACAATGCTCTTGACATGATTTATGGAGACATCCTGACACCATCTGTATAATGTATAGTTTTAAATTTTTTTAAAAATTAAATAGGTGCTCGCGGTTTCCCAGGGGCCAAGCCACCCCATGAGGTTCCACGTCCCTGTCTGTCATTCGGATGACCGCCTCTGCCGATGGCCTTGGCTAGATCTAGTGCAGATGTCCTCACTTTGATCTTAGCCAATACTACTCCTTTGACCTTAGCCAATACTACTCTTTGATCTTTGCCAAAGGCCATGAAGCGATCATCTATAGGTGTTTTTTGTTATTTACTCTGCTGGGCCTCAGAATCTGTCAGACATGTATTGTAAATGTGACTACATATACAAGAACCAGGCCAAGACTAGGAAACAGATCCTGCATTGGAGACAATTCGCGGCCATAGATCGGCACATTCCTTTGCAAAAAGCCATGTGATTGCTGAATCTTTCATTTCTCCTGTCACTTTAACTATTACTCCATCATTGTCCTCAAAATAAAATTTTAAAAGCCAATATTTTCTTCGTAATGGTTTTATCTGTCGTTTTTTCCACGTTATCTGTTTTATCTATCTTGCTGGCATTACATTTTTCCTGATTTCTTGTTTTCCCTTCTTGACTGAAGCCACAATCATGTCTCGAATGCCTGCTACTGACTGCCTGTTCAGACGACGCTTGATGCCTCTCACGGCGATCACGCTTTACTGTCAGCACAGACTGTGCTGGGAGACCCAGCGAGATGCGGAATTTACCTCCAGCGGAACCACTGCCTTTTCTTTTCTTCAGAATTGTCTTTCATGAACTTACAGGAATTATGAAGAGATCCATCCATCCATCTACTCTCCCACCTCTCTCCTACACATGCTAATATGGAATGATTGCTTAAATCAAATCAGCAGTAGGCAACTTTTGCTACTCAGAGATAATCACTTAGGCTCACCAATGAAGGGAGAATGCTCCATGCACCCTCTCTGGTTATTACTTTCTGTAGACTTCTAGTTTGGCATCCACAAGTTTCCCATATCAAACTACACATCGTGTATCAGATTATCCTAATTGTGTCCCTTACAAGATCTCTATTATCTCCCTTTCCACATTTCACCATTCAAGTATTGTTTACAAATTTATCTTATTACGCATCAACAGCATGCTTTAATTTAAAAAAAAAATAGCTAAAACTTTACACGTTGCCCTAAAGGTTATCAAACTTTATATAATTTGTAATGCATTTCTTTGGGAGGGGGATACAAGAAACACGACATCCTATTTTGATTGTGGTCTTGCCTAATTTATCTTACAACTGGGGAAAAAAATACAACTGGCACGCCCTAATGATAATTCCAATAATTAATTTTTTAAAAATAAAATTTAAAAAAAGATATATAAAATAAATATTGCTGTCTTTTGGCTAAGATCAAAGTGTAGATGTATCTGCGATTGACCTTGCCAGGATGCAGAGGTTGTCTTCCAAACTGCAAACTCTAATAACCAAATCACTGTCCACTGTCACTGGCAGACAGGCCTTGGTGGACCACAATGGGCCGAAAGACATGGACCACAATGGGCCGAAAGACAGTGGAACTAAGAGGCCTTTTAAAAAAGATGTAATTATTTAAATATTAAGATCGCGTTTCGGCCTTTTGGCTAAGATCAAAGTGTAGTAAGTGCACTTGATCTAGCCAGGTACCAGCAGCAGAGGCGGTCATTCGAATGACACACAGGGACATGGGACCTCATCGGGCAGATCTGGGCCCTGGAGAACCCTGAGCCTTATAATCAATCAATCAATCATGTGCCATGCCGGAAAGCGTGGGCGGTCATGACTCGCCATTTCACTCGATCACCAGTGTCGTGGATCAGCTCAGTGTTCCTGTCTCGTCCATGCCATGTGGCCAAGCCATCCAGGTATTTTCCTCTCGGTGTTCCTCTTGGTCTGTTCCCTTCGATCTTGCCAGTTGTCACTAAGTTCTCCAATCCATTTCTTCTCATAACATGTCCAAAAAATGTTGACTGTCTACGTCTAATTTCTCTAATCAGTTTACGATGTTCATTTGTCTCCTGTAGTACTTGGTCATTGGTTTTTCTGTCTGTCCATGGTATTCTTTGCATTTTCCTCAGAAACCACATTTCTGCAGCCATCAGATGAGCCTTATAAACAATATAAGCCAAGCACAGGAACATTGCACACGTGGTTTGGCACTTCAATGTCTGCATGCTTGGCTGCAAATGGGTCCTTCTTGACAACGGCACTCTCTTTAAAGAGGCACTTATAGATAACTCGGTTCCAAATTTTCCAAGCCAAATTTTGGAAGTTATTTAATTATTTATTTTGAGCCTTATAAACAAAATAAATAAATAAATAACTTCCAAAATTTGGCTAATTTGGTCTCTGAATTAACCTGACGCTGGGATGGATCCTAATTATAACTTCGCTTCTGAGGTTTAATGGGCTAGCGGTAATGGAAAAAGACCGACCAACAATTCCTTTCAGATTAATATCCGAAATATGGCTGATTCTGTCACTTTTCTAACTTGTCGGAAATCGGAGCATCATAATGCTAATCCCAAGGAAGAACCGAGTTATCTATAAGTGCCTCTTTAAAGAGGGTGCCGTTGTCAAGAAGGACCCATTTGCAGCCAAGCATGCAGACATTGAAGTGCCAAACCATGTGTGCAATGTTCCTGTGCTTGGCTTCCCTTGCATGTCCATGCACGCACAGGCGGAATCATCTTTAGCCGCCTCTTACGACATGCCTGGTAGGTTACAGTGTAACTATTCTTTGCTTCTCCTTAGGGTCTAGTAACGCACAAGACCCCTAATGTATATTGCGCTAATATGTATACATAATGTTACGTAATGAACACGTATTGCTGCATTATATACGTACATATCTTGACGTAACTTTTGTTATGTAATAGCAATATACAGTTGCAAAGTGCATATGCTATTATGTAATACATAAATGCTGTTAGATATTGTCTATACACTGTTACACATTGTCTATACACTGTTACACATTGTCTATACACTGTTACATATTGTCTATATACTGTTAGGTAATAGCTATATACTGTTACATATTGTCTATATATTGTTAGATAATAGCTATTACATATTGTCTATATATTGTTACATAATAGATATATACTGCTACATATTGTCTGTATATAGTTATATATTCTCTATATATAGTTACAAAATGCTTATATAATGTTACATAATAGGATGGACGTTCACGTTTCTTTACACATCCCTGAACTACTGACAAACACACGGTGAAACTATAACACATAAGATGAAAACAAACACAGCAAAACAGAACCGTTAGTAAAAGTTTATCTTGTGTACTTGTATAGTCGTTAGTGGAACTAGGGAGACAATAGATAAATCACCAAGGGAAGCAAGCAGTTGTACAAGAAAGATAAGATTATTAAAAACAAAACCAAGGGAAGCAAGCAGTTGCAAGGAGAGTACTCGTTATAAAATTGGGCAGTGGCTTCTATATTCAACACAGCTTTGGGAGATAAGATATGGGCCGTATTCTAAGCTCCGATAGCCTCTACATATTCGCTGGCTTTAAAGAATGTTGGATAATTTACTAATTATATAGAAATATATTTCTACCAATGACAAGCGTGGATCCTGTCCGTGGAGCAAACTTATTCCTTATTGAATGAAACGCTTTGAGAAATTATGGCAGAATTACCATATGAGAGAAAGAAACAGAAGAAAAAGTGTGATAAAGGGGACAGTAAAAAAAATATGTCATATGTACATTGTGGAGGTTGAGTGGAAGTGTATACGTGCAATGTATATGTACTTGCACCTTGCCATGAATGTGATCTAAGTGTATGAATTTTTTTTTTTCGCACAAGTATCAAGCAAACATAAGGCAATGACATGTAATGCACACGAACAGAAAAACACGTACCAATACACTGTTTTGATTGTAATCAGTTATATTTTTCAATATATATATATATATATATATTAGGGCTGCGACCGATTAATTTAAATTTAATAGTTACGTTTTGAAAAATTAACGATTAATTAATATTTAATTTCGATTAAAGCAAAACATTTATAGTAACACAACTCTATTATAGTCGTATTTGTCAAAAATCGAAATAACACTGGATTGCCTTGTTCATGTGTCATCTAATAATCAACTATGCAAACAGACGTGTATGTTGACAGTATTTGGTTTAAGTGACTAGCGCGTCTTATTAACAATATAACCAGCAGAGCTGAACAATCGTTCACATGGAACTGAGATAGCTGATATGCACAGAATGGTCTTGGCAAGGAATGCCAATTTTGGATATCGATTTTCATTAAGTTTCCACCATTGTAGAGGTCAACCGATACAGCAACTTTCTTCTCCATTTCAGACTCCATTAGCTTAATACGTTTTTCATTTGGTTCACATATAGTTTCATTGTCAATGTCAGTATCATTCGTTGCAGCAGTCTCCATCTGCTCATCATGAACATCAACTGCTATTTGTTGTTCAATACGTGACCAAGTTCGTTCTTTTGCGTCTTTTGACAAACACTTCAGGTATTTGTAGCTTGGATCAAGTGCTATTGCAATCTGTAGTATTTCAATCCTTGTCATATTAGCTACACGTTCACTGAAGTCATTAATACATGCTGCCTTAAATGTAGCTATGTAGCCCGGATCATCATCGTGTACAGTCATATGCTTTGTCAACGATGATAGCAGTGGCAATACACAGCTACATGAAACATAATCTTGACCGCCAAGCAGGACCGTGCTCTGACAGAATAAGTCCAAAACTTTGACATATTTCGAAATCTTCTCCCAATCTGAATCTGACAGTTTTGGACCCTTGTATTGCATCTTTTTATCTGACATGTAGACAGTTAATACTTCTCTGGCCTGTAGAAGATTCTGTAGCATAATTTAAAAAAAACTGTTCCATCTTTTAGGTACATCTTGATGCAGCTTACACAATCAATTTTGCAACTCAGTTGTGTTTGCAGCACTATGTTTAAAATGTCCGACAATTTTTCGACAGCCGGTTCATTTATATAAGTGATGGGAGAAAAGTTTTCGATTAGTCTTTAAAAAAAAAATTAATCATTAAAAAATTAACGATTAATCGATTAATTAGTCATTAACTTCCGCGCGCGCGCGCACGTACGCACGCACACATGCACACACACACTATCACCACCACCACCACCACCACCACCACCACCACCACCACCACCACCACCACCACCACCACCACCACCACCATCACCACCACCACCACCACCACCACCACTATAGGTGCTTGTTTGAAATCAAAAAGAGGAAACATATCGGAGGCAGATGCTATAATTAATAAGTGGAATGAGTATATAAGAGAATCATGTGATGGTGAAAGGGAAGAATTAACAGAAGAAAGTAACTTAGAAGATCCACCTATTCTAAATGAAGAAGAAGCTGACGCTGTCAAACATATTTATAAAGGAAAACAAGCTGTGCCACAATAGAAGAATTAGAAGTACTGGGAAAAATTTGGAGTAGATTTATTAACCAAAATGAATGGTATTTACAGTAGTGGATATTTACCTAGTGATATGCTGAAATTTGTATTTATAGCTATACCAAAAAGACCAGGAGCAATTGATTGCGGAGACTTTCGTAAAATTAACCTCATAAACCATGTCCCTAAGCTTCTACTCAGAATTATGAGAACAAGAATGAAAATAAAAATAGAATTTGGCGAAGAACAGTTTGGATTTATGAAAGGGAAGGAAACAAACAATGCAATGTATATATTACGAAAACTAATAGAAAGTTCAATAGGGACACAGAAAGGCATATTTGTGTTTCACATATTATACGAAGGCATTTGATAAAGTAAAACATTGTGAACTAATTAAAATGTTGGAAGATAACATTGATCGGACAGATCTCAGAATATTAAAAAACAAATATTTACTGGAAGCAAGTAGCAGCAATTAAAATGGGAAATAAAGAGGCCAATTATGAACGAATAAATCTAGGAGATGGACAGGGATGTGTTTTGTCACTGAATCTCTTCTCCCTCTACAGCGAAGTAATAATGAGAGAGATCAATGAGAAGCCGGGAATACTCATCGGAGGTTATAATAAAAACAATATACGCTATGCAGATGACAGTATTGGTGGCGGATAATGCAAAAGATCAACAATTGTTGGACACTGTAGTAACGGAGAGTGTGCAAATAAAGAACTCTCCTGGAATAAAAAGAAACAGTGACAATGGCGATATCAATGAAAGCGAAAATGCTTAACCAAGTGGATAATTTTAAATACCCAGGGGTATTTATACCGGGTCCCTGGTCTAGAAGTTACACGACTTTCTCCGTAATCCCGTATACTCTCGTGAGTAACGTGATGTTGCGTGGGAATCGGTAGCGGTTCTCTCCGCGTCGGTAACTTACATGGTATGTGAGTCGGTCGCTCAGAAAGCAATGTGCAAACTACTGAACGTAATCTTGCCAAGAAATCAATAATCGGCTTAAAGATGCTGATGTTGACAGCAATGTCCTGTAAAGAAATGTGAAAAAGGGGGTATTTATAACATCAGACAGAAGGTGCACAACAAAGATTAAGAACAGAATAGGGCAAGCAAAAGCTGCATTTCAGAAAATTAAAAGCATCTTATGCAATAAGTCTACCACTGGCTAAGAAAGTGTCCTGAAGTGCTACGAGCGCATATTGAACCTGTTTTGCTGTATGGCAGTGAATCTTGGAATGTAAATGAACACATTATGAAGACCTTGGAAGTAACGGAGATGTGGTTCCTAAGATGAATGTTGCGAATTCCATGGACTGCCAGACGATTGCCTGAAAGAGGCTAATGAAACTAGAACATTATATACAACAATAAGAAAGAGACAAACAGCTTTCTTTAGCCATGTGATGAGAAGAGAGGCACTGGAGAACATCGTGAAGATTGGAAAGATCGAGGGAAATGAGGTAGAGACCGATCAAGAGAAATGATGCTGGATGGATTAAGACGATGGCATGGAGGAATATCAGCAGCAGAGTTGATCTAGAACACCAACGACCGAGATATAAGGAGAGACATGAACGCCCACGCCAGCTTGTATTGCACTTGATGATGATGACCGCTATTATTTATTTATAGGGCAATGAACTCGGATGAACAATGGACCGGGCATATATAGCTAGTGCTCTCTCAGGGGTATGGCGATTAAGTGAGTCGGGTAATGGCAATCTGCAACCTTGACCGACTGCAAGAACAAGTCAAATGGGGTAAAGCCAGACAAGAGCGCTATGCGGAGTGCCAAATAAGAATAGAGAACCAACACAGAACGTAATATCAGCTGCTACACTCTGAGGGATATATTGCGGATGTGATCTGAGCACTTGTGACTGAATGTTTCGATTTGCAGTCAGGATGATCTGTCGACTAACTAGAGACAAATGCAGTTCAGACATTGATAGAATGAAACCCAACCAGCTGCCTCTGTGTACCTAAAGCTAAAGAAGTCCAAGATACAGAGCTAGAGGACGGCCGAGAATCACACAGTTAGATACTATCAAGGTTGTACTTTGTACTACACTAACTCGAAGTGAAGGCGACAAATTAGGCTCATGATCTAAGACTAACTCCTTCCCTACGGCAAATGTGGACCAAGGCTCTTGCTGCTTACGTGGATGGACAGATGGATGGACAGATGGATCGATATATCGGCGGGCACAGAGAAACTGGGGAGGGGCAAAAAGACGGGAACCTCCATACACATAGGCAGACACCAGGAGACACAGAAACAGCACAGACACACATGGAGCAAAAGAGATAGATACACAGAGGCAGAGACAGTCACACCGACATTAGGTAAAGATAAACCGAGACACAGACATGCAGAGATATATAGAAACAGACAAAGAAAGAAACAGCTAGGCAAACAGGTGAAGACATAACCAGACAAAGGCGAGACAAGGCACAGAGGTAGAGAAACAGCGTGAGACAGGCAGACATACAAAGACAGAGACATACAGACACAGACAGACACACAAAGACTAAAAAATAGAGACATACAAAGAGACAGAGCTAGAGACAGACAAACACAGGGACAGACATAGTCAAAGGCAATAGTAGTATTTTTTTTTTTAAACAGGACAGAGACAGACTCGAGACAGAGCTAAACAGAGGCACAAACCGATAGACAGACACGGGCAGATATATAGACAGAGGTCGACAGACCAGGAATTTCACTAGCCATGATCTTGGAGAACGTGATGCCGCCTATCCACAGACTGCGTTTCCAGTCTGGTTAACCTTCCAAGTCTCGCTATTACTCTCCGCGATGCTCAAGTGCCGTTACTGTGCAGATTGCGGGTTTCTGCGCATGAAAAGTGGTAGGAGTGCTTTATAAGTGTCTAGAATTGATATTCGGTACAGTGTTGGGAGGAAAATTACACCCTCTTCACTCCGATAGACGCAAGATCTGTTCATTTATCAGGCATCTGACTCAACGCAGTGCAATTAAGAGTTAGTACTCGGCAATTGACGGATAAGTTATTGGTCAGTAAGATTTCCATCTTGCAAAAGGCAACCTTTGCCATAGTGGTTCTTGTTCTTATCTCTTCAGGGCACACCATGTCAGATGTTATGACTATTCCGAGATAGTTGTATTGTTTAACTTTCTTCAAAATTTTCCCATTTATGTGGATGTTGCACTGTCGTATTTCTTTCTGGAGACGACCCTAATATGTTTCCTTATAATTTAATTCTGACCCTGTTTGCTACAACTACATCTACTAAATGCTGCAGACCCTGGTGTTACATATCTTGATTCGTCAATTCACAGAATCATCATAATACAGTCAGTTCTAAATCTTGACATGCATACAAGATAATCTGCCCATGCAAAACAAGCAAACACTGGTCTTCGTGTATAAATTACCTTAACTTTGAACCAACCCCCGTCCATGATAATATCATTCACGTGCATATTGGTCAAGGACAAAACAGTCTTACGAAAGTAATGAAAACCGTTCTTGTAGGTTAGACATCCTTCCATAGGTGTCATTCTTGGGGCATCCCTTCCCGGTTTACGTTGAGAGAAATTTCAGAACGAAGAAACTTCCCTTCGCCATTCACTGGCTGATAGTGGACATACAAACCGTCTCAGCGACTATGTATTGATTACAGATGTACAAATGTTCTTACTGCTTCATTTTCTTCTTTCGTTAGCTTGAAATATATTGTCTATATCTGCAATGTTGTCTCTTGTATGAATTTCACAGTTACTGCTTCACAGTACTGTCATGATTCCCTTAGATATAAATGTTATCCTTAGATTAATTTGTTAGTTAATTAGCATACCCATTGTGTTGGTTAAATAACAAAGCAAACCGTACTTAGTTTATGATCTACAAGTATTATTATTCTTCTGCGATCATAAGCCAGACGTGGTCAGAGTCCTTCCGGATGGATCGTGCGTATAGTGCGGGAGGACAGGCAGATCATCACGACCTGGAAAGAATGGTGCTGAGTAAGTGACCAGAGGATCTGACCTACATACAGGACTCCGAGGAAAACCAGACGGACCCATAGCCAAACTGCTACTTGTATCAATAGTATTGGGACTCTTCTCGGGCTGTTGAATATGATGACGGAGTAACTACGGGAATGTCCCGAGTGCTGTGATGTAAGTTTTGACCCAGGAGTATACTTAGACTGTGCACTACAATGAATGTATAAATAAGTGTGGTGGGAGTGGTGTGTGAGTGCGTGTGTTTAACTCGAAACGCCTTTTTTTTAAAAAGCTTTCTACAACCACTAGCCAGCACCTTAGGGTTAGGAATCTCATCTACCTAAACCCGAGAGTAAATAAAATGTGTGGATCATAACAGAAGAGGGTGGATATAGTGACGTTAGCCATATGTGAAAATACTATTCAAGAACGGTATGTATATATATATATATATATTTTTTTTTTTTTTTTTTTCCCGCGTTTCCATCCTGTTTCAGGATATTGCGGTCAACACCAGCATCTTTCAGCTGTATGTTGATTCCTAGGCTAGATTACGCTCATCAGCACGCCACGACTTTCTGAGCGACCGGCTCCATACTCTCATAAATCACTTTTGCGATTCGAACCACTGCTAATTCTCGTCGCGTCACGTGACGAGAGTATTCGGGGTTAGCGGAGAAAGCTGCTAACCCCTCGGCCACGAAGCCGGTATATATATATATATATATATATATATATATATATATATATATATATATATATATATATGTATGTATGTATGTGCGTGCGTGCGTACGTGCGTGCGTGCGTGCGTGCGTGCGTGCGTGTGTGTGTGTGTGTGTGTGTGTGTGTGAAGATAAAAAGATATGCGAGGAAGGGTTAAACACGCGCCGTCAAGTAATATAAGCAACACCAACTAAAATAAATGAAAGGATTTGAAAATCATGATCGCTGATGTCTGCTCCAGATCATTCCAGACCATGCACAGGATGAAGAAGAGCACAAATCAAAGCTTTTAAAACCAGCGTTTCCGGAAGACAGGGATGGGGTAAAAAGGACGTCGTCCGCCTGTATGTAGCTTTTCGCCTGTAACTGCCCCGCATGTTTGGGATATGATGCCACGCTCATGCATGTTTGAGGAAACCGCTGTGTGTGACCTCATTATCCTTACCTCCTGGCATCTATTAAAGTAACCATTGTTTTAGACTCGGGCGCGGAACCATGCAGTCATGATATATTTCAGTTCTCATGGAGAAAATGAACCAACAATAACCAGGTCAACATGTGTGTGTTCTAGTCGCTATTGTTAGTTGCATATCCTTCACATGACGTAGCAATCAACCCCAGCATTTTTGGTTGTTCGTGATTTCAAGGCAAGTTTACGTTTAGTAGTTTACCATTGCTTTCAGTCACTATTAACCTTACATAAATTGGTTGGCTGACTGGTTGGTTGATCAGCTGGTTGATTGACTTGGTTGGTTGATGGAGTTTGGATGTTGACATGTTAGTTTGATTAATGGTTACTTGGTTGGTTGGTTGCTTGGTTGCTTGGTTGGTTGGTTGCTTGGTTGGTTGGTTGCTTGGTTGGTTGGTTGCTTGGTTGGTTGGTTGGTTGGTTGACAGAATCCTCTAGAAGACAATTTGTAACAACTCCGATGCAGTGATGTTTAGGCTGCCTGTGTCACGACAAGATCTTGCATCTATCCAAGTGAGGTTGGTGTAGAGACTTCTTCCGACCCTGCATCAAACCGGTCTCCAAGGGAACGGTTATGTGCAGCACTCCTTCCGTTCTCCAAGCCCAGACAAACCTGGTGTTCAAGACCGGAACTTCACATCTGCGCAGAGACATACGGGGAGATGTAACCCAGTGATGATTCAGCTCAGCACATACAGATACAGACAGGCTGGGATTAAGCCTAGGTCGATCATGTTTCTTCAACAGGTTCTAGGCATGTTATTGTCTAACTCCAACCAAGTCTCCCTGGTAAGGTCATGCATATATCAAATGTGTCAACAGCTAGAAGAATCTCATTTACTAGTCGGCTATGCTTGGAAGTACATTTGTTCTTTTAACAAGGAGTGGTCAGTTTGAGAAAGACTTTCACTGGCTACAGCTTTCAACTTAAGTTGTCTAGTGTGTCTACTTCTTTCCTGTACCAAGTTCCTATCAATGCATATTCATTTATTACTCATTCTATGTTATGTAATTCACTGCTAGTTCACATTTTAATACGCACGAATTTCAACAACAACAAAATAACTAGTCAAGACCGCTGATTATATTCTAAACACAAAAATTCAACTCGGAGTATTGATCATAAATAGCAAATAGTAGTCCAGAATCACCACGAGATGAGTCTGAATATCAACTTACAACTAAGTTTTGGTGATATTTACTGCCGGCCGCACCCGCTTACGCACGTGTGGAAGACAAGATTAATGAGAGCAATGTGGCCCACGTAAATAGGCTCACGCGGAAGAAATGTGTACAAGCACACAACAACAGCATCTGCTAGCTGATGTCACTGGCCTAACACTGCAGTTTGGCTTGTGTATTCTTTGGGTGGGAAAGTGGACGAGTCTCTGGCTGACAAACTATATAGGAATTTGTGGACGCTGGAATGCAAATGGCTGCAACAGGAATGTTCGTTAAAAGATTAAATGATTAACTATCTGTGACTGTACTATGATGTCATTGTGTCGTTATAGATTTATTCTTCAGCACATCCATCCGTCCCTCCTCCGGCCATCTAACAACATCCATATGTCAGTCTATCAATCCATCGGTCTGTCCATCCATTCATTCATCCATTCCAAACCCAACTATTCATGTTAAACCTATGTATCCATTCACCTATCCATCTTTCCATCCATCCATTAACCCCCCCTCCCCTCCCCCATCCATTCATCCATCTATCAAATCAAGCCCAAGCAAATCAATACATACGTATATGGTATCGATCGCTGAAAATGAAAGCAATTACAAGAAATTGTTGATACAACTTCAACAGAATTCAAAACAAAGATCTTAGATTGAATAACAGAAAAATAGTAATTAGAAAGAAAATGTCATTAAAGCATATGGAAGTAGTCTGTAAGAAGTCAATGTATCTAAGTATGTGGATACTTTAATAGCAGATGAAGTTAATGAAATTAAATGAAGAATAGCCCTAGAAAATAGCGGCATTTCACAAGAAGAATATTCTGAAATATGTTTGTCCGTCCAGGTACCAAAGCTTGTAAGAGCTATATAGACCCAAGCATTGTCTACGGAAGTGAATCATGGATATTTATCAGACTAGTGATGAACTATGTGGAAGGTGCAGAGATGTTATTGTATGGAATAATATGAAAACACCATGGAGGGATTAAAGGTGCAATAAAGAGATCTTAAAATAAGTTGACTCACACAAAAGAACTGGTTACTCGCATCATTAGAAGACAGTCCACATTCTTTGAGCATGTCATGTGAATCGGAAAGTTGGAGTGTAGAGACAACGGAAATGTTCGAAGGGGATAGATGCAGGACAGTTTGGCATCATGACACGGAGGAGCATCAGAATAATTCCTTTCAAGTTACCCAGAAAGTTTTGCACATCTAAGACAAATAATGACCAGGCTGTGGACTCTTATGTTCATCGAATCAATATAATTTTGATCGTTTATTAACTTTCTAACTTGAGGTCCATCAAAAATCCCAACTTTAAGTTTGTCTATTTTTATTTCCGGAAACTTTCTGCATTAAGTAATTAAAGCAGATACCATCTTTATTCAGTGCTTTAAATTACTTCATCAAGCCAAGCTTTGTATGTAATTGTGGCAGTAGAACTATATCGATCAATGAGAGGTTTTTGGACTATTTTTTTTTTTCTCCAACTTTAAATTCATCCCTCAACGGCCACTTTTTCTTTGTCCAGTGCGTATCTTTTGCCCTGCTATCCCACAAACATAAAACATGGATATTTGGTGTATCCCCTTTGCTGACCAAGCAAGAAGTTAATCATTTTAAGATCTAGACAAATCATCCCGTTTTCTGAATACTTCAATTTTTCAAGAACTGTGCTTAGTGTAGCTTACGCGTCCGTTGTAGTAGAGTGAGCAATTAGAATTGAGCATATTTGTTACCATTGTGTAAGAAAACACCTTTCAAACTTCTTTTAGCGCTGTCAATGAAATGTCGCCGCTCATCTGGTGTATAACTTAGACCTATTTCGTCCACAAGACCTCCTACATTAGCACAAAACACAAGGTTGTTTTCTTTACAAAGGAATTGAAGAAAATCTTACTCTCTGCTGCGATAATATGTAACCTCTGTTTCAGCCCTCAGTAATTTTGTTTTCCCCTTCCTTTCATGAAGTCAAAAAGTTCTGAAGATTGCTTGGAGAGATATAGATCTCGGATTAGATCATTCAGTTGAAATGTTGAGCAGCTGGAAAATCATCTTGGAAATCACTCATTGTCGTCGCTCCACATGCCACTGCAGTCTCATCTTCTAGCAAGGAATCCGAAATCTAACAAAGTTGGAATTGGTATGTCATCTCCGTGTGGAACGGGTTATCTAGCAGAATCTAAATCTGGATATTCCCCATTTCCCCCTCAATTCCCTTAATATTCACAAACACGGAAATAATATAATAGTGGTTCTTGGACTGTCTCCAACCCATTGGAATTCCCAAATGTAAACGTTCTTTTCCCTCAAGTCCACTGTCGCAGGGTTTCAACACATGTTTTGCAAACAATATCAGGAGCTCAAGACTTGTCCTGGTCACTTAGTTTTACTTCAAAGTAAGCAAACTATGCCTTTTTCACAAAAATAGTAATATGCTTCCTATGAGCTTTCACATTATATGCTCCACAGATATAACAACATAAATCCGGTCAAAGAAAACATGCTTTTCTTGAAGATGATGTCATTCTGTGTTAGAGATGTAATTGATTGATTGATTGATTGATTGATCTTTAAAAAAAATAAATAAATAAAACTAGAAGTGCCATAGATATAAATGTGATATTTGGATTTAGCAGGCCTCATTTATGCAAAATCAGGTATAAAATCTTAGGCACCCAAAATAAAAAGTTCTTTGTTGGGCTGTTATAATATTGCCGCATTACGGCTTAATGTATCTCTACATGTCCTGAGAGGGGGAAAGTTGGAGTATGATGTCACAAGGGAAAGTTGGACGGGAAGAGGGGTGGGGGAAGGCGAAGAGAGGAGATGTTAGATAGTTTGACATGGCATGGAGGAACATAGTATCAGAAATGACTGACTGCACACTAGACACGGACAGGCATAATCAACGCCACACGGCATGGACTATGACAATATCTACTTCATACGATCATGGAATATACGTCTCTTAATGGAGTATACTACGGAGTCTGTGACGAAGAGGTAGAGAACGTGATTCGCAATCCTGCATGCCGGGTTCAAAATCAGCTAACTACAGACTACAGGTGATTTGGAAGCATCAACGATGTGTTGATGTTTAACAATAGTATGAGCGTCGGCCGTACAGAAAGTAATAGCAAACTGTACGTAAACTTGCCTAGTAAACCACGAACAGCCAATAAATGCTGTGGTTGATTGTAACATCATGTAAGGGATATGCCACTAACTTTCATGGAATATACACTAAAAATGCAGGAGTGTGAATTCAGTATCAGAAATTTACCGATGAAACAAATGAGTCTGTCAGAAACAACTGTCACGCGTGTAGGTTGTTCACAAATCACCAACAAAAACCGTAGGTTACCAATATCAACGGTTGCTAACTATGCTTGTACAGCCGCCATGGTGACCAATTCTACACACGTTCCGTCCATAGATGACGTATGTGCTCCGTAATTTTAGTGGAGCATAAATATTGAGTGTGTTCTGTACTTTAATTCTACCACAGATGACGTGTTCTGTGCGTTAATCGCATCATAGATGACTTTCATGTGCGTTAACTGAAACATAGATGAATGTTCTGTTGTTTCAATTGCAGCACAGGTGACGTGTGCTCTGTACGTTTATTGTAGTATAAATTGTGTTTTATGTACTATAATTGTAGCATAGTCGACGTTATGTGTTTGTACTGTACTTTAGCATATATGACGTATGTGTTTGTACTGTACTGTAGCATATATGCTGTATGTGTTTGTACTGTACTGTAGTATATATGCCGTATGTGTTTGTACTGTACTGTAGTATATATGCCGTATGTGTTTGTACTGTACTTTAGCATATATGACGTATGTGTTTGTACTGTACAGTGGTGTATATATGACGTATGTGTTTGTACTGTACAGTGGTGTATATATGACGTATGTGTTTGTACTGTACAGTGGTGTATATATGACGTATGTGTTTGTACTGTACAGTAGTGTATATATGACGTATGTGTTTGTACTGTACAGTAGTGTATATATGACGTATGTGTTTGTACTGTACTGTAGTATATATGCTGTATGTGTTTGTACTGTACTGTAGCATATACGACGTATGTGTTTGTACTGTACTGTAGTATATATGCCGTATGTGTTTGTACTGTACTTTAGCATATATGACGTATGTGTTTGTACTGTACAGTGGTGTATATATGACGTATGTGTTTGTACTGTACAGTAGTGTATATATGACGTATGTGTTTGTACTGTACAGTAGTGTATATATGACGTATGTGTTTGTACTGTACTGTAGTGTATATATGACGTATGTGTTTGTACTGTACAGTAGTGTATATATGACGTATGTGTTTGTACTGTACAGTGGTGTATATATGCCGTATGCGTTTGTACTGTACTGTAGCATATACGCCGTATGTGTTTGTACTGTACAGTAGTATATATAGCATATGTGTTTGTATTGGACTGTAGTATATATAGCATATGTGTTTGTATTGGACTGTAAAATATATATATACATATAGCATATGTGTTTGTACTGTACAGTAGTATATATAGCATAAGTATAGCTTTTCGGTCAGTCCTGCCGGCGTCGCTTGAAAGCTCGTCGGTAGGCGTCCAGTGGTTTTGCATGTATAACCTTGTACCGGGAGGGCGAGCTTTAGCGATGCTACTCTTGGCCTGCATGTGCGTGAATAATCCGTTCGATAGATATCCGACTGATCCTGCCAGTAGTCATATACATTGTGAACTGATGAGGCTCAACCGAAGATTTGTTCGCTACTTAGACGAGCAACATCTTCTGTAGGCAGAATCTCGCTGGCCGCATGTGTGTGTGGTCTGTTCTGGCGGTCAGTTTGTCTATCCGACTGATATCTGGTTGATCCTATCAGTAGTCATACGCTCGTCGCTACGCTTGTCTCAAAACTGAAAACAAACGGAAGGGCCGTTTGCACGAGGCTCTAGGCTACCATTTGTTTGTGAGAGTCACTATATACAGGGATAACTGGCCTGTGGCAGCCTAACGTCCACTGCATCTGTGTACGTCTCCAGTCGTCTTGCCATGCTCGCCACTGGAACCAGATGGACGCAGACGAGAGAGTGAGGTCGACGGAGTTGCGCAACCACTTCCTCACCATAATCCAAACTGTCTCTGTCTCTGTGGGAGTCTCTGTGGCGAAGTAGTCAAGCCGTTTGACTCGGGATCCGAAGGTTGTGGGTTCGATTCCGGGCAGTGTCCTTCGGTTCACGAGTGAAATTTTTCGGAGACTCCTGTGGGTCGTTGCTAGAGCTACGGAGTTCGTGCTTTGTGCGACGCTTTCCGCGCTGCGGAAAGAGACCGAGCCATATGGGATAAAACCCGGTGCAATGAAGTCGACCCTGTCGACTTTTAAGCGACTTTTTTTTAAATCCAAACTAAAGCGCAAGTCATTCGTTCTTCATCAAATCAAATGATGCAATTAATGAATGGTCCTCATCATTCGTGATGGACGAATATCCATAGCATATGTGTTTGTACTGGACTGTAGTATATATAGCATATGTGTCTGTACTGTATTGTAGTATATATAGCTTATGTGTTTGTTCTGTACTGTACCACATATGACGTATATGTTTGTACTGTACTGTAGCATATATGACGTATGTATTTGTACTATACTGCAGCATATATGACGTATGTGTTTGTACTGTACTGTAACACATGACGTATGTGTTTGTACTGTACTGTAGCATATATGGCGTATTTGGTTGCACTGTACTGTAGCATATATGCCGTATGTGTTTGTACTGTACTGTAGCATATATGACGTATTTGGTTGCACTGTACTGTAGCATATGTGACGTATGTGTTTGTACTGTACTGTAGCATATATGACGTATTTGGTTGCACTGTACTGTAGCATATATGCCGTATTTGGATGCACTGTACTGTAGCATATATGACGTATTGTTTGTACTGTACTGTAGCATATATGCCATATGTCTTTGTACTGTACTGTAGCATATATGGCGTATTTGGTTGCACTGTACTGTAGCATATGTGACGTATGTGTTTGTACTGTATTGTAGCATATGTGACGTATGTGTTTGTACTGTACTGTAGCATATGTGACGTATGTGTTTGTACTGTACTGTAGCATATGTGACGTAAGTGTTTGTACTGTACTGTAGCATATGTGACGTATGTGTTTGTACTGTACTGTAGCGTATGTGACGTATGTGTTTGTACTGTACTGTAGCATATGTGACGTATGTGTTTGTACTGTACTGTAGCATATATGGCGTATGTGTTTGTACTGTACTGCAGCATATATGTCGTATGTGTTCGTACTGTCCTGTAGCATATATGGCGTATGTATTCTGTACTTAAATGTAGCAGAGTGCCTTTACTCCTTCCACAACCTACTGTCCCGCTACCTATCACAGCCCATAACGGCACGTGATGAAGATGATAGTGCATAACAATACAGAGATTAAATAATATTAGCCTATAATACAACATCAGCATCATTCTAATCATCATGTCTATCTACATATGTCGAGTGTTTGTGTTCTGGTTCAGTTCTACTGATATTCCTCCGTGTTTTCTTCAACCATCAAACACTTTTCTCGGTCTGCCTCTGCCTCTTCGACTGCTGATCTCTCCAGTCGTCACGATGTTCTCCAACGCCTCTGCTAATTATATGATCACCCAATATTGTTCTTATAGTTGTGTATAGTCTTTCATTAGTCTGTTCCTAGTACAACATTAGTAAATTAAAAGTTACTGCTTATCCTTTACAGGACGTCGCAGTCAATCAAAGTATTTTGTTTTGGCTCTCTGATTTCTTGGCAAGTTTATCTTCGATAGTTTGTCATTTCTTTCTAAACGACCGTCACGCACACCAATTTTATAAACATCAACGCAAGGTGGTCTGCTGGCCAAATCATCCGCAGCTGTGCTTCGAACGCGAGATTACGAATTGCGTATGCAGAGCTTTCGCCACAGAGTAAACCGTGCATTTTCCCTGTGGCAACATGTGATTGTGAGTCATGGACCTTTTCGATATCACCACACACAAAATGTTGGGACCTTTGAACTTAAATGTTACAGAAACATTTTTATTTATAAAACTGTGGATTAAGAAGAAGAAAATGACTGAACTTCGAAGAAAATAGACCCATACCAAGTATCGAAAACAAATACTTAGGCCGTATTAAACAACTTAGTGGTTTAAAAAAAAAACAGTAATAGAAAGCTGGAGAAGAGGCGGGAGTCGACCACCACAAACTTGAACGCGTGAACAGACACATTCACTGGTCGTTGACACCTTGCCGTCTTGACAGACGATAGTTTGGTACATTGTGCTTCAAAAAGGAATAATAACTACAGCCCAGGGCGGTGGCGAATGTGGCTGATAAGCCCAATTCGCGCTGTAAATGTTCGTCCACAATAGATGTAAGTGAACACATAGTCATTTTCACTATTATGCACCATCTTACGTCTCACACGCTCGGTGTGTGACCTATCTGCAAAAATTTTCTCCTTTATCTTTATTCCATTTTTGATATTTGCCCTCCGTGCATCACGTTCAGCGGCGCCTTGCTCCCAATGTGCAATGTCAATGCCTGTTTTAATCATGTCCGGCTTACACACATCTTTGTATCGTAGTACAGGCCGACTCTGAGATCTCTTACCCATCTGTAAATCACCAAAAACGGTGTCCTACCAGCATCCATCCTCCTAAGTGTCCTATCCATCTAAGTCTACGAAGACTGAGCATGGAATATACAATCACACAACTTGATCTATCCAATACTTCAGTATTTGTGATTTTGTCTTGCCACTTAATACCAAGTATTCTTCGCAGACACCGCATATGAAAGCTGTTTAAACGTTTCTCTTGGTGTGAGTGAGTTGTCCAGGTTTCACTGTCATAAAGAAAGTGCTACGGACACAGACTTGATAGACAAGGAATTTTGTTTTGGCAGTAAGCTTCCTGTTCTCCCAGACTCTTTTTCTTAACCTGTTCATTGTTGTTGTTGCCTTACTGATGTTGATTTCCAGATCTAGGGATAATTTGCTATTTACCTCTGATCCTAGATATGTAAAATGGTCTACTATCTCTAGTTCGGCGTCGTCAATAAAGATTGATAGTACCAGTGTGCACCTTGTAACATATTCTGTGTCTTCTTTTTGCTAATTGTTAAACCAAATTCAGAACAAGCATTGGAGAATGCAGATAGTAGACGTTGTAATTTTTCCTCAGAGTGAGTCGTAATTGCATCATCATCTGTAAAATGCAACTCTCTGATCAGTACCCTGCTAATTTTGGTCTTGGCCTTCAATCTCTGAACATTGTAAAGGCCGCCATCTGAGCGTGAGTGAATGTATATACCACCATCCTAATCAAGAAAGGCATATTTCAGTAGAAGTGAAAAGTATATTCCAAAGAGGGTGGGAGCTAGTACACAACCATGCTTAACTCTGCTCTTGATTTCAAACTCTTCTGAAGTTGCACCATCAAACTTGATTATACCCTTCATGCCTGTGTGGAACGATTCCACAATGCACCGAAGAGTTGGTGGGCAGCCAATCTTCTTTAGTGCCTTGAACAGACCCTCACGACTGACCACATCAAATGCCTTTGTGAGATCGATGAAGGCAATAAACAGTGGTTGATTCTGTTCACGGCATTTTTCTTGCATTTGTCGCAATGAGAATATCATATCAGTGGTAGACCAGTTCTGTCGGAAACCACACTGTGATTCGGGGTAGACTTGATCTCCCAGGACTTGAAGTCTGCGCAGAACAATTTTAGCAAATACTTTCCCAACAATACACAGAAGTGAGATATCTCTATAGTTGTTACAGTCGCTCCGATCGCCCTTGTTCTTGTACTGTGTTATTATGCTAGAATATTTTAAACCATGTGGGACTTTATCTCTTTTAGCTGACGGATCTGTAGAGTGAGTGTGTCTTGCCCACTCCTGATAAGCTCTATTGGAATCCGATCCTTATCTGGGGCCTTGCCAGATGCAAGTTCATTTATAGCACGCTTAACTTCTGTTATGGTGGGAAGTGTGTCCAGGTGATCAAGAGTTAGTAGAGCCTCTATGGCGTTGAGGGCATCATCCGCTAGTTTGGTCTCACTTGAGTAAAGCTCCAAATAGTGTTCTACCCATCAATCCATCTGCTGTTTCTCATCAGTGATGATTACTCCAGTCAAGGTTTTCAATGGTGACTTCTTTTGATCATTGGACCATAGCTTTCTTTATCCATTCATACATGCTTCTGATGTTTCCCTTATTACTTGCATTTTGAATAGACTCACATAACTTGATCCAATATTCAGTTGCACACTGCCCCGCAGCCTTTTGCACATCCTTCCTAGCTTGCTTCAGCTCACTGAGTGTGTTACGCGTTGTTCTTTCCTTGTTTCTTAAGATAGCTATCTTCTTTTTATCAATCAAGAACTGCGGTGTCCGGCTGTTTGCCGCAAACTAGTCCTGCCTCTTATGATCAACAGTGTCGTAAACCCCTACGGCTGTTTTATAAAGAGTTTCCTTAAGTTTACCCCACTTTCCACGTGCTGTACAATTTTCTGATGTATCAGTGAAAGCGTCTTTAAGTTGCTGTTGGAACTCAAAGCACATATCAGGATCGTGGTTGTTAATGATATTAATCTTGGGGCTAGATTTGTGTTTAGCTGTGTAGATTCTCTTTGGTCTCAGTCTAACCCTTGCAACAACCAAAGAATGATCCGTATCACAGTTAGCACTGTGGTAACTTCGAGCTAATGATGTTTGGTTCAGATGTTGTCTCCGTGTGATGATGAAGTTCAGCTGGTGCTAATGACCGGATCTTGGATGTTTCCATGTGACCTTATGCATCTCTTTTGTTTTAAAAAAAGAGTTTGTAATACATAGGTCATTTCTGGTGCAATGCTCCAGCAGCGTTTGCCCATTTTCATTCATGCGACCGATGTTGTATTTTCCAAGGCACACTGGCCATGAACTCGAGTTCTTGCCGACACGAGCATTGAAATCACCGAGCATATAAATGTAGTCGGATTTTGGAACTGCCTTGATCACATAATCTAACTCCTCATAGAACGAATCCTTCACAGCATCAGGGAAAGTGAGTGTTTGTGCACATGCAGTGATAACGATGGCAAACCCACAAGAGGTTGCCAAGCGCAGAGATAATAGTCTTTCGTTACCTCCTGCTGTAATTTCAATCATTCACATTAGCAAATTTTTCACTGCAAAGCCAACACATTGTTGCCTTTTTTCTGCCTGCTCTCTACTCTTCCAAATAAGGTGTAATGGTTTTCCCTGAGTGGCCCTTCCTCGGCGAGGCGAGACTCCTGCAGACCAGCAACATCAATGTTAAGACAATTGAGTTCGGCATCAATCACAGCCGGTTTTCTCACATCGTCAGTATTCGTCAGGTCAGAGGAAAATAAGGGACACACGGTTCTCACGTTCCAGGTTGCAAGCCGTAGCTTGAGGTTTCTATTTTTCTTGTTAGTAATACCTGTTGCATTGGTTTAACAGCCTGCGATTCAGATTTTGTCCTAGCCCCAAACACCCATTGAAGCAGGCAGGCTGTCGCGGATCAGCGCTCAAATGGCCGGGGGCGGCAGCGGTAGCTGATCAGTGACACCTGTAGGTGTCTCCCACCGTCAGAGGCAACCCGTGGCGCCCCATGTCTACCCAATTGACAAGGACCCGTAACTGCTACCTATCACTTTTATTCCGAGACCGGTTAAGACCAGGGATGGAATTATACCTCTCCATAGCATAAATCCTTGGCTAAAATAAAGAGATCATGTGTTGCCCATACAGCATGATTCGTCTCTCGACCTGTCCAGTTCACTCCTGAGGAAAGATAACAGCAATGCATCTGGAACAAGACAAGCTGCAGAAGCTGTCGGATGGGATCAGCAAAGCAATGCTCTAACTGTCCGCCTGTCGGAGGTTCGATCCTAGACCAGCTGCCAACCAAGGCTTAGGGCCTGGTCTGCCCTGCCATGACGGTAAGTCTTTAGTTTGCATTTCCTCGCACCAGGATAAGACTTGTACCCTCCCAATTTCGCTCTTCCGCCCGAAGCCGTTGGCACAATATGGGGTGTCGGGTTTGGTAAGCGCCGCCGTCCATTCGGCGCTAACAGAAGGAGAAGGCAGACACACTGAGCGTGAAAATGGGCTGGGGAATTGGCAAGGGACCGAGAGCCTTTCCGGTGTCCATGATGGGAGCGATGTTCAGAAAATGTCTGCGACATGGTGATCCCGCTGAACCAACAATGAAGTTGTTCATGGTCTTTGTGAGAATTGTGACAAGCAAAGCAACGGTCACATGACATCTTTCAACGCAACGAAGCATAGAGGTATATAGTGGCACCCCTATTTTTGTAGACCAACTTTACAGACAAAGTACCATGCTAAAAACATGAATCTTGACAATTACAGATATGTTTAAATTGAATAGACAATAATGGCAACACTTGAAATAAGGACTGTTATAGTCAAACATGACCAACGGCATACTGTATGGGATATAAGAGACAAGCATGACGACCAACGGCATACTGTATGGGATATAAGAGACAAACATGACGACCAACGGCATGAACTGTATGGGATATAAGAGAAGCATGACGACCAACGGCATACTGTATGGGATATAAGAGACAAGCATGACGACCAACGGCATACTGTATGGGATATAAGAGACAAACATGACGACCAACGGCATGAACTGTATGGGATATAAGAGAAGCATGACGACCAACGGCATACTGTATGGGATATAAGAGACAAGCATGACGACCAACGGCATACTGTATGGGATATAAGAGACAAGCATGACGACCAACGGCATACTGTATGGGATATAAGAGACAAACATGACGACCAACGGCATGAACTGTATGGGATATAAGAGACAAACATGACGACCAACGGCATACTGTATGGGATATAAGAGACAAACATGACGACCAACGGCATACTGTATGGGATATAAGAGACAAACATGACGACCAACGGCATGAACTGTATGGGATATAAGAGACAAACATGACGACCAACGGCATGAACTGTATGGGATATAAGAGAAGCATGACGACCAACGGCATACTGTATGGGATATAAGAGACAAACATGACGACCAACGGCATACTGTATGGGATATAAGAGACAAACATGACGACCAACGGCATACTGTATGGGAAATAAGAGACAAACATGACGACCAACGGCATGAACTGTATGGGATATAAGAGAAGCATGACGACCAACGGCATACTGTATGGGATATAAGAGACAAACATGACGACCAACGGCATACTGTATGGGATATAAGAGACAAACATGACGACCAACGGCATACTGTATGGGAAATAAGAGACAAACATGACGACCAACGGCATACTGTATGGGAAATAAGAAACAAACATGACGACCAACGGCATGAACTGTATGGGATATAAGAGACAAACATGACGACCAACGGCATACTGTATGGGATATAAGAGAAGCATGACGACCAACGGCATACTGTATGGGATATAAGAGACAAACATGACTACCAACGGCATACTGTATGGGATATAAGAGACAAACATGACGACCAACGGCATACTTTATGGGATATAAGAGACAAACATGACCAACGGCATACTGTATGGGATATAAGAGACAAACATGACCAACGGCATACTTTATGGGATATAAGTGAAGCATGACGACCAACGGCATACTGTATGGGATATAAGAGACAAACATGACGACCAACGGCATACTGTATGGGATATAAGAGACAAACATGACGACCAACGGCATACTGTATGGGATATAAGAGACAAACATGACGACCAACGGCATACTGTATGGGATATAAGAGACAAACATGACGACCAACGGCATACTGTATGGGATATAAGAGACAAACATGACGACCAACGGCATACTGTATGGGATATAAGAGACAAACATGACCAACGGCATACTTTATGGGATATAAGAGACAAACATGACCAACGGCATACTGTATGGGATATAAGAGACAAACATGACCAACGGCATACTTTATGGGATATAAGAGACAAACATGACCAACGGCATACTGTATGGGATATGGGAGAGGCGAGAGGTTCTGAAGAAAAAAAAAACATGACCAATGCAAACGATGTGGATTATTAGAAGACAGGAGGTTAAAAGTAGCATTGTTTTTGGCTGTTTGTGAATTCTTTGCAAGTTCACGTTCATTAGTTTGTCATTGCTTTCTGAACAACCTGTACTCATACTATTTTATAACAACCAACGCAAGGCGGTCTGCGGCCAAATCAGCAGTAACTGTTTAAAACGCGGTATGCGGTAATATGAACCCCTTCGCTAGAGACGAACGAAAATGACCAACCCCCACCTCTCTTTCTCTCTCTCTCTCTCTCTCTCTCTCTCTCTCTCTCTCTCTCTCTCTCTCTCTCTCTCTCTCGTACTTTACAGACATGAATGAATTGGCTTCCAGGAATTAAAATTAATTAAAATTAAATTCTCGAAAATCAACGCTTGTACCTCCGCCTCCACAGCAGCCGGATTTTCTTGTCTGTATTTTCTACCTAGCTGGATGCAAACTGAAAAGAATGTGCAGAAATCTGTTGGCACTTGTACCCACTCCTTGCCAGGTTCTAAGTCCTCAAGTGAACACACCTGTTGAAGAATGTCTTCGGCTTGACCCATCCACGACCATCCTCTTTGTAATCTGCTGCCCTTCACCTTCATAATTTCACTATGCAGGGATGTTGTGTGTTTGCGTTAACTCTGAGGTAGGCGCGTGCTCTGCAAACTTTTATTCTGTCTTCAATGGTTGGAAAATCAAGAAGGTAGCACATCGCCCTGCATGCTGTATCTCTTGTACATCCAAGAATAATGCGCATAGCTTCATTCTGTGTCCTTTCCATCCTTTCTATCTGCTTACGGCTGAGAGTCAGGATTGCAATTGCATACTCCAAAACAGACATGACCAGCCCCTCGTATAGAAGACATAGATGGCGCTGCTCATAGTTTGCTGCCGCCATCACCCGCATATCAGCCAAACCCCGCTTGACCTTTGTTATCACCTGGTCTATGTGCTCATTATAAGCAAGGCTTCGATCAAATCGTATCCCCAGGTAATTCATTGCCTGCGTTCTTTCCACCGTCTCTGAACGCAGCTTTACAGTTGGTGTTGGAGTGTTGACAATATGATTATTCAACGAGAACCAAGTCACTGTTGCCTTTGTTGAGTTGACCATTGCCCCAGCATCAACACACCAAGTACTTATGCGATTGAGTTCGGTTTGTAGTTCCACGGTAACCTGATCTCAGTACGTACCCTGACGATACACTAACACATCGTCGGCATATGACAATGTCCTACCAGATCAAGTGACCTGCTCACTGGTGATTCTCACTGTGTAGGCGTTGAACAGTACCGGAGATAATGGTGATCCCTGTGTTAGGCCATGATATATAGTTGTTGGTTCCGAAGTCCAACTGCCACATCTATAAACTACTTTCCGTTGGAAGTGGGCTGCAGCGATCCAACTAAGTAGGAATTCACTTATTTTAAGTTCAAGAGGCTGAAGCATTAAAAAATCCAATGGTACTCTGTTGTACGCGTCCTCAAGATCAATCGCTGTAGCAAATGTTTCAATGCCTGAGTGGAAACCTTCATAGACATCATGGGCAAAGACTGCTGCATTGGTCCAGGTTTCTCTTTTTTGGACGGTACCCACCCAGGGTAGGTGGAAAAAAACTTTGCCTCTCTAGCTGGCTTGATATTTTCCTGGCAATTACCTTCTCCAGCAGCTTGCCTATTGTATTCTGCATGGTTATAACTCGATATCCCTGAATTTTTTTGTGGTCTTTGCCAGGTTTCGGCAAGGGAATCAGATATCTGTGTAACCACTCCTCCTTGATGCTAGCACTCCCTATACTGTTGTTGTACATGTCTGCTAGTTTCTCTAGTTCGTTGTCGGTACACCGATTGATGTCGTCGTATCTTATACCATCAGGCCCTAGAGCGCTGTTTTTTGATCGTCGAAGCACAGCCTTGATTTCTTTCACTGTCACTGTATCCTCATCCGAAGTGTTATGGGCCTTGCACTTGTCTGAGGTGACCTCCTTGGCAAGATTTCGGCTTCCCATGCCTGTCTGGTTGCTCTGCTCTAGATAGCGTTCAAAGAGGGCTTTGCCCTTGTCCTCGTCAGTCCTCTGCCAGATGAGGTCAGCACCTTGGAAGTCAGAAATGCTCTTATTCTTTACTACCCCAACTCATGCTTTTATGTAGTCGCCTAAACAATTTCAGTGACTTTTCTATGCTTACTCTTTGCAACTATACATTGCAGTCTCTGACAGTGAGGCCCGAACAGAATAGTTCTGTCATAAAATGCGTCTCTTACAGGGCCTCATAAGGTCATTTCCGGGGCGATGTGTTGTCAATCTCTTACGTTTGACTGAATCGTCGTCTACTATAGTCTGTCCAGAAATGAATGCCTTCATTCACGATCAATTATTTTGAAAATTGTCTGTTGCATCGTAATGAATTTTTTCCTGCCGTCTTATATTTACCCCCACCCAAGGAATATGTCTTTCATAGGTCCAAAAGCAACCTAAATCATGGAAAGCGGTAACATTTCTTTGATGTTGTGGTGACAAACTAGTGATTTCTCGCTAGCAAACGTGTTTTATAGTAATGCCCCATTCCACTACGCAAGGCTCTTGTCATAAGGCCAATCCCATGTCTCATGTGAAAATTAACTATTCAACGCTAATGTTTCCGTGTGAAGACGTAATACATGTAATAATGTGCACTTCATCTCTGACCCGTAAATTATATACCGCATATAAACAAACTTTGAAATATGCTGTACAATCTTTCCCTCAGTTGATTACTGAGATGTGGAATTTTATATTGGGCAGACAAACGTAAACAGACTACAGACACTAGACCGATCAACGTTTGAGTGTGTGGCGGGCCACTAGACCGATCGATGAATAGAATAAAGGTTTATGGGCCCGGAGGGTCCTCACTGTCGTCGGAGTGAATATCCATATCTTGTAGTACCGACGACAGTGAGGGCCCTCCGGGCCCAGACACATTTATTGTATGCATCAATCGGTCTAGCAGTCCATGACACACTGAACCGGAAGTGATCGACAACACATTCAATGCTCGTTCTGATATGTATATTTTTTTTTCCCCCGCCGATATACCGATACAAGAGTGTAGAACATGTTTTCTGACAGTGTTTACAACTTTTGTGCCACAATATCCACATATAACTGTGAAATATTATTGGTACGTATTTCCATTTTCTCAGTTCTATTCTATATTTTAGTTCGTAGTTCGTATGTTTTATTATATCAGCTAATGAGGCCCTGTAAGAGATGCATTTTACACTAAATAATTTAGGGCCGTCGTTTGGAGGAATGCCGATAGATCGAAGGATGGGGGTGTAATATGAGTGGTAGATTATGATGATGATTATGTAGGTAGGTGGATTGATTGGCGGCAGATAGGTGGATTGATGAATGGCGGATAGGTGGCTGGAGGAATGTTGACGTACACACAAAACTTACTTTCTTGCGTGTAGAACCGGCGTGGCTTGTAGTCCGAGACGAAGGGGGCGTTCGACATCTCCGACAGTGAGGTCCGAACAAAACTTGACAATCTGGCTGTGTGAGAGCTAGCCAATAATTGCACATCGATGTTTCTTGTTAAGTCTCACTCAGTCTGAAATCCACACACCGAAACCCTGCACTGTTGCTTCTGGGCGAGTTTATCTACCACGTTACATTCGTGGTACTGCGCAAAAGTTAGTCACTTATTGAAAGCAAGTTAAACTCGTGACGCGATCCTACTCCTTGTACTGCCTAATGTAGCAACAACAACACAAAATGTAACCGAAAACTTACAACAAACTAAACTTAAGACAAACCATATCAAACTGAATAAACATAAGCTGTGTATTTGAGTTATTAAAACAATAGCAACCTAACATTTATTAGAGAAATTTGAAGTTATGCTCCAATGAGGGATGCTGATCTCTAGACTTCGTTGATTGGGTCTCACGCTGGCCATGACCTTCTGGACCACGTTACACACGGCCATGACATAGGAGATAAAGTTCCACACTGCTCATGATCTTGGAGATCACGTCCCCCACTGCTCATGATCTTGGAGATCACGTCCCCCACTGCTCATGATCTTGGAGATCACGTCCCCCACTGCTCATGATCTTGGAGATCACGTCCCCCATTGCTCATGATCTTGGGGATCACGTCCCTCATTGCTCATGATCTTGGAGATCACGTCCCCCACTGCTCATGATCTTGGAGATCACGTCCCACACTGCTCATGATCTTGGAGATCACGTCCCACATTGTATAGGATTTTACACAGAACACGACCTTGAGGAATTATGTTTTACACTGGACACAACTTTGTAGATCAGGTTTACATTGGACATGACCTTGGGTATCACACCGCGCAGTGGAAAAGATACTGGGGATCACTCCCCACGCTGGTAAAGACCCTGGGGATCATGCCCTAAACTGCTAAAAAATCCTGGGGATCACGCCCCACACTGGCAACGATCCTGGGTGCCACGTCCCACACTGTTCAAGATCCTTGGGATCACATCCCATACTGGTCAATTTTTTAAATCCCCCCCCCCCCCCACCATGTAGATGCGTACACGTCCACCGGGTCGTCTGGCAAGCTTCTAGTCACCAGGCACTGTGGCTGGCTCCGTTCACATGCTGTGTGGCGTCGCAATGAGATGGGGTAGCCAGTTTTCTTCCTCGTTGGTTTTCCTTCCCAGACAATCCCCAGAAAATGTTCAAAATTATAGTTTCCATTTGATAAGGCTGGTTGGAGGTCAGCTTGGCCGAATGAATAAGAAATTCGCTTTTAAACGTTCGGTGTGCAAATGCCGAAATAATGGGTTCAACGGTCAGTTGAACTAAAATGTTGACTTCTCGTCCCTGACTTGGGGGCTTAAATGACAAGCAAATCAGAAGTCGGGGTGGGTTCGCCAGATGGGGAGGGACCTAGTAATAAGGAAAGCTAATCTACACGCAAAATCAGTCCAGTGCACTAAAAGAGGCATGTGTATGAGCTAAGCTTGAATTCAATGCCAGCGAATACAACGCAAACAAAAATATATTCATAATAATAAGAGTGGATCGTATTGGTCGGAACAAGAAATTCTGCAACTGTTAGGGACTTGAACCAGAACCACTATCTTGGTAAGCGAACGCATTAACCACTGCACTATTGCTTCTATGTACATAAATGATATAAATTCATCACACGAGATCTTGCCGGAATATTTAACCGAGTAGCGTTGACAAAGCTAGCAAACACATCCAGTTTGTCACACACAAGTATATAAAAATAAAGCACATCAATGAATAAAATAAGCAAACTTGAACTTCCATTGTTGTATGCTTAATTTAAATATGCATATCCATGGCAGCCGGCACGATGTCTTTCGAGTGGTCGCGAACATCACAGTTTCGCTACACAGTACTATATGTGAACACATGGCAACAAATATCCTTTCTTTGAAACACGAGGGAAAATACAAAGAATCGGGTATACTTGGACAACTCACAAAGTTCGTATAGGGCATGAAAGGCTGTTGTTAATTTTTAAATATAAAGTTAATAGTCTCACGGTATTTGAATTCACGGTGAGTTCTTGACCAATGAACGTTTCACGAGAATTGTGTGTTTAAGTACTGAATGAATATTTTGTCACATTGGATTGTAGAAATCGCGACCACATCTTTCTGTCTTCTTAACAGAAGTACGTGTAATTATGTATAAGCTGCGTCCCTGCGTTTCTGTATATTTTTGCACCTTATTATTTAGACCAGCCGGTGTGTAGTACTTTCATAGCTTCATATGGCAGGAATCATAGTTGGCCGAGTGGGGTAACACACTCGTACACTTGTGTCATTCAATGAGGATGGTGAATCTAGTGGGACTTCTTACTCCTATCATTCACATAGCATCGTGGCCGAGTAGGATAGCACATTTCTGTCCATCACAGAGCGGAACAGCAGATTTGAAAGAGTTGGGCAGCACATTTCTTACCTTCACAGAGCGGGGCAGGAGATTGGCAGAATGGGACAGCACACTTCTATCCTTGACAGAGCGGGGCATGAGATTGGCAGAATGGGACAGCACACTTCTATCCTTGACAGAGCGGGGCAGGAGATTGGCAGAATGGGACAACACACTTCTGTCTTTCATATAGCGGGACAAGAGATTGGCAGAATGGGACAGCACACTTATATCTTTCATAGAGTCGGGCAATAGACTGACAGAATGGGACAGCACACTTGTCTTTTATAGAGCGGGACAAGAGATTGGCAGAATGGGACAGCACACTTACATCCTTCACAGAGCGGGACAGGGATTGGCAAAATGGGACAGCACATTTACAACCTTCACAGAGCGGGACAGGGATTGGCAGAATGGGACATCACACTTCTGTCTTTTACACAGCAGGACAACAACTTGGCCAAGGGTATAAATACATACACTTCTGTCCATCGCCGAATGGGCTGTCTAGCGAATCCTACGTTGCAATACGACGTGTTTTCCCGTGCTAGGCGTGTCTTTTTATAGTAGCCATATCATTCTAATCTGGTTAAACCTGACATGGTGTTTTACTGTCAGCTGTTGCGCTCCCGTCCTCACCCCATCCTGCCATCTACTTGTCTGCAGCTGTTGTATGACCGAAAATAGTTTTGTTTGGTCGTATTATTGAGAAGAAAAGCATCGTGACAACTGGGAAGATCAACGGTAAGAGAGCTAGAGGCAATCAGAGAAATTGAGCCTGGTGATCTAATGTGGTGGAATATCATTGATGGAACTGATACAGAACAAGACCCATGATGACGACGAGTCTCTCCGGATCTGTGAATGTAGGTGAATCAGTAATTCTGTATTTCATCAACGAGTGTAAATGAAGTGGCTGGACATCTTATGAAAATGAAACGTGACCATAAACGGTTTTGTCGGTTGATATGACCAGTTAATTTCCTTTCAATTATCGCCTTTAATTTTAAGATAAAGATAGGTACTTATTTTGTGTGTGTGTTCGGGAGTCAAAATTCTAAAATGTATCTTATACCCATTTTATAAAGTTGGATCGAGCCAATAGTTGTATGGATCGGAAGAAAATTCTGCCATTGCCGGTGATTTAACACGGACCATTGTCTGGTAAGTAGGCATCCTAACCACTCTCATAGAGGATGTTTATGTCATGGGGTGACCAACTGCCTTTCTCTCTGCTCTCCAACTTCTTTCTCGTTTCAGCTTGGTTTTAGTTAGGATAACTGTCCTTGCGCATGAATACATCCATAAGTGCCCCAGTCTCCTCTTACACGAGGAAAATCTCATTACATTGGCAAGGACTTAAATATGTCTACGCCAGCATAGCACATGCTATACCTATTTTGTTTCTGAGTAGGTTTTCTGTTTTTTACATTTTACTTAACAGCGGCTTATTCGGTCTGCTTTTTTTCAGTTTTAGCCCTTATCAGAAACGGCTATACGTCAGTTCCATAATCCTAATGCCAGGGAAGTTTTTACCATCCTTTTCTTATAATGTTAAACATCCACTTCGTGAGTCGTACATGGTGTATTTTTAATGACTGTGCAGTGTTTGAAAATATTGCCGGTCCAAGTTTTGTATTTACCTATTATGTTACATGAACTTTACAGAGGGTGAATACAAAACTTGAACCGGCAGTATTTTCAAACACTGGACAGTCATTAAAAATGCACCCTATACTTTGTCTGCTGGAGATGGCATAGTGCAGTGGCTAGCATGTGTTCCTGCTGGCCAGAGGTCATGTGTTCAATATCCCATCGATGCAGATTTATTGTGATTGTTATTATTATTATTGTTGTAAATTGACCAGGGCTTCTAGGTCGGTCTAGGCCAGTGGGAAGTAAAGGTGGACGGTGTGGTATTGATCACACAAGCCATCGAGTGTCACTTGATCTAATTTATTGTGATTGTTATTGTTATTATTGTTATAAATTGACCAGGGCTTCTAGGTCGGTCTAGGCCAGTGGGAAGTAAAGGTGGACGGTGTGGTATTGATCACACAAGCCATCGAGTGTCACTTGATCTAATTTATTGTGATTGTTATTATTATTGTTATAAATTGACCAGGGCTTCTAGGTCGGTCTAGGCCAGTGGGAAGTAAAGGTGGACGGTGTGGTATTGATCACACAAGCCATCGAGCGTCACTTGATCTATTCAAACATGGGGCTAGAACCATGACCCAATATGCATACAGCCGTGTCAAAGAGTTCTTTCATCATCACAGTTATCATCATCACCATCTTCAACTTCTGCCGTCAAGCTTCGTGGGGAAGAATAATAAAGGGTCATTTACTGTAATTACTTTAATTACATATTAATTAACATGAACATACGTGCCTATGTATATTTGTAATGGTACATATACCGTGAACATATACCGTGAACAACTTGGGTTATAATTAAATTGTAAAAAAACATGGTCATATGGTTGTCATTAGGAAGAACGAAATACCACAATGTAATATACAAGTAAATGGGAATATTCTTCAACAAGTGAATTGGTACAATTATAACAATCATACAATCTGATTTTTTTATATGAATTATGATTATACAATCATAACATCTGATGGGAGATGCTTTGAAGAGATTAGAACAAGAATCGCCATGGCGAAAGTAGCCTTTAGCAAGATGAAAACCATACTAACCAATAAAAAGATGTCAATTGAAACGAGAAAAAGAGTGTTGAGGTGCTACATAGAGGCTGTTCTTTTGTATGGATGTAAAACTTGGACAATGAGCAGGCAAGCTGAAAAACATCTGATGGCTGCAGAAATGTGGTTTCTGAGGAAAATGCAAAGAATACCATGGACAGACAGAAAAACCAATGACCAAGTACTACATGAGACAAATCAAAATCGTAAATTGATTAGAGAAATTAGACGTAGACAGTCAAAATTGTTTAGACATGTTATTCTCCTTCTTTCGTTCGCTTGAAATATGTCTATAACTGCAATGTTGTCTCTTGTATGAATCTAACAGTTTTTTTAGTTCACTCAGCGGTCCATAGAGTTTATATTCCACTGTTGTCTCTCTAGGCCAGAAGGTTCGCCTGGATATGTTGTAGTTTGGGCAGTCCTGGAGTATGTGCTCTGCTGTCTGCGACGCCAAACCACATGTTCACATGGCTGAGTCACCAATCTTGAATTTTGTATACATGTGGTTGCGTAATCTATTGTGTCTTGTTCTGAGGCGCAGAATAATGATCTGTTCTGGTCTGTCCATAACGTGGTAGTCGTCTTTAGTAGGATTTGGTGGCTTTCTGACTGATTTGATCATTCTTTTCTTTTGGTGGAATGTAATGGGCACATCTGGCCGTTCTTCTTTTGCTCCTTCCTTAGCCAATCGATCAGCTCTGTCGTTTCCGGGTACTCCACAGTGTGATGGTATCCACTGTATGGTGACCTTATGCTGACTGCTAAGTTCAGAAAGTAGTGTCCTTAGAACTGGAAATTTCCCAGACCGGAGTGCCTCTATTACTGATTTTGCATCTGTCAATATCACCCCAGGCTGTCTACCATGACTGGTATTTTGTAATTTCTCTATTTATATCTATCAGTCAATCAATCAATCAATCATGTGCCATACCGGAAAGCGTGGGCGGTCATGGCTCGCCATTTCACTCAATCACCAGAGTCGTGGATCAGCTCAGTGTTCCTGTCTCGTCCATGCCATGTGGCCAAGCCATCCAGATATTTTCCTCTCGGTCTTCCTCTTGGTCTGTTCCCTTCGATCTTGCCAGTTGTCACCAAGTTCTCCAATCCATTTCTTCTCATAACATGTCCAAAAAATTTTGACTGTCTACGTCTAATTTCTCTAATCAATTTTCGAGTTTCATTTGTCTCCTGTAGTACAGTATATGCAATGAAGTTTGTAACTGGTCGTGAATAACCAATATTATGCTTGTGCTTGATATTTATACAGCAGTTTTATTGATAAATAGACATATCATATACTATGGTAAATATAGAAATATAAATATGTAAACGATGAGTATTATAAGCAGCATCTATAATAATAATAATAATAATAATAATAATAATAATAATAATAATAATTAATAACAATAATAGTATTGATGATGATGGTGATGATAATAACAATAATAATAATAAATTCTGTAGCAAGAACCTACTAATACTATGGATATGTAAAATGTTAGGAACATCATATTCTAAATCATTAACTCATTTCATTCGTTCTGTGTAACCGATTTCTACAATTGTGATGTGCCTATTAGTTATAATTAATCACAATTTTAATAACGAAATCACAAACAACCATTGATTATAAATAAAACAGAACAGTTTAAAATAAAAACAAGTGACGAGAAGCATAACACAATTTTGTTTAAGAAATAACCACAGAAGTGTCCATACAGATCCGTTCTAGAGTTTCACAATACAAACTGACAACTTGAAATCTAGGAAACAAACAGCTGCATATACTATTTGTTGAAACTGTGAAATTAAATCGTGATTATTTTTAGTGAAATTACTGTTCAAAATGTCTGAGCTTGTTTTAATGTAGGGCATTCAAACAAAGATAATAGTGGGGTTTGGGGTGGGGAGGAGGGGAGAGAGAGACAGATCGCAAGTAGCGATAATGGCAATGGTCTTTCTTTGAAAGCTACCGAAATCGTCAGTTTTGGTGTTTGGCTTTCTTATCAGTCTCTGCTCTCTGTCACGTGAATTGACAGACGATACATAACATTAAGCGTCCCGAAGATTATGTGTGTCTTTTGAACTCTGTAATCACAATCGGTGGGGCGATCATAGAAATAACACATAAAATAGTGGAGGAAAAGACACCAGCCTTCAAACCTGCTAGCTCCAGCTAAACGTCTTGGAAAGAACAACCATGAACCAACAGCGGACTTTGAATAGGGTTACCAGACGTATCAGTTTTTCAGGACAGTCCTGGTCTTTCATGAAATAATTCATTGTCTCGAAACATGCGTTCGGACGTCCGTTAGTCCTGGGTTTTTTTCCCCCCATCGAATAAAAGATTTAATTAAATTGAATTGCATCTCGATTTTCATTTGGTAAAATTGTTTAACACTCCCCCGATGGTGTTTCCACCTTGTCGTGGTGGGTGGGCTTGAGTTTCTCAATGACTGTCGTGTCCTCCTTTACAGTGTCGTCCCTGGAGTGAAGAGAGTCGACACCCACATTATAATATATTTTTTTTTCCTCTCAATATTCTGGAGAATCCACCAGCTTCCGTCCAACACACTCCATCAGCCTATGGACACCTTTTCCTATCACTCTCACACTGTCGTACTATGCTCCCTTCTCATACTTCCCCAACGCAACATACTCAACAACTCTTGCTTCTAAAAATTAATAAAGATTAATTTATTAAAATAAAAGTGTAACGTATATAAGACGTGTATGTGAAGAAAATGTGTGACGTGTTCTATAAAGTGTGTAGACTCTGACTCTCAGACAGCAACCCAGTCAGCTGATCCCAGCAAAGATAGACCACAGCACGTTACGTCAGAACATGTACTTCTCACCCGTTGCCGAAACCATCTTGCCCGGTACTGCTTTGCCTCTGTAGACCTCTGGTACTCCAATTTCATGAACATCCGAAATAGACACCGGTGGTATTAACAGTTAATCATGGACCGGTTGCACTCTACACAATGTCCGTTCCTAACGTTCCTTAACAAACTGCACAAGTCTTTTGTAGTGTGTACGCAGTTAGTTAGTTAGTTAGTTAGTCGACAGATCATCCTCGTTGCACATCGAACCATTCAGTCCATAAGTGCTAATTACTAATGTTAATTGTTACTATACTAACACTAGGTACTCTTAGCCGGTTCTCGGTTCGTTACTACTGTATGATGCTGTGTGGTGCATCAGTATGCATCACTCTCTTTGATGAATCAATTTCCTTCTAGCGTAAGTTACGTTTCTGTATGCAACTTTATTGACTCTTGAACTGGTGTTCTTCAGAATGGGTTTTTTAATTCTTTCCCAAAACTTGTAGAGTTTCCTTGGATCTGGTAGGGAACCTAGGATAGAAACAACACATCTGGTGATAGTACTAGTCACTGATCCCTTCGGCTGAGTGTAAGCCTATCACCTTGCTTAATGATCTTTAGCTAACTAGACTTAGTCATAGAGCAGATTAGCTACCCACCTAGAGCCGAATCAGGCTATGACAAAGAAAAAATCAGCAAACAGAATGCGGAACCCCGCCCACCAGGGACACCTACGGAAAGATCCCAATTATCCCTCATTACTCAATTCTCAACTAGTAAAGCTTATCAACACTTCACTAATCTATTCTTAACTAGCAGAGTTAATATCACTATTCTACTCTAACTAGTTTCCACTAACAGTGCTAATCATCCCACTATAGTTTAACAAGGCCACAGTCTATATTAATTATAACGAATATATATATAATAGGTTATACCTTAAATGGCACTACTGCAGTCCTATCAATCATATCTACATCTGCCATTATAGGCACGTGCAAAATTAAGTCACTAATTAACACACGGTAGATATTATTTCCACTAAGCACTGCAGTGCCCTGGCACTCTGACTAGAGCATTTTTCAAGTCCACCCTAGTTGATCCCAACTCGGGTTTATATGGCAAACTACCAAAGTTGGCCACGTGACGTTATCCTTTATGCCCCCACACAGGTGGCACAGTGGCAGATCATCCCTTGTCAGGAAACTATTTTCCTGGCTTAAGTCCTGTCAAAGTTGTCAGTAATTGTTTAGATTATCAAACAAGCCAGTGAGTTTCTGTCGAGTTACAACAAAGAGTTGCAAATAACCCCGTCAATCCTCTCGATGTGCCGGAAACCAAGAATTGACAGATGCACTGTTTTCTCCCTAGTCGGGCACTTCCGACCTGTTGATAAACTGTCAATCTTCTGTTCCGTGGTGACAATCCCAGCAGCCATTTCCGTCTGATGTCCGGCAGTATAGATGACAAACGGAACCATTCCATATCCTAAGCCGACAATCATATGTGATTCTAACTGTTAATGAACTGCCAACTCGATGTATCCATTCCTTCTCACTCACCACCAAATGTGTTTATGGGCTGACACGATGTAACCTGTGCAGCTGTGTTTACTCTGTTAGTACGACTGTTGTGGCCTAGAAAATATACGCCACGCAAACGTCGGTATTATTAGCTGGTTAACTCATGGCGCTCGTGACAATGACCCTGAGAGCTATGCCGGCGGTAGCGTAGCTACCAGCAGGGCTCCCAAGCAGGACAGGTCAAAGGGTAGAGAACAGACAAAGAGAAACACCCTGGTCCTCCAGGTTGGGGGTTGAAGCGTGGGGTAAAAATCCCCACTTTTGTAAGAACTATTTTGTTACGAAACAGATATATGAGCCTCGAATTCGGTCTGACTTATTTGGACAACGACCTTGGAACGTTAAAGGACTTTTGAGATTTGGAACATGGAATACACGGACACTATATCGAGCTGGAGCGGCCGAAGAAATAACCCGGGAGCTGGTTGAATATCAAATGGATATAACAATCAATCAATCAGTCATGTGCCATGCCGGAAAGCGTGGTCGGTCATGACTCGCCATTTCACTCGATCACCAGTGTCGTGGATCAGCTCAGTGTTCCTGTCTCATCCATGCCATGTGCCAAGCTATCCAGGTATTTTCCTCTCGGTCTTCCTCTTGGTCTGTTCCCTTCGATCTTGCCAGTTGTCACCAAGTTCTCCAATCCATTTCTTCTCATAACATGTCCAAAACATTTTGACTGTCTACGTCTAATTTCTCTAATCAGTTTACGATGTTCATTTGTCTCCTGTAGTACTTGGTCATTGGTTTTTCTGTCTGTCCATGGTATTCTTTACATTTTCCTCAGAAACCACATTATATAATATATAACAGCAATTCAAGAAATAAGGTGGCCAGGAGAGAGTACTTTAGAGCAAAATGAAATGATTATAATATATGGAGGAAACACCCAAAATAAACATTAATTAGGAACAGGATTTGTCATCAAAAAAAGAGTTATGGGGGAACGTTCTAAACTTTAAAGCTGTTAATGACAGGATTAGTAAATTACAAATAAAAGATAAATGGAATAATATAACGATGATTAGTGTACATGCACCTACTGAAGAGAAAGAAGATGATATTAAAGAAGACTTTTATAATGATCTGGAAGATGTCATAGAAGAAACCCCCATACAGGACATCCTGATTGTGCTGGGAGACTTCAACGCAAAAATATGTAGAGAGCAAACTCATAAAAAAGTTGCCCGTATGGAAAGCCTAATTACAACTTCAAATGATAATTGATGGAGAGTCATCAACCTAGCAGAAGCCAAAGGACTGCAGATCAGCTGTACCAGACTGCAAAGAAAGGATATACATAAACAAACTTGGAAATATGTGACAAGAGAACCTATAATCAAATAGATCATATTTTAATTAACAACAAAAATGCATCAAACATACAACAAGTTAGAAGCTATAGAGGAGCTGGGTGCAACAGCGACCACTTCCCCGTTGGGGCAAAATTTAAAATAAAACTTAAGAGAGCCTTCTATACTAAACTAAAAAGGTTACACCCAACATATACCAGAGAAAAACTACAAGAAATTACAGTCAAAGAGAAATTTGCAGATGAAATAAAATGTAAACTTGAAATTCTACAAAACCCGTTGGAGGAAAGCGTTGACCAAACTTGGTTGAACAACAAGAATACAATTCAAACTACCGCAGAAGAATGTCTCGGTGTATTAACCACGCATAGAAAGAACAGATGGTTCAATCAAAAATGTGAAGAAGCAGTCATTCGGAAAAAGAATGCCAGACAGTTATGGCTAAATGACATCAACAACATCCAAAATGAAGAGCAATATAGAACTGAATGTAAAGAGACTACAAAAATAGTTCGGCAGCAGAAGCGAGAATATATGAGCAATATAATCAAAGATATGGAAACCAATCACCAGAAAAACGAATCCAGAAAGTTTTTTAAAGAACTGAAGTCAATTAAACGAGGGCACCAACATAACACATATGGTTTAAAAGACAAAATTGGGAATATGATAAATACCAATGAGGCAATGTGTAACACATGGAAAGAATACTTTGTTGAATTACTAAATTGTGAAGCTCCAAGTAATACTTTCCCACAGGAAGAGATTCTAACGTGTGGACCACAAATTGAAGAACCTGTTTTTTTTAAGAAATCCTATATGTAATAAAACGACTTAAAAACAATAAGGCAACTGGGGCTGGTAGAATTGCTGCTGAATTTATAAAGGCAGGTGGCCATGCATTATATCTAAAGCTATACGAACTAATAATAAAAATCTGGAGGACAGAAGAACTACCCCATGACTGGAAAGAGTCATTATGGATACCTATCTTTAAGAAAGGAGACAAGTTCCAATGTGAAAATTATAGAGGGATATCACTACTGATTGATTATTTGGTTGTTTCGGGATTTGAAATTTAAATATTGCCAGGCCTCCTAGTGTTCCTTGCCAGTGAAAAGTCCTGATCGTTCTGGTCCACATCGATTGACGGACGTCAGTCGCGGCGATTGGGCAATCTTGAGCATAGCCTACGATGGGTAACGTTGTAATATTCTGTTATGATAAGTTGGCGTGTCCATTGTGTGCCGCGTGGTTACACGCCCGCTTCCACGCCAGTGATCCTGGGCTTGTTTCCGGATCCGGTCAGGGATGTGCACTACTGACGAGCTCAAACGAGAGCGAAACTCGAGTATAGTGCTTCCATATTGACGTGGATAGGCCTTAGGTTCATACCAGAATGCGATCAGCGTTGCCAGAAGTGGATTGTGTTCAATATTTAGATATCACTACTGTCCACAAGCTATAAGATACTATCCGCGGTATTACTAAATAGACTAAAACCATATTCAGAAGACATATTAGGTGACTACCAGGCGGGTTTTAGACAAAACAGATCAACAATAGATCAGATATTTATCTTACGACAAATAGCCGAGAAAAATTGGGAATATAAAAGAGATCTCCATAACATTTTTGTGGATTTTAAAAAGGCTTATGATAGTGTCCATAGGAATAGTCTATGGAATATTATGCAGGAATTTGGAATACCAAGGAAGTTAATCAACATGACCAGACTATGCATGGAAGATACTTATAATATAGTAACATATAAAGGCAGGAAATCAGACCCTTTCCAAATAACATCTGGCTTGAAACAGGGTGATGCACTATCGCCGCTCCTTTTCAATCTGGCTCTAGAGAAAGTTGTAAGGAAGGTAAAGGAGGAATGTGCTATTGGAGGAACATCCAGACTGCTTGGTTATGCAGATGATATAGATATTATAGGGGAAAATGAACAAAAGACATCAGAAATATTGACTCACTTAAAGGAAAAAGCTCAACAAATGGGGCTGGGTATCAACCAAGATAAGACAGAATATATGGTAATTTCAAGAGAAGGAACAGTTAAAAACTCTGGCCACATACAAATAGATAATATGACCATTAAAAGAACGGAAACATACAAATACCTGGGTACAATCTTTAACTGCTCCAACATCATAAGGGAAGAAATACACACTAGAATCAACTCTGGAAATAAGATATACTATATACTACAACATCTGCTAAAATCAAATGCGCTATCTCGTAACACCAAGATCACAATATACAAAACACTGATCAAACCAGTTGTGCTGTATGGCTCTGAAACCTGGAGTACAACTAAAGGAGACGAAGCCTTGTTACAAACCTTTGAGAACAAAGTCTTAAAACGCATCTTTGGGCCCATTAGGGATACACAAAGTGAAGAGTGGAAAAGAAGAAGCAACAAAGACATTTATGATCTGTTTAAGTCCCCGCTAATCACTGGTATCATGAAAGCTAATAGACTGCAATGGCTGGGGCATATAGAAAGAATGGAACATAATAGGGAAACAAAACTCGCTTACACTCAGGTCATAAATGACCGTAGACCCCGAGGTAGACCAAGAAGAGGGTGGAGAGATAATATACATACAGACCTACAAGCTCTTGGAATCAGCGACTGGCAAGAGAAGGTCAACCAGCGAGACGAATGGAGACGGCTTGTATCTGCAGCAAAGAACCTCAATGGCTCGGAATGCTGAAGAAGAAGAAGAAGAATTGTTTAACAAGGTGACAGAATAAGATAAGAACAGAATTTGTCACAGCAAAAGCAGTATTTCAGAAAATGAAAACTGGCTTTTGCAAAATGTCAGTATCATTGAATGTCAGAGAGAGAGCATTGACATATTATGTATAATCTGATTTGTTGAAGGGCAGTAAATCATGGAACGTGAATGAATAAGTGAGGAAGAGCTTGAAAGCAACCGAGAGTGATTCCTGAGACGAATGTTGCGAATACCTCGGACGCTAGATTAACTACCAGCGATTGCCTGAAAGAGACTAATCACAGCAGAACAGTATTTACAAAGGTAAGAAAAAGACTATGTGCGTTTGTTATATAAGGAGATAGACGCACTAGAAAACATCATGTTGACTGGAAAGATCAGCGTGTGAAGCGGCAGAGGTAGACCGAGAGAAATTATGTCCCATAGACTGATACGGTGGCAAGCAGGAATATCACGAACAGAATTGATCAAGAACACCAAGGACAGAAATCTGTGAAGAAACATTAACCCTTACGCCAGTTGTCAGGGCACAAAGTGATGATGATTGACAATATTAATTTGTGTAACATCTCTAATTCAAAGAAAACGTCCCGGTTTCACAGCTAAAAGATCTGGCAATGCCAAGGGTGACAGGGGCGCTTACGGGAGTTGGTGCGGTACAAGTTGGTGGTTGTGGTGGTAGTGATGCTATGTGTTTGTGTCATAAAGTGACTTTTTTATTTACATTGGATCGGCAAACAATTTGTCATCAGGTGACTAAATTTATTGCTGAAATAAAATCCCATATATCGGTTGACTAATTAGATATTTATAATTAGATTCCAGACGTGCTCTACAACATGTCAGTAGTCACCGTTTTTCACACTGGTGTTTCTCTTTTGAGTGACGGATGACGGACACGATTCTTTACACACTAGATCCTAGAGAAAAACACGGGGCAAAATCTATGTAGTTGAAATAAAGACTATGTTCCCGGGATACTCAAGACACAGCTGGACATGGCCCGTTTAAAATGTAAAATTAGCTGATCTTGGTAACCCCAAAGAGTGGGAAGAAGAAGGTTAGATACCCAGGTTTAAGTCTACTTTTCTACAAGGCACGGCAAGTTTACCCCCTGACAATACCCCTCTCTTGGTTACAATACTTCCCCCACCAAGGCACACACACACGCGCAGCGCGCGCGCGCTCTCTCGCGGGTACATATGCACGCTTGGAAAATGAATAAAGATATAAATAAGACTTATTACACTACAACTCTTTATTTACTATCAATATGAAACTATTGATTATTTGCAGGATGATGGTGATAATGAATAAGGGTAATTGTGAGTGGCACCTTGCAGTCTTGACAGACCAAAGTATGTGAGTTGGAATGTTGGCCAAAATTCCATCACAATACCTGGGCAGAGCTTCAGAGAAACATGTGGTGCCCAAACGACATGTTCCCTCTCTCGGCCTTGCCTTGTGTTTTCCAGAGGAATGGGTAACCAATACGTCTGGCACAAGGTAGGCTGCAGACGCTGGCGGCTCAGCGACAAAACCTCCGAGTCCTCGCCTCCACGAGCAGGTGGCGAGTGGTAGCCAGGCTCTGGAACCCAAGGACCTGACTTAGGGTAAGCATGTATTAGCTCTAGAATTGACACAGTTATCCAAGTAGGATCGTGTCATCTAAGGAACCTCGACTGAATAAGGGTAATTATCACAAATGTAATGCAATGCGTAGCTGATGTTGATAAAACAAAGAAAATTGAAATATTTTGGTCACTTGAAACGTCATGTAAGTTTGGAGAGAACAATAATGGAGGGTTTATATGCCTGGGAAGAGACGAAGAGGAAGGCCAAAGAGAAGATGGGTGCAGGATATGGTGGATGATTCCCAGATGGGTGTATCGGACGCGGGACATCTTGCTTGTGATCGAGAAGTTTTCCGGAAGGTTGTTATGGGTGCGAGGTTCTGCAAAGGACATGCTACTAATTGAATGAACTGATGTTGATAGTTGTGGCATGACATCGGGAATACATTGTCAGAAGTCGGGGTGCGCCACCGGCTAGATGAAAGTATTATTCACTGGCGTGCAACCCCAAATAGTCAGAAATTGATTAAGGACAAAATCTATATGGCTGAACTACAGATTAAGCCCTGAATATCCAACATACAGCTCCAAATGGCTCGTAACAAAATTGAAATGAACTGTGCTGAATATTCGCCAAGGGATAGGAAGGAGACGGTTAGCTGAGGTAGATATGTAAGTCTAAATTTAAGAGTAATTGACAACTATCCCAGTACAGGTTTGTCTGCCCTTACTGTTCCCTTCCTTGGTGTGTAAGTAAGTCCCTACCAATGTACACACACAACACGTATGCACAATTTGAATTAAAAAGTATAACGACTGAACTATGAGTTAAAATAAACTACAACATTTATTGGCTATCATTATTATTATACATCTGATGTTTTTCAAGATGATGATGATTAAATCATATAAGTTGATGCACTACAGTAATCATGAAAGTGAAATGATTAATATAAAATACATAACTCTGAATAATGTCTGGATCAGTAAGAGGTCAGCTAACAGCCATTATGCTCCGATCAGCAAACAGCCGTGGTCAGATCAGCGAACTCTCCAGTAGAAACAAAACAGTTTGCTGGTATTCTGACGCCTGTAAGTCCAGGCACAACCTAGTAGTCTCTAGTTCTTGCGATCTAAATTCACATTTCTCCAGAGTTGCTTTAATTGCCTTCATCCGATCTGTTTCACACATCCCTACAGTGCAGACTCCCAACATGTCCAGTCATAAATTCTTTCTGAACTGGCCTTCACACTTTGCTCCTCTCTGTCTGGTAGAAAGTCCACATGCCCAGTGTTATTGCCTCTGTCAGACACACAAAACCTAATTTCTGGATCCAGTCCGAATGGTTTGTTATATGTTGTTTGTCCATCAAGAATGATGATGGCTATTCATTTCATCCAGTGGGGTTGAAGGTGTGGAGCCGTGGGTTCTAAGATGGCTGATAAGGCCTATTTTGGCTCGAAATGTTCTTTGACAATGTGGGCAAAGAATGCTTGACGTCTCTGGAGGAGGATTTCCTGCAGTGGTTTTTCTGTCCTGCCTTTTCTTCACAGCTCTTGCAGTCCTGGTTGCCTCACATATGACTGCACCTTTGCGTAATGATGCACGCCTCGAATTTCGGTCTCTGGCTGCAGCCTCCCGGGTGTCATGATGAATTCCAAAAGCATTCAGTGAAATTTTCAGAGTGTCTTTAAAGCGTTTCCTCTGGCCACCTTGGGAGCGTTTACCACAACGCAGTTCGCTGTAAATAAATTCGTTTAGTGAGCCTGTGATCTGGCATGCGAGTCAAGTGACCAGCCCAACGAATCTGATTCTTCATCAGTATAGTGTGGATACTGGGCATGGATGCTCTTTCTAGGACTTCAGTGTCTGGAATCTTGTCTTGCCATTTAATCTTCAGTAGCTTCCTTAGGCAGACTGTGTGGAAGTTGTTTAATTTCCTAGCGTGTCGCTGATAAACAGTCCAGGTTTCACAAGCATATAGCAGTATGGATAATACAACTGCTTTGTAGACTTTTAGCTTTGTTTGCAGGCTTATTCCAGTTCTGTCCCATACATTCTTGTACAGTCTGCCAAAGGCCGCACTGGCCTTGGAGATTCTTGCATTCACTTCGTCATCAATTGTGGCAGCTTGTGACACAGTGCTGCCAAGATAGGTGAATTTGTCCACAACACTTAGTCTATGATCCTTCACTTTGATATTCGGCACAGTGTGATTATTCCCTGGAGCTGGCTGGTTCATAACTACAGTCTTCTCCAAGTTGATATTGAGCCCAAAGTTGGCACAGGCATGTGAGAAAGCTGAATCATTATGTTGCATGTCCGCCTCTGAGTTGGCGTATAGAGCACAATCATCAGCAAACAGGAGCTCTCTGACGGTGTCGCTGTTAATTTTGGTTTTAGCTGTCAGCCTTTTGGGGTTGAATAACTTTCCATCCATATGGTAGTTGATGTCTATTCCAATGTCGTCGTTCTCGAAGGCATTCATCAACATTGCTGAAAACATGAGGCTGAACAGTGTTGGTGCCTGGACACATCCTTGCTTCACTCCATTGGTGACAGGAAAGGGTTCAGACAGTTCACCATTTTCCTGTACTCTTGCCTGCATGCCGTCATGAAATAGCCGCACTATTTGGACAAACTTTCGTAGACAGCCATATTTTGCCATAATCTTCCACAGTCCTTCTCTGCTGACTGTATCAAAAGCCTTGGTAGGTCAATGAAAGTGGAGAACATTTCGCAGTTCTGTTCCTGACATTTCTCTTGCAGCTGCCTTGCAGCGAAAATCATGTCAACAGTTCCACGTTCTTTTCTGAAGCCACATTGACTCTCAGGAAAAAGACCTTGATCGAGATGGGCTGTGAGGCGATTGAGAAGAATTCTGATGAGTATCTTCCCTGCAATTGAAAGCAAGGAGATGCCTCGGTGGTTGTCACAGGATTGGCGGTTTCCTTTACGTTTGTAAAGGTGGACTATTGACGCGTCCTTGAAATCTTGTGGCATGGTCTCGTTCACCCATATGTTTGTAAAGACTTGGTGAAGCTGCTCTGTTAAGACCGGCCCACCTGCCTTGTATATCTCTGCTGGGATGGAGTCAGGACCAGGTGCCTTGCCGCTGGAGAGTTGCTGGATGGCTTTGTTTACTTCCACTATGGTTGGCAGGTCATCGAGTGTCTCATTGGTGGGAACTTGAGGAAGGCAGTTGATGGTTTCATCATCGAAGAAGGAAGTTGCATTTAAGATTTTGCTGAAATGCTCTGCCCAGCGTTGAAGGATTTCTTTCTTATCGGTGACCAATGTTCCCCCATCTTCACTGAGGAGGGGAACTATGCCTGGTGATGTAGGACCATAGAACGCTTCCAGTGAGTCGTAGAAGTTTTTCATATCATGTCTGTCAGCAAAGCCCTGAATTTCATCAACTTTGCTGCTCAGCCAGGAGTCCCGCATGTGCCGAAGTTTCTGCTGCACTACTCTCTGAATGTTCTTGAAAGCATCTTTTTTTTAATGTTGACTTTGGGTCATTCAAATGTGCCTTGAGGAGAAGATGTTTCTCGGCCAGCAATTGGTTGATGTCTTCGGAATTTTCATCAAACCAGTCTTTATGCTTTCGGGGGGGCTGGGCCCAGGATTTCCGTAGCAGTGTTGTAAATTATGTCCTTTAGGGCTCTCCATTCTGTTTATGTATCCTGTTTAGCTGCAGCATTGGGCTTGAGGCGGTCTTCCAGCATAATTTCAAACGACTGCTGCATTTTCTTGCTGTTTAGGCGGGTGACATTTAGCTTTTTTTTTTGCATTTTCGCCCCTTGAGGACGCCGTGGTGGCCTGATGTGAATGTTTATTTTCGAGACAATGAGACGATGGTCTGTCCAACATTCGGCACCACACATGGATTTTGTCACTCGAACGTCTTGTCTGTCACTCCTCCTGACGATGACATAGTCAATGAGGTGCCAGTGTTTGAGCGAGGGTGCATCCACGATGTCCTATTTCTCATGGGGAGACGGAAAATTGTGTTCGTAATCAGGAGATCATGTTCGGCACATGTCTGAAGGAGGCGGAGTCCATTGCTGTTACAATTTCCGACTCCATGCTTTCCAATAATGCCACTCCAAGAGGTGGTGTCCGTGCCTACTCTGGCATTGAAATCCCCAAGGAGTATAAGTTTGTCTCCTTTGGGAACAGATGTTAATACATTGTCTTTCTTTATATGTCGACCGCAGTTAGGGTACCCACCAAGCACGGCTAGCTGGTTAGGTAGTGATGGAGCAGACAATGTTTAGGGCACCTTTTCTAGCCCCTTCCTCATGCTATGGAGGTGAGCAATGTGTTCCTATAGAGGGCTGCTCAGTCGCTCAGGGGGCTGCCGAATCCCACTGCTGCTCCGGTCAGTAGAAGACGACCATATGGCCCGAGCCGCCTGTGTGCAGGTCTGCGACTACGGCTGCCAGCGTACCCACGCCTGTCGCTTCGCCGCTCGCCCATCGCCACAGGGCTTGAAGGTGATATATGACGTTGGATGAAGAATGACTTTCGCGTTGTCTTGGATTAAAGTGAGGAAGAGTTGCGCAATTCGTCGACCTCACTCTCTCGCCTGAGTCCATCTGAGACCAGTGGCAAGACAAGTCGAGACGACTGGAGATGAATACAGGTGCAGTGGATGACCAGGGCGCTCTACGTGCCTTGCCGTGCTCATTACGTTCCACAACGCTTTGCAGTAAACGCCGTCTTGCCCGTTGAATCAGGAATTATTTCTTCCGCGCAGTCTGCCGAATCCTGTCTTCACATGCTGGGTAGGCATACCCTAGTTTTACCTCTTGGTTTGACACCAAATCGGATACCCATGCCTGGTTTAGCCAGCTTCTCACAGCTGTTGCCCGAGGGGTGGCCGCTGTCGCATGTTGACAGCTACTAGGAGCCACAGGCACGAGCTGGGTGTCAGGCTTGGACCAGTGGGGGATGGGTCCTGAAAAGGACATGAGAGTCATCCTTACCAAAGGTGCTACCAATGCCTGACACCCCGTACCTCCCCCCCCCCCCGAATGGTTTATTATCCTTCTAACACCCCGCCTTTCTACATTTCTACAGGTAATTACAAGCCTCTAGTCAAGTGTTGGATCGGTTTTACAAGGTCTGTTTCACACTCTACTGAGTCTATGTGATCTGCTGGACTTTGCATGTTTACAGCCACAGGTTGCTTGCGTCATGCCTGGGCAGTTGTACTTGCCATTCACAGTCGCGGTCCGTTTAACAATGCATGTCTGTGTGGTATTATTATCAATTCAGGGTCAGTTTCTTCCTCCTCCTGCATTCTTTATTATAGAGAATTGCATTTGTTCTTCTGTAACTTCTCTACATGGTCCATCAAAAGTGAACCGAAAATTGTTCTGGGATGTAAAGACTGCATTTCACGACATACATGTGAGAGAGATGCCGCAATTCAAATCCACTAAAAATAAGCCGTGTCGGTATTCTGAACCACTGTCCAATCCTGGCTCCTACCGGGTCTCTCCTCGTTGTCACTGAACAAAATGAACAACCTGGCGCTCTTGTTAAGTGCTTGACATACATGATCAAGAATGTGTAGTTTCTAACTGTTACCCATATACAATGTTGTGTGTGTGTGTGTGTGTGTGTGTGTGTGTGTGTTTGTGTGTGCGTGCGTGCGTGTGCGCGTGTGGGTGGGTTGGTGGGGTGGGGGGACAAATCTAATGAGCATGCATGATAAAGCTCCGTCTATTTATACTGGTTCTTAAATACTCTTATCTATTTGCCGCCTTTTCCTATACTCAACCTACGTTTGGCCAATAGGTGTTTTGGCAAGTGGTTTTGCAGGCCAGACGTTTCAGTTCACATCTAGTTTGATTGAAAGTCTCGATTTAGTCTGAAATATTTCCCACGTGACTGGTTATTTCACACTTGTGACCGTTGGCAGTGCCCAGTCAATCTGACAATGTGTTTAAACCGGGGATTCTTATCACCATTATGTCTCTGTCCTCTATATTAGATTATCAAACGCATTAGACTTGCTATAAGGCGCTCATTCGCAGAAGCTTTGCACGTGGTTGCTTTGTTGCGAGAATTTTCATAGATTATTAAAGGCTAAGAGTACATTTTTATTCCTCTGCTTATTTCTCCTTTATTTGTCTATCTTCTTTAATTTTTGTGGAATGCGAGAACGATTATGATTTTTTTTTTTTTTTTTTTTTGTGCATATCTATTTACAGGATATCGCTGTCAACATCAGCACTGCTGTTTTTGATGTCTTGGCAAGTTTACGTTCAGTAGTTTGCCATTGCTTTCATAATGAACGGCTCCGATACCAACACGTTATAACACAACGCGACACGATCTGCTGCCAGATCGGTCACTGCTGCATTTCGAACGCCTTGTAAGCGGCTCACGAACCGCGTCCGCAAACCTTTGGCCACGGAGACCAGCTTGTCCAATCTACATTATAAGTAAACTGGGGAGAGGAATCAAGGAGGAAGACGCACAACAATGTTTACGAATATAATCAATAATTATGGTTAGGGTAGCTGCGTCAGAAAACCTCTATAATTCTATATTGTTAATCTATCGGTGACCTTTTGTTCTTGGAGTATAAATGCGTGAATGTATTAGCTGACTGCGTCTACAGATTGTCACAGCTGTGTATAGACAGACCATTTGTGCAATCATCATAAATTAATGGTAGCGGTAAACCGTATGCATATTTGCAGTGTCATATATTCGTTGCATCTTCAGTTCAAAGAAACAACGTCGTGTGCTTCTGTATCTTAAATTAGGTTTCGTTAATAATGGCGAACTACTGAACGTAAATATGTCTAGAATATCCGTTTGAGGTTGATCGCAGCATCCTGTTCAGGACATGCAACATGTATTTAGCTGTTAGGTAATAGATCATGAATAAACAATTTTAGTGTAAAATTAAAGTTTTAAAATTTTTTTAGATAAGTTGCGTCAAGAATCGACATCAAAGCACTCGGGACATTCCCACACGTGCTCCGTCCTCATCTTCAACAGCCAGAAAAGAGTCCCAATATCAATAGTGACAGTGGGACGCAGAGGTGTTTCCAAGGCACCAGGGCTGGGTTCTATACTGGCCAAGACCTATTGACGCGTCCTCGCCGAGCGTCCTGGGCAACAGGTCCCTTTGTGGTCCTGGCTAAAGTCAGTAGGATCGCCGATTCCTCCGAAGTCGGTGAGTGTCTGCCTGTACGGCGAGGAACCACCAGTCTGCACACCAATAAGCCAGACATGGGACAACGGATATTCACGCAAACCTCAGGTCCTGTATGACATCACACTGATGTTGGACAACAGGATGCCTTCATCCGACATACAGGACTTCGCGTTGGAGCTTAGGCCAACGAACACAAGCAAGCAAGCAACTTTCTGAAAGAAATACCGGTTTTTGTTGGTTTTGGTATGGGTCGTACTTTTAACTCTCCGCTAGTAATGTTAAACGTCGATTTAACTCTTAAACGACTAGTGGAGTTCAGAATTTTTCTCTCTGAGTTGTAATTTACCTTTGCGGACTAAGTGTTAATTATTTCAATGGTTTTCCCAATTATGTTTACATTAAAATGTTGCGTGTCCTCTGCAGGACGTCGGAATCAACCCTGGGTTGATTTTCTAGGTAAGTTTACGTTCATTTCAGTTCAGCTGGCCGGTTGTCATTACGGCAAAGGTTGGTAATGTTTCTCTCACGACTTAAAAACCTAAAGGTTAGGTATTTCATATTCAAGAGATCACACCGCAGTGTCCAGATGTAGAAAATACCAAGGAAAAAATCAGTCATTTGTTTTCAGTAGCGAAATGCTCGTTTTTAGTTTTTTACCCACCGACATCTTGGCGCGCAGGAAGTTGTCAGACCAAAAGTGAAACAAGAATTCTGCAGAATTTGTTCTTGTTGACGAGTGTTGGATTTCTGCTTTCTGTATCTGGGACTCCGTCTTGTACATGTTTCACTTGTGTTTTTACCGTTTAACGGTATACTAGCGCTTGCAGATTGTGTGTTTTTGGTAGCAGTATTATTTTCGCCCCGTTTTACGCACATCGTAAGTCATAACTCATAAATAATAATAGGTATTTTGGTCAATATTTAAAATTTGGGTTTTTACTTATGAAATTATACCAGTTAGATAGAGCTTGACGAGACGAATCCAACGGTATCTCAACGAAGTCTGTACGTTGATTCTAAGCGGAGTTATGAATTATATGGTGACGTAATTTAATAACAGGAAGCGCAATGATAAATTAACTGATAAGTCAGGATTTATCGTGGCCCTAAGATTGGAAACTTGAGAAATTCTGCCTTCTATTACCCTGGCTTGTTTATTTTTAAACGGACAATGTTGTGCCATATATCATTGCGTCCGGGGTGGCGAGGCCTAACTTGACGTATTATTTATTTTTTTTTATAGGATGTGCCGTGACCTAATTAACAATTTAAAATGGCCGCCAACTGTTTATTATTTGCCTTCTATTACCGTGGCTTGTTTATTTTTAAACGGACAACATTGTGCCATATCTCATTGCGTCCGGGGCGGCGAGGCCTAACTTGACGTATTATTTATTTTTTTATAGGATGTGCCGTGACCTAATTAACAATTTAAAATGGCCGCCAACTGTTTATTATTTGCCTTCTATTACCGTGGCTTGTTTATTTTTAAACGGACAACATTGTGCCATATATCATTGCGTCGGGGGCGGCGAGGCCTACCTTGACGTATGTTTTATTTTTTTATAAGATGTGCCGTGACGTAATTAACAATGTAGTCACTGGAGGGTCTTCTCCGTGATTATTTATTGTATTTTGTGTAGGCATTTGTTTTTCGTTATTCTTTTATGTAAGCTTCATTACTCTGTGTAATTTTATCTTTTTTATATTTTCAGATTTCTGCAGTATGTACCTGACGAGATGCAGTGAAATATGCCAGGCAATAAATCGTGCAATCTATTGTTTGTGTCTTCGTTATTCAAATATATAGAAACTCACCACAGGAAGGTGTGCATCTGAATTGTTTTATCAAATTGACACAGGCTGTGGCAAAGGTGTGACAATCAGAATCTTGAATGTCACAGGAAATGGTTAAAGAAAGAGTGTCACAAGTGATGGCCATTCTTTGGTTAATAGCTTTTTGTGTTTCACAACTAATTTTTTTAATATATTAAATTATTAGTAAGAGTACTTTCCTGTATTAGCATGCCTGGTTCGTTGGCATGAACGAGACTCCTCACTTCTCTCAGGTGTATAACGCAGGTGTATAATATAATTTAGTATTAGGATCCAGAACACCAAAGACCGAGATTTGTGGAAAGCCATGAACGCCTACGCCAGCCGGCACTTGATGATGATTATTATTAGTATTTGCATATACAGAGAATATTTTAAAATGGGGTTTCTACTTATGATTTGGTAACAGGAAAGTAAAGGTAATATTCCTCTTTTGATAGAATGTCGAGAGGAATGAGAGGATCAACTTCATTGCACCAGGTTTGCTCAGTCTCTTTCCACACAGCGGCCTGGCGAAAGCATCGTACAAAGCACAAGAGTCTCAGAGTCTCTGACAAAGATGCACTTGACTTATAAGGCTTTTTGTTATGATGTGCTGTGACCTAATTGCTAGTTAAAAATAGCTGCATATTTATTGTATTAATTAAATGTCATGTGGAATGTTCGTCGTTAGTGAAAGAACAATTCATGAAAATGTATCATATTGTCTTAATGTACTAACTGCATTGCGACAGCTTTCTTTTGTTGATTAAATATTATAAACATTAATGTAAGTAACTAAGTTTGTGACTGTTGCACAAATTAAGCAGCAGTTAATTAATTATTAAGATATTAAATAATAAAAAAATTAAAATATTAAATAATTAACTGTTCACTAAAAATTGATTTCTATTTCTACTTCTGCTCTACAATTACAGTAATTACAGCACACTGTTCTGTATCTAATTGTCAGCAATTAATAATTAAATACTAACTTATTTAAAACATATAACTTATTTTACAGTACTGCATTTAAATGTAAATAATTAAGTGCTGTAGCGCAGGTTAGAAAAAAAGTACTCCTTACTTAACTGTAACACCTTACAAGTTTACAGAAGGGTCTGAAAACTGGCTTTCAAAATTATTTTCAGTCATGTAAAATGTTGAAATATTATGCAAGTACACAGATACATTACTGCTACACATGACACTTGTATTCTGTTTAATGTTAGTACTTAAATTACCAGTTCTAATTTAATAAATAAATATAGGTCCGCTAAAGTTTAGTACTATTGTATGGTATGGGCGCCGCCATCTTGAATTTTGTCTTATCAAGACGGTGTCACGAAATATTTTGTCCTGATCGTGTGCAAACACCTGCAATGTTGAAACTCTTCATATTTATGTAAAATTGAACGGGGGATTCAAATATGCACGAAAAAATGAATTAATCTTTCATAGTCAGGAGTTATAAGACAAATTACCTTACTAATCGTGAAAAGAACCATATATAATCCGGATAAATCGTTTTTATGGTGTAATATTTTGGCGGCTAGCTAGCAGAACCACTGCTAAATATATGAGAATAACGTCCCTTTCATCGTACCAAACTCCTTTCGTTTTTTTAGGTCTTTTAGCAGTACATGTCAAACCGGAAGTGCTCGTTCGAGGACGCAGGAAAAAGTTCGCAAAATTACACAAAAAAAAGTGAAGAGCTAAAAAAAAGGGCGATAATTCTGAAATAGCTAATAATAATAGGTTGGCATTGATTGGTACCAAGTCCTATCACGATTATAAATTTGAGAATTTACTAATGAGACGGCTACAGAAGATAGGCCTTGAAATTCAAAATCTAATGGTACCTCAATGATGCCTGTATGTCACTTATAAGTGAAAATATTCACATTTTTGTGATGGTGAGTGAGACGAGTTGCGATTTTTCATGCTATTCACCTGTAAGTGTAGCTCTCCAGTCCAGTGTGTCCCATTAGTCATTACCCCCGATTACCTCCTCCAGCGGGTGTGCGCGTGTGTGCGTGCGAGGTTGTCTCAAACGGTCATATGAAAACTGACTTCAAAAATATGTTCCCTCATGTTAAATGATTACAAAATGGAAGTGTCTATTCTGAATAGATGATTCATAGGGCACTATGTATAAACAAAGTGTTTATACATAGTTAACTGTCCCGGCTGGTCACGTGATTTGCCAAGTCACGTGATTTGCCAAGTCACGTGACTTGCCAAGTCACGTGACTTAACGTAAGTTTGTGGCTATATTATACATTTTCGTAGATTGGAAAACGTGTCGTCAGTAGCATAGTTGGTAGTGACCCTGCCTGATGGGCAGGAGCTCGAGGTTCGTTTCCTTGCCGGACAATTTTTTTTTTTATTGTTCAGCAATTAATTGGGTGAAAGTCAAATGTCAATCGTTTGTTTCCTTGCCGGACAATTTTGTTTTTAATTGTTCAGCAGTTAATTGGGTGAAAGTCAATCCTTTATCTCTTTGGGTATTTAGAATTGTGTTGTTTAAAGTTTAACACACACACACACACAGCTAGTGCTCGACTTATATATATATATATATATCAGGTCTACCACCTACCACCCGCCTACCAGTAACAATGGTAATATCAAAGAAAATGGTGACACCAAAATGTGACAGAAATAGAAGGAAAAATCCTTAACCAAGTGGATAATTTTAGATACCTAGGGGCATTTATAACATCAGATGGAAGATGTACAACAGAGATTAGGAGCAGAATAGGGCAGGCAACCGCATTTCAGAAAATGAAGAGTATCTTATACAATAAGTCACTATCACTGAATGTAAGAAAGAGAGTGCTGAAATGCTACGTAGAACCAGTTTTGCTGTATGGCAGTGAATCTTGGAATGTAAATGAACAAATTAAGAAGAAATTAGAAGCAACAGAGATGTGGTTCCTGAGACGAATGTTGCGAATTCCTTGGACTGCCAGAGTTACTAATGACGACTGCCTGAAACAGGCTAATGAAACTAGAACATAATATACAACAATAAGACAGAGACAGACATCTTTCTTCGGTCACGTGATGAGAAGAGAGGCATTGGAGAGCATCGTAACAACTGGAAAGATCGAGGGGAAGAGAGGCAGAGGCAGACCAAGAGAAATGATGCTGGATGGATAGAGACGGTGGCAAGGAGGAATATCAGCAGCAGAGTTGATCCAGAAAACCAAAGACCGAGATCTGTGGAGAGCCATGAAAGCCTACACCAGCCGGCACGGCACTTGATGATGATGATGATATCAGGTCTTAGTCAGATATGACTGAGCTACTGTATAACAGTAGACGGTGCTACCTGCTTTCTGTTAGTGCCGAACGTTGGGTGGCACTTACCAAACCCACATTGTGCCAACGGCTTCGGGCGGAAGAGCGCAATTGGGAGGGTACAAGCCTTACCCTGGTGCGAGGAAATGCAACCTAAAGACAAAATGTCATGACAGGGCAGACCAGACCCTAAGCCTTGGTTGGCGGCTGGTCTAGGATCGAAGCTCCGACAGGCGGACAGTTAGAGCATTGCTTTGCTGATTCGACAGCTTCTGCAGCTTGTCTTGTTCCAGATGTAGAGGTGTTACCTTTCCTCTGGAGTGAACTAGGCAGGCCGAGAGAGGGATAATGCTGCATGGGCAACACATGATCTCTATATTTTAGCCCAGGCTTTGTGCTATGGAGAGGCAATAACTCCATCCCTGGTCTTAACCGGTCTCGGAATCAAAGCGAGAGGCAACTGTTACGGGTTATTAGTCCCTGTCAGTTGGCGTATACATGGGGCGCCATGCGTTGCCTCTGACGGTGGGAGACACCTACAGGTGTCACTGATCAGCTACCGCCCGCCTCAAACTGGGCAGCCCCCGGCCAATTGGGTGCTGATCCACCACGGCCTGCCTGCTTCAGTGGGTGCTTGGGGCTAGGACAAAATCTGAATCACAGGCTGTAAAACCAACGCACCAGGTATTAATAAAAATAAAAATAGAAACCTCAAGCTATGGCTTGCAACCTGGAATGTGAGAACCATGTGTCCAGGATTTTCCACTGACTTGACCAATATTAACGATGTGATAAAAACGGCTGTGATTGATGCCGAACTCATTCGTCTTAACATTGATATTGCTGGCCTGCAGGAGACTTGCCTCGCTGAGGAAGGGTCACTCAGGGAAAACAATTACACCTTTTTGTTTGGAAGGGTAGAGGGCAGGTAGAAAAAAGGCAACACGGTGTGGGCTTTGCAGTGAAGAATTCGCTACTGGGAATGATTGAAATTCCAGCAGGAGGAAATGAAAGACAATTATCCCTACGCTTGGCAACCTCTTGCGGTTTTGCCACCATTATTACTGCATATGCACCGACACTCGATTCCTCTGATGATGTGAAGGATTCGTTCTATGAGGATTTAGACTCCGTGATCAAGGCAGTTCCAAAATCTGACTACATTTATATGCTCGGTGATTTCAATGCTCGTGTGGGCAGGGACTCTAATTCATGGCCAGTGTGCCTTGGAAAATACATTGGTCGCATGAATGAAAATGGGCAAAGGCTGCTGGAGCATTGCACCAGTAATGACCTATGTATTACAAACTCCTTTTTTAAAACAAAAGAGCTGCATAAGGTCACATGGAAACATCCAAGATCCAGTCATTGGCACCAGCTGGACTTCATCATCACCCGGAGACAACATCTGAACCATATATCATTGACTCGAAGTTACCACAGTGCTGACTGTGATACGGATCACTCTTTGGTTGTTGCAAGGGTTAGACTGAGACCAAAGAGAAACTACACAGCTAAACACAAATCTAGCCCCAGGATTAATATTATTAACACTCACGATCCTGAAAAGTGCTTTCAGTTTCAACAGCAACTTGAAGATGCTTTCACTGATACACCAGAAAATTGTACAGTAAATGAAAAGTGGGGTCAGCTTAAGGAAACTCTTTATAAAACTGCCGTAGGGGTTTATGGCACTGTGGATCATAAGAGGCAGGACTGGTTTGCGGCAAACAGCCAGACTCTGCAGCCCTTGATTGATAAGAAGAAGATAGCTCTCTTAAGAAACAAGGAAAGATCAACGCGTAACACTCTGAGTGAACTAAAGCAAGCTAGGAAAGATGTGCAAAAGGCTGCCAGGCAGTGTGCAAATGATTATTGGATCAAGTTATGTGAGTCCATTCAAATCGCAAGTGATAAGGGAAACATCAGAAGCATGTATGAAGGAAGAAAGAAAGCCTGTGGTCCAGTGATCAAAAGAAGTGCACCATTGAAAACCTTGATTGGAGAAATCATAACTGATAAGAAACAGCAGATGGGTAGAGCACTATTTGGAGCTTTACTGAAGTGAGACCAAACTAGCGGATGATGCCCTCAACGCCATACAGGCTCTACCAACTCTTGACCACCTGACACTCTTCCCACCATAACAGAAGTTAAGTGTGCTATAAATGAACTTGCATCTGGCAAGGCTCCAGGTAAGGATGGGATTCCAATAGAGGTTATCAGGAGTGGGCAAGACACACTCACTCTACAGATCCACCAGCTAATAGAGCTATGCTGGCGAGAAGGACAAGTCCCACAGGATTTAAAAGATTCAAGCATCATAACACTGTACAAGAACAAGGGCGATCGGAGGGACTGCAACAACTATAGGGGTATCTCACTTCTGTGTATTGTTGGAAAAGTATTTGCCAGAATTGTTCTGCGCAGACTTCAAGTCCTAGGAGATCAAGTATACCCCGAATCACAGTGGCTTTCGACAGAACCGGTCTACCGTTGATATGATATTCTCATTGCGACAAATGCAAGAAAAATGCAGTGAACAGAATCAACCACTGTATATTGCCTTCATCGACCTCACAAAGGCATTTGATTTGGTCAGTCGTGAGGGTCTGTTCAAGGCACTAAAGAAGATTGGCTGCCCACCAACTCTTCTGTCCATTGTGGAATCGTTCCACACTGGCATGAAGGGTATAATCAAGTTTGATGGTCCAACTTCTGAAGAGTTTGAAATCAAGAGTGGAGTTAAGCAAGGTTGTGTACTAGCTCCCACCCTCTTTGTAATATACTTTTCACTTCTACTGAAATATGCCTTTCGTGATCAGAATGGTGGTATATACATTCACTCACACTCAGATGGCGGCCTCTACAATGCTCAGAGATTGAAGGCCAAGACCAAAATTAGGAGGGTACTGATCAGAGAGTTGCTTTTTGCAGATGATGCGGCAGTTACCACCCACTCTGAGGAAGAATTGCAATGCCTACTATCTGTTTTCTCCAATGCTTGTTCTGAATTTGGTTTAACAATTAGCAAAAAGAAGACACAGATTATGTCACAAGGTGCACATGGGGTACCATCAATCTTTATTGACGACGCTGAACTAGAGACTGTAGACCATTTTACATATCTAGGATCAGTAGTAAGTAGCAAATTATCCCTACATCAGGAAATCAACATCCGGATTGGTAAGGCAGCAACAACAATGAACAGGTTAAGGAAAAGAGACTGGGAGAACAGGAAGCTTACTGCCAAAACAAAAGTCCTTGTCTATCAAGCCTGTGTCCTTAGTACCTTTATGGCAGTGAAACCTGGACAACTTACTCACACCAAGAGAAACGTTTAAACAGCTTTCATATGCGGTGTCTGCGAAGAATTCTTGGTATTAAGTGGCAAGACAAAATCACAAATGCTGAAGTATTGGAAAGATCAAGTTGTGTGACGGTTTATTCCATGCTCAGTCTTCGTAGACTTAGATGGATAGGACGTCTTAGGAGGATGGATGATGGTAGAATACCAAAGGACATCTTTTTTGGTGAATTACAGATGGGTAAGAGATCTCAGGGCCGGCCTCTACTACGATACAAAGATGTGCGTAAGCGGGACATGATTGATACAGGCATTGATAATGCACAGTAGGAGCAAGTCGCCGCTGAACGTGTTGCATGGTGGGCAAACATCAGAAATGGAATTAAAAATAAGGAGAAAATTATTGCAGATAAGTCACACACCGAGCGTATGAGATGTATGATGGTGGAAATGACCACGTGTTCACATGCACCCACTGTGAATGGACATTTACAGCACGAATTGGCCGTATCAGTCACATTCGCTACCGCCATAGGTAAAAGTTATTATGCCCTTTTAAAGCACATGTCTGTCAAGACGGCAAGGTGCCATTGAAATTATATATATATATATATATATATATATATATATATATATATATATATATATATATATATATATATACATTTACATTCGCTACCGCCATAGGTAAAAGTTATTATGCCCTTTTAAAGCACACGTCTGTCAAGACGGCAAAGTGCCATTGAAATTATATATATATATATATATATATATATATATATATATATATATATATATATATATATATATATATATATTAGGGCCGCGGAAGTTAATGATTAATTAATCTATTAATCGTTAATTTATTTTAACGATTAATTTTTTTTAACGATTAATCGAAAACTTTTCTCCCATCACTTGTACAAATGAACCAGATGTCGAAAAATTGACGGACATTTTAAACATTGTGCTGCAAACACAACCAAGTTGCAAAATTGTACTGAGTCACCATTGTTTAAGCTGCAGCAAGATGTACCAACAAGATGAAACAGTATGTTTATTATGCTACAGAGTCTTCTACAGGTCAGAGAAGCATTAGCTGTCTACATGTCAGATGAAAAGAAGCAATACAAAGGTCCAAAACTGTCAGGTTCAGATTGGGAGAAGATTTCGAAATATGTCAAAGTTTTGGACTTATTCTGTCAGACCACGGTCCTGCTTGGCGGTCAAGATTTTGTTTCATGAAGCTGTGTATTGCCACTGCTATCATCATTGACAAAGCATATGACTGTACACGATGATGATCCGGGCTACATAGCTAAATTTAAGGCAGCATGTATTAATGACTTCAGTGAACGTGTAGCTAATATGACAAGTATTTAAATACTACAGATTGCAACAGCACTTGATCCATGCTACAAATGCCTGAAGTGTTTGTCAAAAGATGCAAAATAACGAACTTGGTCACGTATTGAACAACAAGTAGCAGTTAATGTTCATGATGAGCAGATGGAGACTGCTGCAACGAATGAAACTGACATTGACAATGAAACTATATGTGAACCAAATGAAGAGAGTATTAAGCTAATTGAGTCTGAAATGGAGAAGAAAGTTGCTGAATCGGTTGACCCTTTACAATGGTGCAAACTTAATGAACATCGATATCCAAAATTGGCATTCCTTGCCAAGACCATTCTGTGCATACCGTCTTCCTCAGTTCCATGTGAACAATTGTTCAGCTCTGCTGGTTATATTGTTAATAAGACGCGCTCATCACTTGAAGCAAATACTGTCAACATACTCATCTGTTTGCATAGTTGGTTATTAGATGACATATGAACAAGCCAATCCAGTGTTATTTCGATTTTTGACAAATACGACTATAATGTGAGTTATATGATTATAATTGTTTTGCTTTATTCGAAATTAATGATTAATTAATCGTTAATTTTTCAAAAGTTAACTATTAAATTTAAATTAATCGGTCGCAACCCTAATATATATATATATATATAATTTAATTTAATTTAATGTTTTGCATATCCTTTACAGGACATCGCTGTCAACATCAGCATCTTTCAGCTGATTGTTGATTTCTTGGCAAGATTACGTTCAGTAGTTTGCCATTGCTTTCTGAGCGGCTGGCTCACATACCCCGTAAGTTACTGACGCAATTCGAACCACTGCTGATTATCACCGTCGTCACGTTACATACGAGTATACAAGATTATGGAGAAAAGTCGCTAACCTCTAGGCCAGGAATCCGGCGTATATATATATATATCTATCTCGGAATAGTAATAACATCTGATGGGAGATTCCTTGAAGAGATTAGAACAAGAATCGCCATGGCGAAAGTAGCCTTTAGCAAGATGAAAAACATTCTGACCAATAAAAAGATGTCAATTGAAACGAGAAAAAGAGTGTTGAGGGGATACATAGAGCCTGTTCTGTTGTATGGATGTGAAACTTGGACAATGAGCAGTCAAGCTGAAAAACATCTGATGGCTGCAGAAATGTGGTTTCTGAGGAAAATGCAAAGAATACCATGGACAGACAGAAAAACCAATGACCAAGTACTACAGGAGACAAATGAACATCGTAAACTGATTAGAGAAATTAGACGTAGACAGTCACAATTTTTTGGATATGTTATGAGAAAAAATGGATTGGAGAACTTGGTGACAACTGGCAAGATCGAAGGGAACAGAACAAGAGGAAGACCGAGAGGAAAATACCTGGATGGCTTGGCCACATGGCATGGACGAGACAGGAGCACTGAGCTGATCCACGACACTGGTGATCGAGTGAAATGGCGAGTCATGACCGCCCACGCTTTCCGGCATGGCACATGATTGATTGAACCGTTGTCGAAGCATACGTTCGCTATCGAAAGAATTTGATGTGTCAATTGGGACAATTCAAAAGGAAGAAACTGCAATATCGGAAGGTGTGTTCACAGTACTACGGATGTTGACCGACCACCAAAATGAGGAACGCATGGGATGGTATTTGAACCACTTGCTGCGTTACTGAGTGGAGGGTGATGCATTTCTCTTCCGCATAGTGGCAGGTGATGAATCATGGTGTCACCACTTTGAGCCGAGCAGCAAAAGAGAGAGCATGCAGTGGAAGCATGCTGGATCACCAAAAGCCAAAAAATTCAAGTTACAGGTTTCCACTGGTAAGGTTATGCTGAGCGCATTTTTTTTTTACCATGAAGGGCTATTGTTGGCCAACTTTAAAGAACCTGGTGTCAACATCAACTCTACCCACTGCTTGCAAACACTAGACAAGCTGCAAAAAGCCATCAAGAATAAACGACCCGGCATGCTTTCTCGCGGTGTGATTTTGTTGCACGATAATGCTCGTCCACATGTCGCAAAGATTGTGCAGGAAGCATTAGCAAGGAAGAAGTGAGAAACTCTGCAACATCCAGCCTATAGTCCTGATTTGTCACCATGTGATTTTCATTTGTTCGGACCTCTTAAAAAAGCTCTCAAGGGGCAGCGATTTCACACAGATGCAGACATAATGAACGCGGTAAACACTTGGATCAGTGAGCAACCACAATCCTTTTTTGTGGACGGCATTCGCCACCTACCTAAGCAATGGGATGCTTGCCTGAATGCCTACGGCGACTTCTTCTGACCAACCCATGGTGCATAATTCATTCAAAATGAATGCTTTGTTTAATTCTATGACACCTGTTAATGTTTCTTTCATGCTTTTGTAATAAAGCCTTTGGAACAGGTTTCAAATGAACGTCCCGAATTATAATCTTATTTTATATCTTTTGTTTGCTTGAAATTTGTCTATATCTATAATGTTGTCTCTTGTATAAACTTCAGGTCACGTCTTCACGTCTTTTTTAGTTCTCCCAATGGTCCATAAAGTTTATCTTCCACTGTTATTTCTCTAGGCTAGAAGATTTGCCTAGATACGCCGTATTTTGGACAGTCTTGAAGTATTTGATCTGATGTCTGTAGCGCCAATGCACATGTGCATGTGGCCAATTCAGCAGTTTTGAATTTTGTATATATGTGGTTGCATAATTGATTGTCTCCTATTTTGAGATACAAAATAATGATCTGGTCTGCCTTTAAATAGTTATAATCATGTTGTGCTGGTGTTGGTGGTTTTCTGATTGATGTAATGATTCTTTTCTTTTGATGATATGTGACAGGTACATCAAGTAGCTCTTCTGTTGCTCCTTCCATAGCTAGTAGCGCTACCGCTTTAATTTAAATTAACAGACAAATACTAAGTAATTTTTTTAAATGAACAATGGTTGCTCATAATTTCTTTTAAAAAAGGGCTTCTGGTCCCCAACATGATGGTTAGGCAATTGAACCATTAAGCCTCTGGAGTGTTTATGCTTCTAGCTATGGTTTGCATTCACATTTTCCTCATGTTGGACTGGTAGTGCATGATTCCATTGCCCTGCTGTGACCTGTGAATTTTCTGTGGAATGCTTTTACATCTGTCCATGCTTGTTTGTAGCAAGAGCTGCATGTTCGGAATTATGGCGGCCGGTTGTCGCTGAATTGACTGGTTTGCCTTTTCAGTTCACGAGTGCATTTTTCAGGAGATTCCTGGGAGTCATCGCTGGAGCTACGGAGTTTGTTCTTTTGGCGGGTTGCCCTGCGGAAAGAGTCCAAGCCATATGGGATAAAACCTAGGTCAGTGAAGTCATTCTGGTGACTGCCGATTCCATCAACTACGAACTGTATTTTTCATGGAGGACTTTTGTGTTGGCATACTGGCGGCGGCATAATGCAGTGTACCTGTGCGGGCTGTTGGCTTGCCAAGACTCCTATCTGTTCCACTTTTCACATTGGGCAGTGAGGAGCATTTTGTGTGATATTCACTGGCACAGGAATGGAGCATAATGGGGACGAACCGTTGCCATTAAGTTGGAACAGCAACTAACTAACTAACTAACTAATCTTCAAAGAAGACAGAAAAAAATATTAACTTGCTGTTTGATATAACTTATTGGTCTGCGATAACACTTGGAAATATTTCATATATTTGAAATGTGATTGTATATCTAGCAATAATACTGTTGTATAATCACGTGTAGGTATGTCTGGCAGCAGCCCTATAAGAATCTCCCTGTTGGATTCTGACACAGACTCGGAAGATGACCCAAATTTGCCGTCTCGAGATGAGTGTGAGGCCAGATGTCAAACATTTGCGGAAATCACGGGAACAGACACAGCGCTGGCGATGTTTTATCTGCAAGACAGGGAGTGGAATGTTGATGTACGATGATGTGTAATTAACAGGTTCTGTTCTCATATTGTTTGTTGTTTTCTGTTGAAAGTGACCTCTTTGAATGTCCAGCTCTTGCGAACATCAGGAAAATGCTACTTCCACCTGAGCCACATAAAGGAAACACTTTATAGTATGTCTTGGCAGTGAGAAAGTTGGAGGGGAAGAGAGGCAGGGAGGACCAAGAGAGAAGTTGCTAGACAGTTTAACATCATGACATAGAATAATGTCAGCTTCAGAAATGATTGACTGTACATTGATTGATTGATTGAACGGTCTTTATTTTTGAAGGGTTACAAGTTGGGCACGCAGACCCATCTTACATTCAGCCCTTCCAATCACTCATATTTCATTCATCAATAGTGCATGATACATTCACATAGGAGAAAACATTGTCAAATGAATGTTGTAAACATAAACAATGCATATTACCATGTTATGAGACACATCCCCCACCCACCAGACATTCACCACACATATATTCCCCCACCCACCCACACATCCCCCACCTACTCACATCTTCCCACCCACACACACACATCCCCCACCCAACCCTCACCCACCCACACATCCTCCACCCACACAACCCCAACCACTCAGCCAAACATTCTCCCACCCACACACACATCCCCTTCCAACCCACAATCCTGCACCCATCCACACACATCTCCCACCCGTCCACACACATCCCCCACCTACACAATCTCCCCCCGTCCACACAAACCTCCCCACCCATACACACACACCTCAATCCTATTCTCAACCCAACACACTTACCCGCCCACACATCCTCCACCCATCCACACATGTACATGAAACATCCACACATGTACATGAAACATCCACACATGTACATGAAACAGAAAGCTGTGGATAGACATGATCACCTGTGCCACATGACATGGATTATGATAAATGTATACAATTGGACTTCATTCAAATTTAATGTTTAAGTATAGTACATGAATTCATGGAGACAACAAATAAAGTGATTTAACAAAAAATGTACAAGCACCACCCATTAAAATCACTGCTCTACGGCAGTTAGTCTAGGAATGTGAGCGCACAAGAATGAAAGAGCTTGAAGGCAACGAAGATGTTGAATCTGAGACAAATGTTACCAATATCTGAGTAATTTACAATGATTGCCTGGAAGAGACTAATGAAAGTAGAACATTATACACAACCAAAAGAAAGAGACAGTGTTCTTTGGTCAAATAATCAAATGTCAGGCATAGGAGACATTTGTGATAACTTAAAAGGCTAGCGGTAGAAGAAGCAGAGACAGACAGTGAGAAATTATGCATAATGCTCTAAGACAGTGATGATAAGAGAGGCATTAAAAAAAATAGTCTATCTGGACAGATCCGTGGGAAAAGAGGCAGAGGAAGGCTCAGACTGCTGTAAAGTAGATCTAGGAATTTGGCAATAGGTAGACCCAGAAACGCATAAATTTTCTTCTTTCATTCGCTTGAAATATGTCTTTAACTGCAATGTTGTCTCGTATGAATTTAACTGTCTTTTTTAGTTCACTCAGGGGTCCGTAGAGTTTGTCTTCCACTGTCATCTCTCTAGGCCAGAAGGTTTGCCTAGACATGTTATAATTTGGGCAGTCTTGGAGTATGTGCTCTGCTGTCTGCAACGCCAATCCGCATGTGCACATGGCTGATTCACCAATCCTGAATTTTGTATACATGTGGTTGCGTAATTGTTTTCTGAGGCGCAGAATAATAACTTGTTCTGGTCTGTCCATAATGTGGTAGTCTTGAGCAGGTTTTGGTGGCCGTCTGACTGATTTGATCATTCTTTTCTTTTGGTGGTATGTAACAGGCACATCAGGCTGTTCTTCTTTTACTCCTTCCTTAGCCAATCGATCAGCTCGTTTCCAGGTATTCCATATTGGGATGGTATCCACTGTATGGTGACATTATGCTGACTGCTAAGTTCAGAAAGTAGTGTCCTTAGTACTGGCAATTTCCCAGACAGGAGCGCCTCAAGTACTGATTTTGCATCTGTTAATAGCACCACAGGCTGTGTACCATGGCTAGCATTTAGTAATTTCTTTGTTGCTATCTTGATTGCCTCAATTTCAGCATCATAGTTATGGCAGTACTTTCCTGTTGGTACTCTGGCCGTGTCCCTACTAGTAGACACCTTGCAGTCTTGACAGACTAAAGTATGTGAGTGGAATGTGGCCAATATTCCATCACAATGTCTGGGCAGAGCTTCAGAGATCATGTGATGCCCAAACGACATGACCCCTCCCTCGGCCTAGTCTTGTGTATTCCAGAGGAATGGGTAACCAATACGTCTGGCACAAGGTAGGCTGCAGACGCTGGCGGCTCAGCGTCAATCCACCGAGACCTCACCACCACGAGCCGGTGGCGAGTTATGGCCAGACCCTGACACCCAAGGGACCCGGCTTAGAGACGTTCAGCCATGTCCCACAGGTGAGGGCCTTGTACGAGCCCGGACCATGAGGGCACGCACATCTGTCAATCACAAGTGTCCGGACCTGTGTAAAGCGTGCACTATCGTCAGACTCCCCACCTGACTTATAGCGGTCCCCGCGACCAGCGGGAATAGGTCCGCCATAGCTACCGCAGGAGATATTGCCTGTCTATTTGCAAGCAAATCTCCCATACTTCCACTGTGCGGATCTCGCGACCAGCGAGAATAGGCCCGCCGGAGATTTGCTCGTCTGCTGCGAACAAATCTCTACCGAGAGACTGAATAAGTAAAGAAACGAAACCCTACTATTATTTGGGTATTCTATGTACACTCCCGCTCCTCCATTTCGAACAGCATTTTGTGCTGACCCATCTGTGTAGACTCGGATCCAGAGGTCCTGTGGGTATTCTTCATCAAGGAAGCTGAGAGTGGCTGTTCTGTGCTGTACATTCTTCTGGTCTTCCTTGTCAAATATTCCTCTCATTTTCGTCAGGATTTGCAGTGATAGTCTATGCTCATCTTTCCATGCAGTTCGCTCTGGAATGGTTTTCAGGGGGATACCAACTGTGGGCAGATCGGTGGTTTCTCTGCAGAGTCGTTTGGCCTGGTAGATAAAACTGCATCTTTTCAACCATCCCATAGCTAAGTTTTCAAATCTGTTCTTCATAGGGTGGCCTGGCAAGCTGAGGAACTTTTCTGCTTGTATGAGCGTTTTCGTGTCTCTGAGCTCACTCAGTGCTTGTGTCCTCCCCATCTTCTCCATCTCCACTATAGGGGTTAGATCTCATCCCTCCTGTGGTGGCTAAGTGCTTGATTTTGCACTTTGTCCAGCTCTTGTAGTGTGGTGTTTGCTGCTGAACACCATGCAGTTGACCCGTATTCCAGGTGTGGTCGTATGCTCTGTTGATAAACTTTGCTAAGTATTTTCCCACTGGCTCCCCATGTGGTTTCACTTAGTTTTCTCAGGGTGGCTATTTTCCTTCTGGCTTTTGCAACTGTTTGTTGATGTGCTTTCTCCATGTCAGCCTGCCATCAAATGTTACTCCAAGGTATGTTGGTTCTTTATCTTCTCGTAGGGGTAATCCATTTATCTGGATGGTCCCTGCCTTTTGTTTTGGAGAGAGGGTAAATAGGGTGGTGCTGCACTTGTCAGTGTTTATGCTGACACACCATCTATTTGCCCATGCAACAAATGTATCTACAGCTCTTTGTAGTAATCTGGTGGCCACTGATGCATGTTCATTTGTGCTCCATAGAACCAGGTCATCGGCATACATTGCGGCTTTAATTCCATGCGGTAGATTAGCAACGAGATCATTGATGAAGATTAGAAAGAGTGTGGGGGACAATACTCCGCCCTGGGGAACTCCGTGACGCAGTAGTACTTTCTTGCTCTTTAGTCCGTCTATCTGTACTCGGGCTCTTCTGTTGTGCAAGTATGCTTTCACCCATTTGTACATTCTTCCATTGACTTTGCAGTTTCTCAGTTTATTCATCAGACCTTCTTTCCAGACTTTGTCAAAGGCTTTCTTCAAATCTATCCATGCCGCAAGCACCAGCTTCTTCTCTTGGAATGCATCCTCAATTTCTTGAGAGAGGTAGGTTGTCTGATCTTCCGTAGAGTAGCACTGCCAGCCTGCTGTGGCACAAGGGTGTTTTCCTTTCAGTGTACCACTGCAGTCTATGATTGATGACGCTCCATTGTTTTGCAGAGACAGCTGGTGAGGCTAATTGGTGTGTAGAAACGCATGGATAAATGACATCCGAGAATATGAATGCAAATATACATGTTGCTTGTCCGTCAAGAATGATGATGACTGCCTTAGATCTACTGACTCCCTTATCAAGCCTTATCGCTATTCCGCTGCTTAATATATCTGAATCAACAGTAAGTCAATTTCACGGCTCAAACGATTAACAGTAAATAATCATAAATGAATTGGAGCCGAACGGGTAACGAATAATAAGTGAATTCTCGCACTGAAGATCAGAAATTACAGCTGCTTTATTTTCACAGCTGACAAGTTACAGTCACAATGTCGATGTCTTCTCTAAAGAGCCTGTGACGCCAGGCCGGCAATAGAAGTAATTAAATAACATCTGACATGTTAACATACTAACCATTTCTTTTCAGCCCTGAATTACCTTCATTCTTCCGTTATTCTGTCCATCATTTCTGACGCTGTTCGATCAGTCTGTCTAGGTTTATCAGTTTCTCAGTCGACAGCGACATTCGATAAGATCATCGTTGCTTCGTCTTTTCCCTGTCCGGTCATCCATCAACTGCTCCTCCATCAAGCCACTGTTAGCCACCACTTCATCTTTATAATAACCACTTTGCCATTTTGAATCTTAGAACACAGTTTGTCCTTGTCAACTCCATCGAAAAGAAAACCTTCCTTGTTGTCCACTTATGTCAGAGTCACGATTCCCCATTTATCACTAGTCTCCTAGATATCCGTAAGCTTTTGGGCTTCAGGATTCTCTACCTATTATTAATGACGTCAACCGCGGGTATCTGCCTTATGGCAATGACCATTCATTTCATCCAGTGGGGTTGAAAGTATGGAGTCGTGAGTTCTAAGATGGCTGATAAGGCCTATTTTGGCTCGAAATGTTCTTTGACAATGCAGGCAAAGAATGCTTGACGTTTCAGAAGGAGGATCTCCTGCAGTGGTTTTTCTGTCCAGCCTTTTCTTCACAGCTCTTGCAGTCCTAGTTGCTTCACAAATGACTGCACCCTTATATACTGATGTACGCCATGAATTACGGTCTTTAGCAGCAGTCTCCCAGGTGTCAGGATGAATTCCAAAATCTTTCAGTGAAACTTTCAGAGTGTCTTTAAAACGTTTTCTCTGGCCACCTTGGGAGTGTTTACCACAACGCAAATCGCCGTAAAAAATTTGTTTAGTGAGCCTGTGATCTGGCATACGAGTTAAGTGACCAGCCCAGCGAATCTGATTTTTCATTAGTAGTGTGTGGAAACTGGGCATGGATGCTCTTTCTAGAACTTCAGTGTCTGGGATCTTGTCTTGTCATTTAATCTTCAATAGCTTCCTAAGGCAGACTGTGGAAGTGGTTTAATTTCCTAGCATGTCGCTGGTAAACAGTCCATGTTCCACAAGCATATAGCAGTGTGGATAATACAACTGCTTTGTAGACTTTCAGCTTTGTTTGCAGGCTTATTCCATTTCTGTCCCATACATTCTTGTACAGTCTGCCAAAGGCCGCGCTGGCCTTGGAGATTTTTGCATTCACTTCGTCATCAATTGTAGCAGTTTGTGACACGGTGCAAATATACATATAGTGATGGTGACACATTTGGCTGGAAAGTTGCAATCAGAGTAGGGCAGCTGTCATTCACCTGCAGAGAGAACAAGAGAAAGACTAATAATTGTTCTCAATGGTCGTGCGTTCTTTAAATGGTTGTAATTTACTAGACACTATGTCAATGCTTTTATATTTATTTGCTCCATGTTTGTTTAACATTTCTTAGTGACTGGCAGAAATGTTTCCAGGAGTTTGAGATATGTTATAGAAAAGTGGAAATGTATAGTGGAATTGAAAAATTGACAGATGTGTCAGTTTTGGAAAATTTAACAACAAAGATTTCTGAAAGAAATCAAAAAATGAAGAATGTTCATGTTATAAATCTTTGAAGAAACTTACTATGAGAAATACTTTAACAGAATGTAACTAAAAACGTTTTAAAAGGTTACTGTAAAAAAAAATTCTTAACACAACAATACAGCAAGAAAGACTTAAAGAAAGTTACTGTAAGAAATACTTGAAAGATAGTTACTTAAGACATGTTTGCAAGAAAGTTACTATATGAAATACTGAAAAGAAACTTACTGTAAGAAGTATTTAAAATAAAGTTCAGTTTTATGCCATATAGTGATGTATGTTGCAGTGTAGTAAATAATATGTGAGTATACATATATTTTGTTCAGAGAGCCCTAAATGCTTACTTTGCTGAGAATGGAGACAACCACAGTAACCACAGTAACCCGTCACACTCTGCTAGTGCTGTGGTGTCCTCTGTAGTGGTCACTTCAGTTGTTAGTTCCAGCGCAAAAGCATTGACGCGCACCAAGAAAGATAACGTTCCATTTTTAACTCTGCGGTAGGTGCTATATTATGTTCAACAGATTTTTTTTTCAATTGCTCTGTTTATCTGTCTTCTTTTATAATCTAACTCTTTTAGTCTCAAGTGATGTGTGGTGCTCTTCCTTTTGAACTCCAACCATTGCATATTGTGTACTGTCACTTTTTATATTTAACCAGAACATAGATAAGAAATCTGGCTTCCGCAGTGGTCACTTCCTCTGTGTGTTTAGCATCTTCCAAGCTAAACACCTTTTTGTTTTTCCCCCCTGTCCCTCTGTTATATACCTATTTTGGCTAGTTAGAGATGCTTGCATGTTCCAATGACTCGAAAAGCTATGCAGAGGGCAGTGCAGTTACTATTAGGGTCTTCCATGTCAGATAGGTCAAGAAATAGGAAGAAGACGAAGAGCACAAACCTGCTATTTTGTAGGTTGACTGAGGACAGTGAAAGGCTAGGGAAAGCAAACCCAAAATTATGCTTCTTGTAGTCGGATGTACTTCATGAAACTGAAAGCAACTCACTTTATGATGATGATTTTGTTCATATGTATTATTCTCCCTATTAAACCCTACCCCCAGGCTTCATCTGCAAAACGTTTTGTAACTGAAAGAGATTTTTATCTGGAGAAACATTGGTTAGTGTGCTTGCCTACAAAGATGGTGGTCTGAGGTTAATTTACAGCAGTGACAGAATTCCTTTTCTGATCAGTACAGCTCCGGGTCCAACCCCAGCCCCATGAAATTGATACCAGATAATTGTTGAAATACTCTGGGACTTGTGTGGGAAGGCAAGGCTGTGAGGAAAGAGCCAGGCACTTCATCTCATTCTACTGTGGGCTAGAATACATTAAGGCCTAATACTACAGATCCCAGTTGGCTGTATTTGTCATGGGACTACTTTTACAATTATTAATCTCTGTATATATCATCTCATTGTCGCAAAGTTTGTCTCCCTTCATAATATTTAATTTCTTCCATTATTTTTGTATCATCTGTATTGTTGCCTTTCTTTTATCTTCAGTAATGATGAGCATTGGGGCTAGATTTGATTCCTCATGTCAGTGAAATGTTATATAGAACCTGTTTGGCCGTATTGCAGTTCGTCTTTTTACATTTGCTTGAAATTTGTCTATATCTGTCATGTTGTCTCTTGTATAAATTTAACTGTCTTTTTAGTTCACTCAGTGGTCCTTATAGTTTATCTCCCACTGTTGTTTCTCTAGGCCAAAAAGTTTATCTAGATTTGTTGCATTTTGGGTAGTCTTGGAGTATGAGATCTGCTGTCTGTGGCGCCAATCCTCATGTGTACATGGCTGAATCGCCAATCTTGCATTTTGTGTACATGTGTTTACATAATCTATTGTGCCCTGTTTTGAGGCACAGAATAATGGCTGTATAGCAGTGAGTTATGGGATGTTGATAAATAAATGAGTAAGAGCTTGAAGCAATGGAGATGTATTGACTAAGATGAATGTTGTGCATACCTTGGGCTGCTAGAGCTAGCAGCGAAAGCATGGTGGAGGCTAATGAAGGTGGGACATTATATACAACTATGAAAAAAAAAAATTCTTTGGTCATGTGATGATAAGAGAGACATTAGGAAACATTGTGACAACTGGACACATCCATGGGAAAAGAGGCTGAGGCAGACCGAGAGAAATGATGCTGGATGGACTGAGACAGTGGCATAGAGGAATATTATTAGCAGAGTTGATCCAGACAACCAGGGTCCAATATCTATTGAGAGGCATGAACGACTACATCAGTTTGCAGGGCACATGATGATGTTGAAAGAGGAGCAGGTGGCCAAGGGGTCAGAACGTCTGCTACACACATTGTAAGATGTTAAGGCTCGGGGGTTTATAAAAATCCTAGTCTATTTATGCAAGTGGCCTTTATTACTCACCTGGAAAAACGTTCTTGGCAAACACTAGTAATTGTATGGATGCCACGAAGCTTCATTTATTCCCTGCAGTATGCCCCAGCTGTCTGTCTGTTTTTCCGCCTCTCTTGTAACATTTTAGTATACATTGTTTATGTACACAGCATTCATATTGCCATGATTTTTTAATGTGATTATAACATAAAATTGATGCATGAAAGATAAGTAGTTGAAAGGACTGAAGATGGGAATGTGTACCCAATTTGTAACCCTTTGAAAATAAAATTTATTGTAGGCCTCCAGTGATACAGCCGAAGAGTAGAAACAACATCAGGGTCTTATCCTGGAACGTTGACGGCCTTGACCCAGATAACCTCCAGTCCCGTACAGAAGGGGCCTGCAGTGTCCTCATACAGTGAGTATTGCCTTGTGTGTGTGTGTGCTAGAAAACTATCATTGTGTGCTAGACAAGTCATTCTGTGCTAGACAGCTGTTATTGTGTGCTAGACAACTGTCATTCTGTGCTAGACAACTGTCATTCTGTGCTAGAAAATTATCATTCTGTGCTAGACAACTATATTGCAGCATCTATTCAGTACTGTCAGGTGAGAAGGTTAATAGAAAACAGAAATAAAGGGCTTGCTTGTCTCGTACAACATAGACTCACTTGTACATCAGTGTATGCCTGCTTGTACTTGCAGCATAGCACCACTTGTATGTACAGTATATGCTTGCTTCTTCCTGCTGTGTAGACTCACTTGTACCTGCAGCAAAAGCTCACTTGTACTTTGCAGTGTAGGTTCATTTAAGCCTGCAATATGAGCTAGCGGTTTTTGTTGTTTATGTTTCTGTACTGATTCTTATCTAAATGCCTTCGCTCCAGACATTTGTTACTTTTCATCTACTCTGTCCCCCCTGGTTGTTATTTTAACTCCTTAAAAACTTAATAGTCATTTGCAAACTCCTGACACACATTGTAAAATGTTTCTCAAAATAAACAATAAGCAATGTCAGGATTGACATTTATACAGACTGTTGTTGGAGAGGTTTTCATGATGGCATGAAATTGTAATGTACATGGATTTTTTTTTTTTTTTTTTTTTTTTGGACTGACATGCGGATAAGAAATGACAATTGACATGTATATCAAATTTTATTGGACTGACATGAGGATGAGAAATGACAATTGACATGTATATCAAATTTTATTGGACTGACATGAGGATGAGAAATGACAATTGACATGTATATCAAATTTTATTGGACTGACATGAGGATGAGAAATGACACCATTGACGTATGTATTCAAATCAACCCATCCTAACATGGTTTCCAGAAATGTCAACTCCAGCGAAGAATCAATAAAAACAAACACATGTAACTACCTGACTTGTTTTTATTATTTCTCCTCAGGAGCTAAAACTACCTTTTTGTCTCATACAAGTATGTTGTAGTGTTCTGCTCCAGTCAATAAAACTACCTTTTTGTCTCATACAAGTATGTTGTAGTATTCTGCTCCAGTCAATAAAACTACCTTTTTGTCTCATACAAGTATGTTGTAGTGTTCTGCTCCAGTCAATAAAACTACCTTTTTGTCTCATACAAGTATGTTGTAGTATTCTGCTCCAGTCAATAAAACTACCTTTTTGTCTCATACAAGTATGTTGTAGTGTTCTGCTCCAGTCAATAAAACTACCTTTTTGTCTCATACAAGTATGTTGTAGTATTCTGCTCCAGTCAATAAAACTACCTTTTTGTCTCATACAAGTATGTTGTAGTATTCTGCTCCAGTCAATAAACTACCTTTTTGTCTCATACAAGTATGTTGTAGTATTCTGCTCCAGTCAATAAAACTACCTTTTTGTCTCATACAAGTATGTTGTAGTGTTCTGCTCCAGTCAATAAAACTACCTTTTTGTCTCATACCAAGTATGTTGTAGTATTCTGCTCCAGTCAATAAAACTACCTTTTTGTCTCATACAAGTATGTTGTAGTGTTCTGCTCCAGTCAATAAAACTACCTTTTTGTCTCATACAAGTATGTTGTAGTATTCTGCTCCAGTCAATAAAACTACCTTTTTGTCTCATACAAGTATGTTGTAGTGTTCTGCTCCAGTCAATAAAACTACCTTTTTGTCTCATACAAGTATGTTGTAGTATTCTGCTCCAGTCAATAAAACTACCTTTTTGTCTCATACAAGTATGTTGTAGTGTTCTGCTCCAGTCAATAAAACTACCTTTTTGTCTCATACAAGTATGTTGTAGTGTTCTGCTCCAGTCAATAAAACTACCTTTTTGTCTCATACAAGTATGTTGTAGTGTTCTGCTCCAGTCAATAAAACTACCTTTTTGTCTCATACAAGTATGTTGTAGTGTTCTGCTCCAGTCAATAAAACTACCTTTTTGTCTCATACAAGTATGTTGTAGTGTTCTGCTCCAGTCAATAAAACTACCTTTTTGTCTCATACAAGTATGTTGTAGTGTTCTGCTCCAGTCAATAAAACTACCTTTTTGTCTCATACAAGTATGTTGTAGTGTTCTGCTCCAGTCAATAAAACTACCTTTTTGTCTCATACAAGTATGTTGTAGTGTTCTGCTCCAGTCAATAAAACTACCTTTTTGTCTCATACAAGTATGTTGTAGTGTTCTGCTCCAGTCAATAAAACTACCTTTTTGTCTCATACAAGTATGTTGTAGTATTCTGCTCCAGTCAATAAAACTACCTTTTTGTCTCATACAAGTATGTTGTAGTATTCTGCTCCAGTCAATAAAACTACCTTTTTGTCTCATACAAGTATGTTGTAGTGTTCTGCTCCAGTCAATAAAACTACCTTTTTGTCTCATACAAGTATGTTGTAGTATTCTGCTCCAGTCAATAAAACTACCTTTTTGTCTCATACAAGTATGTTGTAGTATTCTGCTCCAGTCAAGATCTTGCTGATCCGTTATAACAAAATATGGGTCTGCATCATATACTCAGTGGTGTGTAAAGGGGACCTTTACTTGTATGATTTAATATCAAGTATTGCTGGACCAAAATATCAACACAGGGCAGCCTGAAATTATGCACCAACTATAGAACTGTTGCCCTGATCAGTCATGCAAGTAAAATTCTACTAAAAATCATAATGGGAAGACTTTGTAAGAAAATGGAAGAAGAGATTAACATGGTTCCAGCTGGATTTAGACAAGGAAAAGGAACAAGAGATCACATACTCAACATGCATTTAATAATAGAGAAATGCAGAGAATTTAATGTAAACCTATTCTCATGTTTTGTGGATTATTCAAAGGCAATTGACTGTACAACATCAGAAACTTCGGGAAATCATGAGGAATAAGGGCTTTGCATCACATATAGTACAACTCATAAAAATGCTCTATCCAGACCAGTGGTTCTCAACCTTTTTTGGCCCGTGCCCCCCTTCACCATATGCTTAGGACGTCATCCCCCCCCCCCCCACCATATTTTTATAACGTCATTACCCCCCCCCCCCCCCTCGTATTTCCTCCCAAAAAATTTCCCCTTGCCCCTACACAGAATATGTAATAATTGAAGCTAAATTTAATAGCACATACTAAAACAAGTCTAGACGTCCACATAAAACGTGATTTGTGGGTCTACTTACTTTATAAAATGAATTTTAGAAGGGTGAGACATACAGATCCGTAAAGTATGAAGGGAAAAACAAGATCAAGTAATCGGTTCTTGTATTAACACAATCTTGAAATAATCTTCATTCCCCCCTGGAAACCCCAAAATTCCCCACTGGTTGAGAACCACTGATCTAGACCAACAAGCAGCGGTTAGAATTGATGGCGAGAAATCAGACTGGTTTGACATCAAGCAAGGAGTCCGTCAGAGATGTGTGCTGTCACCTTGTTTGTTTAACCTGTACGCCGAAAATATAATGAGAAATGTCAGAGATGACATAATCAGGGAGCAGTATGATGCCCTAAAATATCGGTGGTCATGAAATACCACGGATTCGATATGCTGATGATACAGTATTACTATCCACATCACAGAATGGTATGGACAACCTAATAACCTCAACCCAAATAAATGGTGAAAATCACAACTTACATCTTAACATAGCAAAAAATGCATACAGATAAAACTACTATGGAGAAAGAAATTTGTGTCAGGTCTTAGTCAGATATGACTGAGCTACCGTATAACAGTAGACGGTACTACCTGCTTTCTGTTAACGTCGAACGTTGGGCGGCGCTTACCAAACCCGACACCCCACATTGTGCCAACGGCTTCGGGCGGAAGAGCGCAATTGGGAGGGTACAAGCCTTACCCTGGTGCGAGGAAATGCAACCTAAAGACAAAGTGTCATGGCAGGGCAGGCCAGGCCCTAAGCCTTGGTTGGTGGCTGGTCTAGGATCGAAGCTCCGACAGGCGGACAATTAAAGCATTGCTTTGCTGATCCGGCAGCTTCTGCAGCTTGTCTTGTTCCAAATGTAGAGGTGTTACCTTTCCTCTGGAGTGAACTAGGCAGGCGGAGAGAGGGATAATGCTGCATGGGCAACACATGATCTCTATATTTTAGCCCAGGCTTTGTGCTATGGAGAGGCAATAACTCCATCCCTTACAAACTATCGTCTGTCAAGACGGCAAGGTGCCAATGAATGAATGGAGAAAGAAATATATGTTAATGAGGAAAGATTGGAGGTGGTGGAAAATTTTGAATATCTTGCGTCATTGATTACCAACAATGGTGACACAATGAAAGAAATTAAACAACGACTATCAATTGCTCTTCAAAGACTAAACCAACTGAATAAATTATGGAGTGGGAACAGATAGAATTACAAAAATTAGATTTTTAAGAGCATGCATCTTTCATTGCAACATATGCCTGGACACTTACTAAACAAGCTGAACAGCGCATAAATGCCTTTAAATATAAATGTTATAGACGGGTTCTAAGAATATCTTGGGTAAAGAAAAGAACAAATGCATCCATACTTCAAGAGCTGAATACTGAAGAGGGTTGGCTATTAAAGACGATAAAACAAAGAAAATTGATATATTTTGGTCACTTGAAACGTCATGAGAGTTTGGAGAGAACAGTAATGGAGGAGTATATGCCTGGGAAAAGAGGAAGAGGAAGGCCAAAGAGAAGATAGATGCAGGATGTGGCAGATGATCTTCAGATGGGTGTATCGGACGCAGGACATCTTGCTTGTGATCGAGAAGTTTTCTGGAAGGTTGTTATGGGAGCGAGGTTCTGCAAAGGACATGCCACTGAATGAATTGCTGGACAATCATGAGGACTTGACTGGAGATGATTGGTGTGTGTAGTCAAGTATCATTAGAAAAATGTGAGCACAAGAAATGGAAATTTTCTCTCTCTCTCTGTCTGTCTGTCTGTCTGTGTCTCTCTCTCTCTCTCTCTCTCTCTCTCTCTCTCTCTCTCTCTCTCTCTCTCTCTCTCTCTCTCTCTCTCTCTCTCTTCCCCCCCCCTACTCTCTCTCTCCTAGCTCCTCTCCCTCCCCTCTCTCCCATCCTTCCACCACCACCACACGCACGCACACACACACACGCATACACACATACGCATACACACACAGATATTATATATAAAATATTAGACCAAAGTGATGACAGGAAATAACATGAACATTAAGCATTATTGTTTAGCCATGAGTACAGAAAATGACAGTTGACTTATGTTATAACATAATCGTTTGTGCAAAGTATTGCGGTGTCATGGCGTAATTACACAATTTGGCCTAATGTCTGTCATTTGCAGAGAGCAGCCAGAGATAATCTTCCTCCAGGAAGTGGTTGGGAGATCGCTGAAGATCATCGAGGAGAAATGTAGCAATTACTATGTGTTTCCTAGTGTAGAGGGAGCAATGAGGACACCTGTAAGTGATCTTCTAAGCAGAAACCAGTTTAGAAAAGAAATTGTCTAGAAAGAAGAAAGAAATCATCGTTTTAGATTCTTGTTAGTGATCTAAATAGAGACCTGTGCACCCTGGTGTAGAAGAGGAATGATCTAGAAAGAAGCAGCAAGAAATCATTTTATTTAACAAAAATGCTTGTCAGTGATCTAGGTGTAGACCAGTGCACTCTAGTGTAAAACAGGAATGCTCTAAAACAGTGGTTCTCAACCTATTTTTGCCCATGCACCCCTTTACCATATGTTCAGAATGTCATTCCCCCCTCTTTCGTATTTCCTCCCTATAAATTTCTTCTTTCCTCCTCCTCCTCCTCTCTCTCTCTCCCCCCCCCCCCTCTCATAGATCACACAAGTAGAATCTCAGTCCCTGGAAAGGTTAACCCGGTCAACAAATGCCCGCAGAAGTCGAATGTGTCGGCCTAACGGCGCAAGAACGCAGCTCTGCTGTAAACAGGCACAACGCAATCACGTCCGAAAAAAAAAACTCCGGATGAACGAAGAAGAAGAAGAATCTCAGTTGGTTAGTTAGTTAGTCTTTCCTCTTGAGCCGAAGGCGGCGCATAGGGCAGAAGTCATGGCTCTCCATGCTTGGCGGTTCGCTGTAGATCTTGGATGTTTACTTGGCCGTTGAATGAGCCTTCTCTGATGATGGTTCTACGCAGGGTCTCTCTTGGTCTTCCCTATTTTCTTATCCCTACCGGTGACCATATGAGGACTTGGTAGGAAAATCTCAGTACAGTGCACAAACTCTGTAGGACTGATGTTGGATTCCAGTGTGAATACCAGAATTCCTCCATTGCACATGGATACCTGTTTGTGAAAAAATATTTTAAGTGATGTAGGTAGAGGTCAGGCATATCAGTGTAGAAGAGGAATGATTTAGAAAGAAGAATAAAGAAATTGTTACAATAATCTTGTAAGAGACCATCCGGTGTGCTGATGGCAGAGTAGGGGAATCGTTTCCTACTCAGGTCAGTTGGATTTTTACATTGATTTTCCACTCAGAAAACAATGACAAACAACTGAACGTAAACTTGCCTAGAAAATGAACTTGGGGTTGGGGTTGATTGCAACGTCCTGTAAAGGATATGCAATATTTAGAAGTGATCTGTGTAGAGATCAGCACCCCCTGGTGTAGAAAAGTACTTAGCTAGAAAAAAGAAACGAATAATATAAAAAAAACTTAAAAAGTGCTCCTCCCATGGATCACACAAGGAGATTCTCAGTGCAGTGCACGAACTCCATTGCACTGACAAGAATTTAAGTGTTTGTATACCAGATGCATGCCTAAAATGTCTTTGTGGCTTGGTTTTCTAATTGTTTAAATTGTCTTAAAATTGACTTAAATTTCTAACTGCTAATGAATTTTTAATGTGCTCAAAGATCCCCCTATATAATCGCCCTTATCCATGAAGGCTGGGTATCTGATTCACTGCCATAAGATCAGATAGAAATATAACATTGGGTCCCTTATTTTGTAAAAGTTTACTGTGGGGATTTTTGTGTTGGCATTCAGGGCAGCGGCATTATGCATAGTTATACCTGTGCTGGCTGTTGGTTTGTCGAGACTCCTGTCTGTTCCACTTTTCACATGGGGCTGTGAGGAGAATTTTGTGTGATATTCACTGGCACAGGAACGGAGCATAATGAGGTAACCCTTTGCCGTGAAGTTGGAACCGCGACTAACTAACTACAGTGGGGATTTGAACCAGATCTTCTTAAGTTAGAGGCAAACAGTATCTTGAAACTTAAGCAATACTCATGCCTACTTTGGTGGCTCGTAATGCTAAACTTAAGTACAAGAAGTTCTGTAACCTAATAGTCTCGACCCTGAAAACCCTTGTTATGCTAAATTATGCTATAGAAAATACAGGGACATGGGATAATGGGCAAACATTGAAAATCTTATATGTAGCACATAAAATGAACTAGAGGTAGTTCCTTCAATGGTACTATTGTTGGGATATGTTGTGTTAGGCCTAGAACATGGTATAATGAGATGCGGTGACAAGTTCCCTTTCTCATCACTTTTCCTTCCCAGACAATTCCCTGAAAATTGTCTGGTACCAATTTTTTTTTAGCTAAGTTGACCTCCAGTCTTTTTTTTTTTAAACTTTCATTACTGCCTATAGTCATTGTGGTGTAGAACAGGGGAGGGTTTTGAGCCTGAGGAATTAAAGCCACCTGGCCAGTGCAGTCACCGCGAACTGCAGGTTAGTTTTCTTTTTGCCCTCGACAGAAAAATGTCCGTTCACCATACCAAGGACTCGGACCCGGCCAGACGCTTCTGCCCCAGAGTTAACTGGTTAGAAAAATATCCATTCACCTTACTTCTGCCCCAGAGTTAACTGGTTAGAAAAAATATTTCTGCCACAGCTAGAAGTTTAACGTGGACCACTGGTAATTAAGCACACTATCCACTGCCGCTCCTATATAAGATAGAACTTGACAATAATTGTAGAGCAGTGTATAAATAATAAACACTTAGCAAACAAATGTTCGAGTGTTAAACTTTGCCTCTAAAAACATTGTTCATTAAATGTTGAACTTTGCCTAAGTCTGGATGCTTAGTGGACAACCCTTGTACATGCAACATATGATTTTTGTTAAATAACATTTACATTTTTGTTGTCTTTTTTTTTCCAAAGGGATCATACTTCACCACAGTGCTCCTCCGCAGAGATAGTGTGACAATTACAACAATCAACGTCGCAGATTTCCCCACAACTCTCATGAGCCGCAACCTCCTGGAAGTACAGGTAATGTCCAGGTTTTTATTCACAACACAAGTACTAGTAAATAATAGGCCACTTTTAACAGCTCAGATAAGTACAAGTACTAAAGAAGTTTAACTCACGGATTTCATTGATTGGACACTTTTTCTGTGTTTTTTATTGACCTGCCATGCTGGTATTTGCACATGTAGTTGTGTTGACAGTTTGATCTGGTTGTGTCGGCCCATTCAGGCTAATCTTATTGACCCATTGAGGGATTTGCCAATTGAGGCTGATCTTGTTGACCATTGATGCAGTTCTTGTTTGTATATTGAAACAGATCTTGTTGGACAATAGAGACTAATCATATTGACCAATTGAGGCTGGTCTGATTGTCCAATTGAGGTTGGTCTTATTGACCAAATGAGGCTGATCAAGTGAGGCTAATCTTGTTGACCATTGGTGCGGTTCTTGTTTGTATGTTGAAATAGATCTTGTTGGACAATAGAGACTAATATTTACAAATTGTGCCTGATCTTATTGACCACTTTACACAGTTCTTGTTGACCTTGTCAATGTTAAATGTCTGGCAAAAAGCAGTTTATTTAACCATGTTCTTGGGAAGTGATGAAACAGTTATATATTTTTCTCTTCCTGCTAGTGTAAAGTGAAGGACATTTCTATGACCTTACTGACCAGCCATCTGGAGAGTACAGCAGAGCATGCTGCAGAGAGAAAGAATCAACTGGCCATGTGCTTTGAAAGAATGCTGAAGGTTCCCAAAGATCAAACAGTTATATTTGGTGGTGATCTGAACTTGAGAAATAAAGAAGTAAGTTGTTGAAGTTTTTCACTTTATTCCATTTTTATTGTGTTACTTCTCAGACTTTTGTTCTGTTTCTGAAGATGAACTTTGATGCGTTGTTTTTTATGCATTGAGATCTCTAGTTTTTCTTTAACTGATATTGCTGGGGCCAGAACTGTGGTCAGAGACTTCTGTGTTGATTCTCTTCTTCCATTCTTCGTCTGCCCTTCATCTCAGTAAAGCATAGACCTTCACCCAACTCACACCAAGCTCTTTGTAGACTTGTTCATGATTGCTTTGATTTTGCAGCTAGTTTTCTATGGAATGACTGACTGGCACCTTGCTGTCTTGACAGACGATAGTTTGTAAAATGGAGTTATACCTCTGCATAACACAAAGCCTGGGCTGAATTTAGAGACCATGTGTTGCCCATGCAGCATGATCCCTCTCTTGGCCTGTCTAGTTTACTCCAGAGGAAAGGTAATGCCAATACGTCTGGAACAAGACAAGTTACAGAAGCTGCAGGATCAGCAAAGCAATGCTCTAATTGTCCGCCTGTCGGAGCTTCAATCCTAGACCAAATGCCAACCAAGGTTTAGGGCCTGGTCTGCCCTGCCATGACATTTAGTCTTTAGGTTGCATTTCTTCGCACTAGAATAAGGCTTGTACCCTCCCAATTAAGCTCCTCCGCCCGAAGCCGTTGGCACAATGTGGAGTGTTAGGTTTGGTAAGCACCGTCCAACATTCAGCGCTAACAGAAGCAGGTGGTACCATCTACTGTCATATGGTAGCTCAGTCATGTCTGACTAAGACCTGACATGTTTGTATGGTATGAGGTAGCCGATTATATGCCAACCCTCCTTAGTCATCTCTTATGACATGCATGGCAGATTACAGTGTTACCATTCCTAGCTTCCTGCATGGGCTGTGGTAGGATGCAGGTGACTGGGTGGATTACATTCCTGTAAAATATGCTCTGCTCATCATCATCTTCCATTTCTGCCGTCAAGCGTCGTGGAGAGGAATAATTTGCGCTTCAGCGCCTGGTGGGCGGAACTGGGTAGTGTCATTCTGTGTCATTGTACAATGTCTTTGATGTCGTCAGTCCATTTTCTTCTTGGACGTCCTCGTGGTCTCGTCGCAGATGATCTTTGATGTAAGCCCAGTGATGGTAGTTGTTGTTGTTGCATTCTAACGACATGGCCAAACCACTTGATCTTCTGTCTTTCAATAAATGTGGCACAAGGTGTTGATCCCACTATCTGTCTGATAACAGCATTTCTTATTCGGTCTCGGATTGTCCAGTTGGCAGCTCTCCTCAGGCATCTCATCTCGCAGGTGTTGATTTTGCAAAAGTGTGATTTGGATAAAGTCCAAGTTTGAGATTGGTAGCATAGGGTTGGTGTGAATATGCTGTTTATTATCTGTCGTTTTGCGGACATGGGTATGTTTGGATGTTTCAGTAATGGTGATAGTTGATATGTAAGTGCACTAGCTTTTTGACATCTGATTTTCAATTTCTCCGTCCAATCTGACATCTTCTGTGATCATACTTCCAAGATATTTGAATTCTTTAACTTGTTTCAGAGTTGTGCTATTTATCTGTAAACTTAGTGGGCCCGGCAATCTGCTAACTTGCATTACTTTGGTTTTGGCTGTGTTTATACTCATATTGTATCTGCTGCAGGTTGAACTCAGATTAGTAATATGATTTTGTAGTCTGCCCTCATCACTGTAAAACAGGCACCGATCGTCTGCAAATAGAAGTTCATTTATTTCACGTGGGTCAGTTGTTTCATCTGGAGTAAAGATTTATTACTTTAAATCACATGTGTCAAACTCAAGGCCAGCAGGCCACATCCGGCCCGCCGTACAATCATATCGGGCCCGAGAGGTCTCAACCGATGTACAAATGTATTCAGCCCAAAAGAGAATTTTAGGCAAAAATATTTTTTATGGTCATGATATAAAGTGCAAATCAAATTCCCTAATTAGCAGCCTTCCAAATGATAGGTTACATGAGAGGCGTTCTTGCTTCGATCAGAATAAGCGAAAATCAAAGTTGTGTAGTGAGTTAGTGTTCGTCGTTACAGTTACCTAGCAACATTCAGATGCTCGTTTTAGATTGGCGCATAAAAAAAATGAAAGTAGTGTAATGCCCAGATATTACATCACCTTTTTCCGCTATGGCTAACCTGATATCAATCAAGCGCCTGTCGGTAGATGCACAATCTTTTAAAATCAAAGCTAGCCTTTAAAATGGCCAAGAGAAAAGTTGATTCTGAAAACAGAGCCTTTCAAAGCTGCGGGGAGACTGAATATATGTTTACTGATATTGGCGGTAAACCTGTGTCTAATTTGTGGAGATGATGTGGCTGTGATCAAAGAATATAATCTGAGACGGCACTACGAGACTAAACATTAAGACAAGTTAAACAGCCTGAATGCAGAGCAGAAGCTGCAGAATGTAGAAGAATTGAAGAGGCATCTAACATAACAGCAGATGTTTTTCACCAAAGCAAAATCACAAACTGATGCTGCAGTCAAAGCAGTTATTGTATCAGAGATGATTGCAAAATCAGGTCGACCATTTACAGAAGGAGAGTTTCTGAAGCGCTGCATGGTGAAAGTATGTGACGTCTTGTGTTCAGACAAAAAAGCAGATGTGTGCAAAAGTAAGCCTTAGCAGAAATACGGTTGTTGATCGGGTTTGTGAGATGGCCATTGATGTGAAAACACAGCTGATCGAAAAAGGCAAAGACTTTGTTGCATTCTCCCTTGCTGTCGATGAAAGTATTGACACGACTGACACGGCACAGCTCGCCATCTTCATCCGTGGAGTGGACTCCATTTTGAATGTTACAGAAAACATATTGGACATGAAATCCATGCATGGGACAATGACAGGAAAAGACATTTTTGACAACATATGTCAAAGTTTAAGTACAAGTACAATTGCTCGAAAATTATGGAGGAAATTGAAAGAAAAACGCAACTGTATCAGCGTTCATGCCGGAAACATACCAAAGCCGAACAACAAGCAACCAACAACAGCTAAATTTCGACACAGACAGGAGATATTCATGACTTGGAATGTTACGGGTCTAGGAAATAAGGAACCAGCTCTTGTAGAGGTTATGAAAAACTCAAAATCAAACCAAAAATCAAATATGCTCTACTATCATCTCAAATTGTTTGCTGTAGGCCATACAAGTACTTCTACTCTTAGTGCACTGGACTGATTTTTGCGTATGGATTAGATTTTCCTTGTACCAGTGTCCCTCGCCATCAGGTGAGCCCTCGCTGACTTTTGAGGTTCTTGTAATTTACATTCCCATGTCAGAGATGAGAAGTCAACATTTAAGTTCTGCTAGACCCATTAGGGGGTTGAACCTGCTACCTCAGCATCAGCACACCAGAAGTTTAAAAGCAAGCGCTCTTATCCATTAAATCGTGCTGACCTCAAAACCTGTTCTGATTAAGACTGCGATACAGGTGGTCTTGAAGTTTGTTATGGCCTGTTCTCGGTCTGAATATGGTCACTTTAGTAGAAGGTGATTTTCCTTGTTGAATTTTTACACGCACACACAAGAAAGTCTAGGTTAATGAATGTTTGTGTCTGTTGATCATGTCTATTTATTTATTTATTTTTTTTAAATAATGTCATTGTGTATTTGTTGGGTGTTTGTACCTACAGAACATGCATATGTGCATGATATTTGTGCATGTCTCTGTTGAACATGTATATTTGTTGTGTTTGTGCCTTACGTTTATGTGTCTTAGTTGTGTGTTTGCTCTATTCAACTTGTGTATTTGTTGTTTGTTCTATTAGACATGTGTATTTGCTGTGTGTTTGTCTTTATTGAACAAATGTATTTGTTGCGTATTTGTCTTTATTGAACATGTATTTTTATTGAACATATGTTTGATCTTATTGAACATGTGTAGTTGTTATGTGTTTGTCTTTATTGAACATTGTGTATTATTTATCTGTCTCTATCCAACAGAAATATTTGTTGGATGTTTGCTCCATTTAAAAAATGTGTTTGTGATATATTTGCCCATGTTGATCATGTGTATTTGTTGTGTGTTATAGAATGTGTATGTACATATACAAATGTGTGTGTGACTCCATGTTTCAGCTGACAGGATTATCAGCCAAGCCTGCAAACATTTATGACATCTGGGAACATACAGGGAAGCGAAAGGAAGCCCAGTATACGTGGGATCTGGCTATCAATGACAACAAACAGCTGGGAACCAAGTTCAACCCTCGCTGCCGATTTGACCGCCTGTATATCCGGCATGCTGACGTACCCCGGGTGAATCCTGTTTATTTTGAACTTGTTGGGATACAGAGACTTGCTTCCTGTCGACGATTTCCCAGTGACCACTGGGGTATATTGGCGCACTTTGACATCCTGACCTAGACAAGATTTGGGTCATTTGTGGTTGATGTTATTTTTCTGTGATGTCACATGCAGAAATGATGTGTGCACATCTTTCCAAACTGGGGCTGTTGTCTATAAGTCAGGACACTTGTACATTCCTTTGAAACATAGACGTGCTACAGTTGTATAATATAGATTTTTGTTCTGGGCTGTTTGTGTGAGCGGTGGTCATATCATTTCAGTTTCTTCTTTCTCCTAAAATTCTACCATAGCTTTCTTCTTGGCCTCCTCAATCTTCTCTTCCTATGTGGCTTTGAGGCCAGGAATTTCTTGCTGTTTTCCCTGAGAGTGTTCTGTCATCATTACCTTGCTATCTCAAATAGTATTGGTTACTGACCAGTACTTTTCCATAGTTCTATTTATGTTGTGACATTCTTTTGTGCAGTTTCTAACAAGTGCTGAATGCTTCTTTTGGGAATAGCCGCCGGAGCTAAGGAGTTTGTGCTCTGTGTGATGGTTTCAGCAGGTGGCTAGATCCTCCGCAGTGAGAGACTTAGCTAGATGGGTGCAATGACATCAATATTCTTACCTATTAACCCCTCTTTTTTTTTGGATCCAAGAGTGGATATTAGTTTGTAATCCCAGTGGTTCATTGTGTCCAAGTATAGGTATTAACTAACCTAAAAGGTGGTTCATTCTGTCTAAGTATATATATATATTAGTTTACTAAACTGGTAGTTTATTTTCGTGATTTATTGACAAATTTGACAAATCTCTGAAACCGGTGGTTTGTTTTGTTTGATGGTGGTTTGTTAATAAGTGACTTATTCCGTTAATTTAGAGATAGTAGTCTTAAAATCAGCAGCTTTATTTTGTATTTTGTATTGTAATTTTACAGTTTGTGTGACTTGTCTATAAATAAGCGTTTGTGATGATAGTTGCAGAGTTTCATGGCTGAAAGTGTTTGAAATAATCCTGTATATCTTGTGAGTAGTATGTCCATAAAAAAAAAGACAGTGTTATGATTTAATTTGTCACAGCTAAGACGGTGTGTTGTGATTAACTGTGTCATGATTTAGACAGCATGTTGTGATTGTGTCATGATTTAGACTGTGTTATATGTGTTATGACTGAAGACTTCCAATTGGTGGGTTTGAATTTACAACAGGTTTTCTAGGGCTGGGGTTAGTCACACAGCATACCAATCCTCCTTCATTGTCTTGTATGATATGCTTGGTAGGTTATATTCAGTGCTACTCTACTTTGCTTACCCTTATAGATGGTAACAGATGGCACAGTTTGACTTCATTAGAACAGTGTTATTTATCATTAAATATAGTTTGTATCAGTGCAAGTAATCAGTAACGAAGATTCAATGCTTGGTCACATCATAAAACAAGAAGAATGAACAAACAAATTTTATTTTCAAAGGGTTAAGAATTGGGCACGCAGGCTCGTCTAACATTCTGCCCTCAGGAAAGGAAGAAGGGGTAGACAACATTTATACATGGGTATACATAGATCTATCAGTGCAAACATTCAGAGAATCACATCACAGAGAGCGGCACAAGGCAGAAAACTGGTATGGAATTATCAGGAAGCTTCTTGCGCACAGTTCTCCCCCCCCCCCCATACGCTAAAATACTTGATGATGATGATTACAGATTACAAGTTTAGATATATTTTAGTTTTGTGCATTTATTATCACAATTCTCAGGAAATGTACACAAAATATATTTCATTCACAAATAAAAACTTTTAGTTACATTCTTATGTCTTTTTTATTTTAAATCTCCCAATCGAGCAAACGACCATAGCCACTCACGTCAAAGGCTTCAATGCTTTGTCTTCTGCAGCTCACTCCTATATTATTCATCTTTGCCTGTAATTCTCTTCTCCGTGTGTTTTAAATCTCCATTACTTATTCCTTATGGGTTCCAGGGGAAGATCTTTCTAGTTATGATATTAACAGGACTCTTCAATATTTTAATTACATTACGGAGGTGTAATAACTGTACACTCATTTTGTTTGCATAAATGCAGTGGTCTTTTAGTTGAATGTTTATCTTCAAGTCATTGCTAGCTGGCATTTTTGATCATGTCTCTCCACTACTCTCATTTAAAAAAAAGATCAAATACAGTAAAGTGAGGCCATTTACATGGGGATGAGGTAAGACAAAGACAATGCTACATGTGTGATATGGTATGTGAAATGTTACATGTGGAATATGATGTGAGGCAAGAAGGAAACAAAAAGCTACATGTGGGATATGGTGTGTGAAATGTTACATGTGGAATATGATGTGAGGCAAGAAGGAAACAAAAAGCTACATGTAGGATATGGTGTCTGGCAAGTGGAATACAAAAGTTTCATGTGGTAAATGGTGTGAGCTAAGTGAAAGAAATGTGTGTGAGAAATGGTTGAGGCAAGTATAAAACAACAATTAATGGGGATATGGTGTGGGGTCAGAAGATGACAATATTACATGTGGGTTATGATGTAAGGCAAGAGAAAGACAAAAGTTACATGTGGTCTTCATGGTGAAGTGGTCATGCCACCAGCCTCTCTGTAGATTCAAAGTTCCAGTGTTGGCCTTCAACACAAGGCTGGCTTCTGAGCTTGGAGAGGTGAAGGAGAGCTCTCCAACTCAGTCCCTGTGAAGATGGTATTAGGTGGGGATGAAGGTCCATACCAACCTGACTCCGATAGTTGCAAGCCCTTTTCATAGTTCAAATGACTTGCACGCCAAGTAATCATATTTCAGAGTTACAACTCATTCTTCTAAGGCGTTCACCAACCATTGCTCAGATATTATTGTGTCCAGTTATATTTATTGTCTAAGTATACAAATAACCTTCTGTTGAATGGCATGTAGAACTGTTTTAACGATTTCAGCAATCTCAGATCTGTAGAAAACAGCTCTGTCAAGTTGTCGGTCTTGTCCTGAATACAAGTTCGTACGCCATATGTAAAGTTATAGCACATCATATTCCAGTCTGATTCATATTTAATCCCATGGAGATTTTTGTATGGTTCAACTCCTAGAAATGTGTGAATTCTGGAAAGTTGTGAAACAAAGTTCCTCCTGAATGTGTGTGTGTCTACAATAAGCACATGTTTTCTAGGGAAAATATCAAAGAGATCGGCAAGATATCTGAGATAATCGCCATTTTCTGTCAACAATTGTGCATTCAGGTTATTCAGAAGTGAAAATACCACTGATATTTTAGACTTCAGAGTTTCAAGGTCGTAATTTGTTTGAGCAATAATGTTTAAATATGACCAGACATTCTTGCCGTGATGGCTGGAAGAAGCAGTGTGATTTGCTAGTAGACGTAGTATTGGATCACAGACGAAAACCACAAGTTTGATGGTTTTATTGAAAGATCTGATCTTGCGTAGCGCAGACCTGTTGGTGATGCAGGACCAGCAGATGTCAATGGTCATGTGATGGTCTAAGGATTGCGGCATGCGGGATAAATATCGTCGCAGTGTCACGTTTCCTGAAATGACAACATGTATGTCTTGTAACAACAGATAGACACAATAACAGAGATAATGTAGAGAATCATCATCACAAGGCCATGAAAGTGAGCTTGGGTGGTCATGGTTCATCGCCTCCTTTTGTGCATGATGTTTATCTGGATATGGTTCTGGTGACGATTTACCAATATCTTCATACTTTCTCCTATTCATCATCAAGTGCACCAATCAATCACTTTGTCTACTGTCGCCTGTAGCTCCTGGGCTGTTTGCTCCCTATCTCTCCCCTGCCTATATGCAAGAATATCATCTGCAAATGTTTAGTATCCTTCCAACCCCTGGTGCTTCATGTTTGACAGGAGCCTGTCATTCAAGGACCATGTGGAGACAGTTGTGACAAGGTCTCAAAAGGGACTCAATGCACTTAAAACTATGGCTGCAATGGACACAGAGCAGAGAATGCTTTTCACACTATACCAGCACTTGATCCTCTCAGTGATTGATTATGGACTAGGACTACTCACTGTCTCAAAGAGTCAGCTGGTGAAATTAGAGCGCATACAGAACGAAGCGATGCAAGTCATTCTGGGATGCACCAGAGACACCCCAGTTGTGTGTATGTGTTACATCCTTGGTTGCCGTCTATTGCAGGTAGGCGAAGGCATACCTCAGAGTAGCTGCACACACAGATCACCCGTTTCATGAGGCGCTGGACGCCGTTAAGGGCCAGCGACTGATAAGAGGGAAATCATGGATGGCTCAGGCGGAGGATATGATCAGGCAGGTGTGCCCCTTGGAGAACATTAGGAGAGGAGAAGAGTGGGTCAGAGTGTCAGCGGAGCAGTCAGACTTGTGCAGAGTTATAATCACATTCAGCAGGGAGTGGCCAGCAGGGGCCACGGAAGTGGAAATCCAGCAACTAATTCAGGATAATGCTCGCTCGGGTGATGTGATTATCTACACAGATGGGTCGGTGTTGAGAGGTAGGAGAAGTGCCTGGGGGTTCTTAGCAAAAGCCAATGGTCGACGTTTGGTGCAGGAGAGCCTGGCATATGATACCACAACATCTAGCTTAAGAATGGAGGCAGTCAGTGCGGCTTTCCGCTGGATGGAGAATACGATACACACACACATCTTGATTGTAACTGACTCAGAAAGCATGCTGAGTAGGGTGAAGACAGGCAAGCTTCGTGCAGAGTGGCTTGCTTCGCTTCGGAAGTCACGGGTGACAAGCATCGTCTGGATCTTTTCTCTGGGGCATGCTGATGTGCTGGGGAATGAACAGGCGGACAGATTGGCTGGCTTGGCAAAACTTGGTGGAGTATTGATGCATGACAAAGCAGATGTGGTTGCGACCTTGTGGGAGCATGTGTAACCTCGGAGGAGCAAATGGATCCCATGGTCTGGCAAGAATGCGACAGCGAGGGGTGACGAGGGGATCTGGCCGACGATCAACGCTCAGAGGAAAGGCGAGACGGACATATAATCAGATTGCTACTGGTACTATTAGTGTTGGAACTCTTCGCTGGCTGCTGAGGATGGGGACGAAGCGCTTATGGGAATGCCCCGAATGCTGTGATGTCGGTTCATAAATCAATCATCAAGTGCTACCTCCACCAATATCTTCACACTTTCTCCTAATAATCATCAAGAGCCACCTCCACCAATATCTTCATACTTTCTCCTATTAATCGTCAAGTGCCACCTCCACCAATATCTTCACACTTTCTCCTATTCATCATCAAGTGCCACCTCCACCAATATCTTCACACTTTCTCCTATTCATCATCAAGTGCCACCTCCACCAATATCTTGACACTTTCTCCTATTCATCATCAAGTGCCACCTCCACCAATATCTTCATAGTTTCTCCTATTAATCATCAAGTGCCACCTCCACCAATATCTTCATAGTTTCTCCTATTAATCATCAAGTGCCACCTCCACCAATATCTTCACATTTTCTCCTATTCATCATAAAGTGAGACCTCCACCAATATCTTCACACTTTCTCCTATTCATCATCAAGTGCCACCTCCACCAATATCTTCATACTTTCTCCTATTCATCATCAAGTGAGACCTCCACCAATATCTTCACACTTTCTCCTATTCATCATCAAGTGCCACCTCCACCAATATCTTCACACTTTCTCCTATTCATCATCAAGTGCCACCTCCACCAATATCTTCATACTTTCTCCTATTCATCATCAAGTGAGACCTCCACCAATATCTTCACACTTTCTCCTATTCATCATCAAGTGCTGCCTCCACCAATATCTTCATAGTTTCTTCTATTTATCATCAAGTGCCACCTCCACGTTGAAGGTCAGCTGTAAATGAGTCACCAACACCCTATTCAGCATCTTCACGTTGCAATCACACAGACCTTCCAGTCCACCTCTTGATGTTGTCTGCCCATATGTAACATGTCTTTCTCTTGCATGCTTCTCTCCTCAGTCACATCCTACTTCACGAGCATCCACACCTTGTTGATGCTGCTGCATTTATCTCGTCATGGATGCACAAACTTTCAAACTCAGGCCAGTCATAAGCAGATCCTCATAGGAACAGTGAGCCCAGATACTTTGGGGCGGCTGCTGTATGGGAGAACTGAGCACGGCCCAATGTTTAGTGACATCGTTCGACATGACATAACAAGAAGCTGTCTCTTTATATGGCAGAGGTCTCCCAATATCAGCCCCAAATAATACCTTGCCATTCACCCATTTTGAACTGGAATGTAGACCACACACACCAGCAACTATTACTATCAGGATGCAACAGACTGAGATATCTATATGATAAGTTCAATATTGCTTCTTCAGATCTTTGGCAGGGGAGGTCATTAACACTATAATAGGGATCTATTGCAGTATAGCCAAACTTAAGTAATCAGCAAACAAATATAGCATCAACCAACTTTTTTCCACCAAAAAACATGAAATTAACCACTGCTTTTATTTGAGTCTTTTCCCCACATATGTTTATTGAGTGTTAAAAAGGTTTTTTATTCTGTATTGTACGTGTTTTTATATACGTCCTGTGTCGAGTATTTTGTTCCTGTAATAACAGTGTTGCATGTGTGCGTGTAACTTGGCCTTTGTGACTATAGTCCATTCAGAAATGAGTGCCCTTATTAATGATCAGTTCTTGTGAAAACTGTTTGTTGCATCGTTATGAAATTTTTCCTGCTGTCTTATATTTATCCCCACCCAAGGAATATGTCTTTGATAGGTCCAAAGGAAACTTAAATCGTGGAAAGCGGCGACATTTCTTTGATGTTTTGGCGAAAAACTAGTGAATTCACGCTAACAAACTTGTCTTATAGTAATGCCCGTTGTCACAATTTCTTTTGCAACAGAATGAGATTGGTCGTTGTCTAGATCCTAATGCTCCTTCTATATCACTGCAGAGTGTAAGCTGGGTTAGCCACATGTCCCACAACACAAGTCATTACTGTAGTACACATCTATCAGTCACTGAACAAGATTCCGTTTGCGCACAGAATATTCTTTTAATGATGAATGAACACGGAAACACACAACATATATAAATCCAGTAACCGTAATTCAAGAATATATCCTCATCACAACCTAACACACGATTAACACTGCCTTCTCCAGGCCTTCTTAATCTCATCCACCACGACAGTTAACCAGCCACTCTCCCCGGCCCAAACACACTCAATCCAACCCACTCTGGGTCTAGGCCTCAACTAACTCACGATCTGACCCTCTCTGGGTCTACACTTCAACTCACCCTCTAGTCCCCTCACTCCACACAACACTACATCAGCCCAAGCTGTCTGCCTCACAACCACACTAGCGGGCTGACGCCGCCTCGACTCCCCCTTAACTCACTGCCTCCAACCTTCCCCATCTATCTTATGTGCCCTTTTCCTGGGTCTAGGCCTCAACTAACTCACGATCCGACCCTTTCTGAGTCTACGCTTCAACTCACCCTCTAGTCCCCTGACTCCACACAACACTACCTCAGCCCAAGCTGTCTGCCTCACAACCACACTAGAGGGCTGACGCCTCCTCGACTCCCTCTTAACTCACTGCCTCCAACCTTTCCCGTCTATCTTCTTATTTGCCCTTTTCCGGGGACCTACCATCCAGCCTTATTTCTCAAGCCCGGTCACTTATTTATGTACTAGCACTTTCACTCCGGGCAATCATCCCAATGTTGATGAGCCCAGCATGTTACACCCATCAATTCGGGCGACGGCACAAGGCGTGTCCAGATTCGTATGGGAGTGGGTGCAATGTCTACTCTGCTGAGACGGAACATGGTTACCTGTTTTTCATGACGAATATAGTTGTGAAAGTCTCTGTAGTGGGCTTTATTCTCAACGGCCAAGATGTTGGTCCTCTTTTCATTGAAGTTTATAGATTGATTCGTATGTTCGTGTGTTGTTCCCTCATTTGATAACGTGTTTGTTCTCACATTTCTTGTTATGCCACAATATGTCAGTTTCCATCGCAATATTACTCTTCTGTTGGTATTCAATGCGTTTAGTGTTCTTTTGTTTTTCAAAGCCAGTTTGTCACCATTGAGAGCTTACGGAACTGAAAATTCATCACTGTGGAATACAAACTGTTACCATTGACAAGCTGTATTGTTTGTGCTGATGCTGTAATGTTAAGTGCCTGCAATTCTTCTTAATAGTTGGAGCAAAAACATTCAAGTAGGTGTGCGTGTGGATTAATGTCTGTGATCTGCCCAGACCTTAATCTGTGTCAGACAATTCCAGTAGGTTGATGACTGCTCTCGGTTGCATAAAATTCAATCCATCCTTTCTCCAATAGTCATCTTCCTCTATCAATACATGGTCCTCACATTTTTTCCAGTAATTTGTATCAATATTTAATAGCGCGGACTGGGTTAGTATCTTGACGTCAGAAAATTTGAATGTAGTATTGTCAGCTGCCACCTGTTCTTTATATTTTAGCCTACACAAGTTCTATAGGGTTTAAATGAGAATGGTATGGCGGAAGTCTCAAGCACATATGGCCATGCTCTTCTATCAACTTGTCGATTTGATATTTCTTGCTTCTTTTTGTGCCTGTTTTATAAGGGACAACAACTGTAGCTTGAAATACATTTCTGGAAATGGTATATTCTCCCTTTGGGGCCATATCTTTATTGCTTTCTTTGTGCTCGATGCCGTAGGTATTTTGTCTTCTTGAGCAACAATATTGTGTTTGTGATGCATTGTCCATGATTAGACAAGATGGTCTATCTAGGGATGTATCACTGTCACTATTCTCAAGCCAATCTTTAAATAAATTACCATTCATCTCATTATGATAATCCCTATTGTCTGTATGCTTTGATATGAACACGAGTCCAGCATTCTGTAGTAAGCCATTATGAGTACTACCAGCATGGGCTGTGACCAAATGCTGTCCTTTACTACTGGGCACATATCGCTTTATCTTGCCATCCACTGATTGCCATCCCTTTTCACTTGTGTGGTGAGCATTGATCCAGGTTTCACCCAAATACACTATGTCATAATTTTCTTTGCACATTTCCCTTATTTCACATAGGTATATGCTTCTCATGGCTCCTAAATGTCACAAATGATATTTCTACCTCCTTTCTAAAAGTCAAGCCTAATGTCTTTATAATTTTCCACAAAGTTGTTTTGGATAACTCTGTCATTGTTCTTTCTCAACCAAACCCTAAGTTTTCTTACAGTCACTGTTTCTTTGGCATCCAGCACTTTTATAATAGCTCGTCTTAAGACATCCTTGTCAAAGCTGTCTACAATTGCCTTTCTACCTACCGTTTGCTTATTGCATGGTGATTTCATTCCAGATTCTTGCACCCATCAACGAAATGACCGTTTACTCAAACCCAATGCATGCGCTGTTCTTTTCTCAGGATTTGTAATAGTATGAAACAGTTTCCTGTGATCAGCTTCTTGACAAAAATATGTGTACAACTTCATAGCGATGCTCTGAAGTTTACAAAATTTCATATTGAATCCCATCGTGATTGTAACTGACTCAGAAAGCATGCTGACGAGGGTGAGGACGGGCAGGCTTCGTGAGTGGCTTGCTTCGCTTCGGAGGTCACGGGTGACAAGCATCGCCTGGATCTTTTCTCCGGGGCATGCCGGTGTGCTGGGAAATGAACAGGCGGACAGATTGGCTGGCTCTGCAGAACTTGGTGGAGTATTGATACATACAAGGCAGACGTGGTTGCGGCCTTGTGGGAGCATGTGCACACCTCGGAGGAGCAAATGGATTACCATGGTCTGGCAAGAATGAGGCAGCGAGGAGTGACGAGGGGATCTGGACGACGCTCAGAGGAAAGGCGAGACGGACATATAATCAGATTGCTACTGGTACTATTAGTGTTGGAACTCTTCACTGGCTGCTGAGGATGGGGACGGAGCGCTTATGGGAATGCCCCGAATGCTGTATTGTCGATTCCTAAATAAATAAATAAATCATATTCAATCCCATTCAGCAATATTCACACATTCAAATGTTAGCGATAAATGGTAAGATTTATAAAATAATCAGGTTTCATGAAAGCACCAACATTATTGACAACACCTCTGAACACTCCCATTTAACTGCGCGAGGTTCTTGCCATAAGATCATTCTCGTGTACCACGAGAAAATTAACTATTGAGCACTGATGTTTCTGGGTGAAGATGTAATACATTTTATAATATGCACTTTATCTCTGACCCGTAAATTGTATACCGTATATAAACAAACATTGAAATCTGCTGTACAAGCTCCAGAGCAAAAAAAAATGTTTGTTGTGTGGACATTAAATCTCATCATTTGGATGAACGAAGAAGAAGAAGAAGAAATCTCATCATTTTCCATCAGTTGGTTACTGAGATATGGATTTTTATATGGAGGCCAACAAATGTGAATGAGCTATAATTATTCTTTTCTCAACAAATAGTGACTGTTGTTGATGGTGGTGGAGTGTTAATTTTATCTCATGCGCGCTGAAATGATCTTTCAATTGAAATTGTTTCATACATCATTAATTATTATTCACATCACGAACATATATTGATTAAAATGTGAAATTAAAACAAAGGATCATGAAAGTATGTCCTTCAAAACTGACATTGGGGAAAAATAGAATTGTTCCGATTTAAACAAGTGAGCGAACAAGGAAGAAGTACCTGTAAAGTAAGGGACATTGTTCTTGTTGATTCTTATTCCCGGGTGTACGTCCAGAGCAGGGACTATACCTTCGCCACCACAGTGGGAAAACCCAATGAACAGCGCTTTGGGTCTGTGGCGGTGCAGCCTGCGTTGTGCGGTCCATGCAGCTACGTCTTTGGAATGTTTGTTGGTTAGGTCATTAGTGAAACCTGGTGACAGATAATGTGGGGCAGAAGATGTCATCATCGTTACAAATAACATAATTTAAATTATAGAACATAACGACTAAACATAAAGTAGTATGCCAAGGACAGATTTACACACCTGAAGTCGTGTTGTGAAGATTACGAGGACTAGTCAATGAGTAAGTCACACAGTTCTGTGGGATGGCAGGTTAATGTAGCAGGTGTTTTCTACAGGTGTCATTAGGTGACAGCAACATCGAACTTTATATTCCCGTTCGTCGGGTGGCGCTAGGTGTCGCATGCGCAGCGTATAAACAAAATGGCGACTGTACTTACTGTACTTATGGAGTGTACAACCAAAGAGCAACGTGCTGTTGTGCGTTTTTTTTTTTTTTTTTGGGGGGGGGGGCAAAAGGACTGCCTGCGAAGTACATTCATAAGGAAATGCTTCCTGTTTAAGCTGACAAATGTTTGTCCCGTAAAGCGGTGCCTAGCTGAGTAGAAAAATTGTCTCAAGAACGCTCTAAAACTGTTGATGAAATCCGATCTGGTCGTCCTGTTGAGATTGCAACAAAAGCATCCGTGCAGCGGGTGGAGGAGATGATTTGAGGTGACAGGCGAGTAACGATAAACTGTAACATCTGCAATAGGGTGCTCACATGGTTCAGCATACTGCATGATCGATTGAAATTTAAGAAAGTGCTCAAGGTTGAAGGACACACAAAATGAACCGATTTGGCCTGTCCTTGCATCATCTCTGTCGATACGAAGATGAAGGAGAAGACATGCTGAACAGGATTGTTACTGGGGACGAATCATGGGTGCATCACTACCAGCCCCAATCAAAGTGTGCTTCAGTGCAATGGAAACATCCTTCTTCGCCTTGTGTCCAAAAATTCAAGGTTTCGCCGTCAGCAGGGAAGGTTATGCTGTGTTCTGGGATTGTCAAGGAGTGCTTTTTACCAATTTCAAGAAGAAAGCTGACAATGTGAATTCTGAATCGTACTGTGAAGTTCTATCGATGCTTCATGATGCAGTTCAAAGAAAACGTCCAGGACTGCTGACTAGAGGAGTGTTGCTTCTTCATGACAATGCCAGACCACATACGCTCGATTAACTCAGGAGAAAATTAACCAACTAAGGTGGGAAGTTCTGGAACATCCACCTTTGAGCCGCTAGTGATTTCCACCTTTTTGGTCCACTGAAAACCCACCTTGGCAGGAGACATTTCTTGAATAACGCTGAAGTTGAATGTGAAGTGAAAACGTAGTTTAGAAAACAGAGCACACAGTTCTATGCAGCCGGTTTGGGAGGAATGGTAAAATGATGCGATAAGTGCATCAATGTTGGTGGAAATTATGTTGAGAAATAAAGGGACAATATGTATAAAAATAAACTAGTTTCAATTTGTTATCATATTTAGGTATTCTACAGCCATTTGTGACTTACTTATTGACTTCCTCTCGTACACCTTATATCTTAACATAGCAAAAACATAGATAATGCATTTAGATGACACTACTATGGAGAAATAAATATATGTTGATGAGGAAAAATCTGAGGCGGTGGAAAATTTTGAATATCTTGGGTCATTGATTATCAACAATGGTGACACAATGAAAGATATTAAAAAGACGAATATCAATTGCTCTTCAAAGACTAAAACAACTGAATAAATTGTGGAGTGGGACAGAGAGAACTACAAAACTTAGTTTTTTTAAGAGCATGCATCTTTCCCATTGCAATATACGCCTGTTAGACCTGGACACTTACTAAGCAAGCTGAGCAGCGCATACAACATGCCTTTGAATATGTATGGTATAGACGGGTTCTAAGAATATTTTGGATAGAGAAAATAACAAATGCATCTATACTTCAAGAGCTGAATACCGAAGAAGGTTGGCTATTAAAGAAGATAAAACAAAGAAAATTGCAATATTTTGGTCACTTGAAACATCACGAAAGTTTGGAGAGAACAATAATGGAGGGGTATGCCTGGGATGAGAGGAAGGGGACGGCCAAAGGCAAGTCGTCGTAACGTCCTTTGTTTTCTTTATTTGTGTTCATTAAAGCTGCATTACACCGAGTTCTTTTATATTAAACTAAAGGGAGGGCCAGGAGACAGACAACTATGGAATTGGATGATCTAGAAGCATCATAACCAGGATTGAGATACTTGATTTTGATAATGAGCATTAACTCCAACCTCACAATGAATGGTCTTCCAGGAGAAACAACCGATAGGTATACATGTAATTATAATAATTTATTGGTTTAATAACAATGACACTGACCAGAAGTTAATGATCTCAGATCATGCTTAGAAACGACCTTGGAAGGGATCAACATCCTGGACGTCTCCACATAGGTGAGCAGAACCACAAAGCTGCACAAGATAGCGAAGGCGGTAACCAAGCCTTGGTTGGATGGGATGGCTCTCAGTCGACGTAGATCTTGCAGGCGCTGGGAGTAGATATTCTGCCTCGTAAAAAGTATATTGAAACAGTTATTGACCAATCATGGGTATAGTTAACTCATAAGCGATGAGACACCAGTATTTGGGTCGATATGTTCATGCATTGATGATATGGCCTGTGATTTGTATCACACTTTTTCTTTAGGTGGTGTAGGTTAGAGGTTCCGAATTATTAACTTATTCAGTGTCGAAGGATAATATATCCTCACATGTGACACCCCCAACCCTTCTTCCATCCCCAACATTTGGACCGAAAGACGATATATCGCCATACTAGGATCATCGTATTATTTGGTTTGTTGTGTGGCATCTTCCTCAGTTTCAATGCCCAATGAATGGACATTGACATTATGTTTGTTCATTTGACTGTGTATAATGTTTGGTCCAAATTCTCTCTCTCTCTCTCTCTCTCTCTCTCTCTCTCTCTCTCTCTCTCTCTCTCTCTCTCTTTCTCTCTCTCTCTCTCTCTCTCTCTCTCTCTCTCTCTCTCTCTCTCTCTGTGTGTGTTTTTTTTTTTTTTGCACTGAATCAGTTAAAATACCATTTGGAGATTGAGAGGCAGAATATCGTTACAGTAAAACGAGCAAATTAATTCGTTTCACTGAATCACATATTGAAATATATAATTGGGTTTGCCATACGGATGTAATTATCAAATATCAATTTCAGTATTGAATCCTCGGTAAAGTGTGGAGTTTTTTTTTTTTTGTCGGGGGCAAAAACACTAACCTGCACAGTTCGCGGCGACTGCACTAGCCAGGCGGACTTAATTTCTTAAGCTCAAGACCCCCCCCCCCCCACCCGCTTCCCCTGCCATACACCGCAAGGTACTATATAGGGTAGTAAATGACATGACATAATTTCAATGTAAATGCCGGTTCATTTAGACAGAAAATTGGATAGCAGAAGACAATCATAAGTGGATAAGAAAACACATAGAGAATGGCACTATCCAATGCTATCCATCGTACGCTGGAGCGCCAATTATTTCTTCCCACGACGCTTGACTGCAAAAGTGGAACATGATGATGATGAATAAAGTAGTAAGTTGAATTGAGTCAAGAACCGAGATTACAGCACTCGGAACATTCCCACAAATGCCCCGTCCTCTTCTCGAAAAGCCAGCGAAGAGTTCCAATACAAGTTGTCAGTTGTAGCCTGATTGCGTGTTCATCTGGCCTTTCCTGGGAGTACTGAACGTCGGCCAGATCCTTTGGTCACTCTCTGCAACACCATTTCTCCGGGCCATGATGTTTTATCTGTTCTGCCATACTATTCACAAGATCCCAAAAGACCTCGACCATGTCTATCTGTCGTGCACCAAACACCTAGCGAAGTATGTAATAAATGATGGGCTTGATTGCAACGTCCTTATGGCCCATTGGGTATATGGTGCTGGACCCATGTTTGTATAGACCAAACGGCACTCGACCAGCGGTGTGGTCAGTATCATACCGCCTGCTTTTATATCCAACCAAGTTTCCAGCTACCCATTTTAGGCTATGTCGCTTTTTTTTTTAAATTCCCCCCCCCCCCAAAAAAAAAAAACCATGGAGATTCGAACCCTTGACTACCACCATGCTGGCAGGCAAGTGTCCACAAGCCAGTCCCGTAGCAGGAACATTGTATTGGTGTGTGAAGTGTTAGGATCATCACATTATGTAGGCCTAAGGTCACGGAGATAGAGGTGGCAAGTCTCACCCCCGACCCGTAGCGAACAACGAAAGCTGACATGGAACCAGCCTCCGAGCGCGCTCATACTCGTAGTTACAGAGTAAAAGTGCATTGTAATATATGTATGTTAACTGTGCATTAATAATATATTCATATTTTCTCTTAGTTGTCTAATTTAATTGCCATGTTAATTGTGCCTTAATAATCTATTCATAGCCCCTCCCCCCCCCCACCCCCAGCTGTCTAATTTGCCAGCTCCTATGTCTATTTAAAATTTTGTTTAAAAAGTAGTTAAATTCAAAACGGTCGACATCATTACATCGAAAATAGAATCAATGACTTTCGTAACGCGAAGCAGGCGGCTGGACAACTTCGCCACTGGAATCCTCCTACGTTTGTTATAGTGATGAGGTCACCAGTTTCTGTCCACGCCCGTTTCCTTTCCCAGCTTGTAGCACAAGCACATATGTGCTTATCCACGGTTCTTTCTTTCACTCGCTTTGAACTCAGGCGTAACCTACACACGCGCTATATTCATGACTAGTTGTTGCTACAACTATTAAGGAGTGCATTCGTCTGACCTTTGCCTGTAGGTTAGCATTCCCTATTACCAGTGCCCCGGCCTTCAGGCAAACCCACTCCGACTTCTGAGATTCTGAGCATGTCAGTTACGGGATTTTCAATTTTATATTCTTCTTCTTCTTCTTTCTTCTTCCTCCTTTCTTCTATCTTCTTTTTCTTCTTCTTCTTCTTCTTCTTCTTCTTCTTCTTCTTCTTCTTCTTCTTCTTCTTCTTCTTCTTCTTCTTCTTCTTCTTCTTCTTCTTCTTCTTCTTCTTCTTCTTCTACATGCCTTGAGACGTTTGGATATATAGTCAAAACTCCACATTTTTATAGATAAATCTGACAAATATTTAGAATATTTACAGCTGATGTCAAATCTGTACTGCTGTATGGCTCAGTAAAATGCATAACAGCTAAAACAATTACTAATTATTGATCATGAGATGCACATCAGTTTAAAAGTGTAAGAAAAGAAACACGAATACAAAGCTTACTGTGATGTTAGTTTTCCATGTTGCTCATTGTCTTCATTACTTCCGTGGAAGACACAATTTGGGGACGAGGCCATCTCCTGGAGTTGGGCAACTGTCAGTGAGTCAGCTGAAAGGCGTTTTTGGTATGGCGCGGTTAATGGTTAATGTACAATACTCTACAGTGTCTTAATGATTCTGTTATCGGCTAGTGGAAAACTAGGAAACTTTAAATGTAGAAATATTAACGTAAGATTGGGAGGAGAAACAAATTAGTTGCACGCCCTTTTACAGGACGTTGCAATCAGCCACAGCATTCAATGGCTGTTTGTGATTCAATAATCAATGTTTACGTTCAGTAGTTTGCCATTGTTTCCGAACAACGAACAACCGTAGCTCATGCCACCTAAACCAACGCAAAGAAGTCAGCTCCTAAATCGCCTGCGGTTGATTTCTAACCCCCAACCCGATATGTCGTGGAATTTTGAAACTGCTTCCACTAACCTCTAGGCCACAGACGTCGACTAAGCTGAGTTTTGACAAATTAACTAACCTGGTGGTGATTAGACGAATCCGGGATTCAGTTTGGCAAAAGCAGGAAAGTAAGTGGTTGAGGACGGAATAGATGTTTGCGTAACCAACTGGCCTTTGGGAATATACAAATATCTATCATATTTATCATCTTGTGAGGGAGACTTGAGCACATGTGGTGACATTGTGACGTTAGTGTTGAATGATAAATTGCCACAGGCTTTCGTGCTGAAATATTACAGTAAACACTTCACATACATCTTAGTTAGTTTAGTTTAGTCGATGCATCAACATCACGGCACACAGGTGTAACCCATAAGTGCTCCGTTCTACTCCTAACTCAAGCCTGAGTCCGGAGAATCTCAGCTCAGTGCACTAACTCCGTAGCACCGGCGAGGATTCTGAAATACTTTGAGTAGATTTTTAACGCGAAATTTTGCCCGGGCAACGCCTTTGGGCTACTCTTTTTCGATTTCCAACTGCCAAGGGATTTTTTATGTGTGCTACAATACACACAGGCGTCCGATCTCACTACCCAGAGACCAGGGGAAATTTTGTTACTAGAAGTTCACGTGAAAAAATCCCGGCACTCACCGGGGCTTGAACCTAGAACCTCCAGCACTCGAGGCGGACACTATACCTCGAGACCACTCAGCCCCCCACACTTGGCAAAAGCAGGAAAGGTCAGACGTCACGTACAGAGAATACAAATATTAAATTAAACATTCTGTATACAGAGAATACAAATATTAAATTAAACATTCTGTATACAAAGAATACAAATATTAAATTAAACATTCTTCATACAGAGAATACAAATATTAAATGAAACATTCTTCATACAGAGAATACAAATATTAAATTAAACATTCTTCATACATAGAATACAAATATTAAATTAAACATTCTTCATACAGAGAATACAAATATTAAATTAAACATTCTTCATACAGAGAATACAAATATTAAATTAAACGTTCTTCAAACAGAGGATACAAATATTAAATTAAACATTCTTCATACACAGAATACAAATATTAAATTAAACATTCTTCATACAGAGAATACAAATATTAAATTAAATATTCTTCATACAGAGAATACAAATATTAAATTAAACATTCTTCATACACAGAATACAAATATTAAATTAAACGTTCTTCAAAAAGAGAATACACACATTAAATTAAACATTCTTCATACAGAGAATACAAATATTAAATTAAACATTCTTCATACACAGAATACAAATATTAAATTAAACATTCTTCATACAGAGAATACACACATTAAATTAAACATTCTTCATACAGAGAATACAAATATTAAATTAAACATTCTTCATACAGAGAATACAAATATTAAATTAAACATTCTTCATACACAGAATATAAATATTAAATTAAACGTTCTTCAAAAAGAGAATACACACATTAAATTAAACATTCTTCATACAGAGAATACAAATATTAAATTAAACATTCTTCATACACAGAATACAAATATTAAATTAAACATTCTTCATACAGAGAATACAAATATTAAATTAAACATTATTCATACAGAGAATACAAATATGGCACGAGGATCAAGGCACCTAAGATCCAAACCATGAAGATGTGTCGATCGTGAAACTACATTAACATATATGTTAATGTAAATCTTTGTTTTGGTTGTATTTATGGATAACACACATCCGGAAGAACAGCTGTATTATGTGGACTTTGGTGATAATCAAATCAAGGACTACGACCAACACCAACAATTGTAAACAACCAATCTTCTATAACAGATCATAATAAGATGAAATTCGTATAAACTACAAGCCAATGTCAAATTATATAATACTTCAACCAGATTTTTAAAAAAAAAGGATTATGTAGCCAACAAGATAATTGGACAGCTCTGCAGCTGGGCAGAGAAGGGAAAGATCAGTAGAAACAAAGACAGATATATATTTGTGCTTCATAGATTATACTAAGTCATTTAATAAAGTAAAACATAATGAAGTGATTAAAATGTTGGAAGATATTAGCATTGACGGGAAAGATCTCAGAATAATAAAAAAAAATATTTACTGGAACCAAACAGTAGCAATTAAATAGGAAATAAAGAAGGAAATTATGAACACATAAAGTTGGGAGTAAGACAGGGATGTGTTTTGTCACCGGATCTCTTCTTCCCCCCCCCCCCCCCCCCCCCCCACAGCGAAGTAATAATGAGAAAGATCACAGAAACGCCAGGAATAATATTTAGAGGTTATAATATAAATAATATACGCTATGCAGATGTCACAGTATTGATAGCGGATAATGCAACATATCTACAACAATTGTTGGACATTGTAGTAACAGAGAGTGCAAAGAAAGGACTCTCCTTGAATATCAAGAAAACAGTAACAATGGTGATATCAAAGAAACAGGTGACACCCAAATGTGAAATAGAGATAGAAGGGAAAATTCTTCAACAAGTGGATAGTTTTAAATATCTAGGGACATTTATAACATCGGATGGAAGATACACAACAGCGATTAAGAGCAGAATAGGGCAAGCTAAGGCTGCTTTTCAGAAAATGAAGAATATCTTATGCAATAAGTCACTATCATTGAATGTAAGAAAGAGAGTGCTGAAATGTTGTATAGAATCTGTTTTGCTATATGGCTGTGAATCTTGGAATATAAATGAACAAATTAGAAAGAGATTGGATGCAGCAGAGATGTGGTTCCTTAGACGAATGTTGCGAATTCCTTGGACTGCCAAAGTAACTAACAACGAATGCCTTAAAGAGGCTAACGAAACTAGAATATTATATACAACAATAAGAAAGAGACAAACAGCTTTTTTTGGTCATGTGACGAGAAAAGAGGCTCTGGAGAACATCGTGACAACTGGAAAAATCGAGGGGAAGAGAGGCAGAGGCAGACCACGAGAAATGATGCTGGATGGATTGAGACGGTGACATGGAGGAATATCAACGGCAGAGTTGATCCAGAAAACCAAAGACCGAGATCTGTGGAGAGTCATGAACGCCTAAGCCAGTCGGCACGGCACTTGATGATGATGATTAATGGAGATATTTTATCAGCATGCCAAATTAACATAATATTAAAATGAAGATATTTAGATCCTCAATTCAAATTAATACACATATAAATACATAGCTATGATGAAAAGGCTGATGTATTCTGTTATGTTAAACCGTCGTTGCAGTAAGAACGCCGAAGTGTCTTGTTGATGAAGTGGATATTTTTTGTGTAACGTGAAGAAATATGACGAGCAAGGAGAGGACCACTTAAAAGACGGAGTGATGGTATCAAGAACAACCTTAGAGAAATGAATACTAGCCTACAAAACGCATTGGAAATATAGCACAAAAGAACTGGATGCTGTTTACTGATCGTCAAAGAAAATGGCGTGCATCGCAACGATGAGTTTTATTTGTAGTCCGACTGTCGAATGGTGTGAGGTCTGTCAAGTTAGTCCACGGAAGACAGTAAGCCTAGTGTATTGCTGGTTTGTTGTACGCTTTCATTTGAAAGCGGAGTTCTGCTCCATCACTCTAATGTAATGTGTCTACCACACGGAGCCAGATTTCGTAGACCGATTTCTTCGGCCTTTCAGAAAGCAATAGCAAACCAATGAATGTAAAATTGGCTAGTAAATCACAAATGCCCAATAAATGTTAAGACTGATTGCCACTTCCTGTAAGGACATGCAACTATCTAACTTGTATACAAATAGCTGATTAATTGCATCTAAGGTTTCTTGGAACATATTTTCTCCCACACGAGACGCTGCTATATAGCACTACACTAAAACAACCTAGAAAGTTGATACTGGAGTTAACGTTTTCCTACTGAATATTTCTTGCAGCTGGTGTATCTAGATTTTCAATACGTGCGACACGCAATGTCTTGACTTGCACATATTCAATAATTGCAAAATCTATTAACCTCAGCAGGCAAGCGTAAGAGGTGCTTTACTGCCCTTACACGGGTTTAACACCTGGTTTATTTGCGGGAAGTAGTTTGTAACTGGGGAACCAACAAAGTGTTAACACTGTAAACATACAAGTAAGGACTAGCCTACTGATGAACATATGAACACGCAGCAAGCAATTAGATAATCGAAAAAAGGGACTAGAAATAAGGGTATGCGGCAGTTTAGGTCACGTTTCATTAAAACAAGCAGGCATTTACACAGTGATACTGCACGGATCTGGCTGCATGCATCTCCCAATAAGGAGAAGAGAGAAAAATCTCCCAATAAGGAGAGGCGCATTCCATTCCAAGGAAAAGGGGGAGGGGGTGGGTAGATAATCATTTTGGCACTTTTTTGTTGTTGTATATCCAATTTACAGGTCATCTTATAGTCGATGCCCTGTGACGTTGGTTATCATGTCTGTCCACAGCATTCTGCCTCCTGTACTGCCATTCACGTTGAATTGTGTCCATACATGATTTACTAGGTATCTGTAAAGGGGATATGCCATTGCTTTCCTTCTTTGCAGTTACTGTATTGATCGTGGCTGTTGCCATTGTCTGTTTTGAGAGATTGTTTGCCTGCTGTGGTAAAATTTGAGACCATAACCAGTTATCGACAGTTCTCTAGCTCCCACCCACCACCTAATGATTTAACGTGGGAGTTAAACGGGTGGTACATCTTGCCCATGGGTGTTCCGTAGGCTATCGGAGGGATGGAGGTGCCTTCTCATTTGTTAGGGAATGCCAGTACCGCCGTCACTCAAACTTACATAACAGGAACGCCAATGTTTTACAGTCTGACATGCCCCGTAGTAGGAACCACTGTCAGTGTGTGATGGGATACTGCCATTATATTTAGTAGGCTCGAATGAACTGAGGAATAGGTATCCACGGTTGTAAATAGCGTTCAACATATTGGTTACTATTTCTACTCCATATTCTCCCAGTACTTGTAATTCTTCTATTGTGATTCTATCTGGCCCGGTTATTTTACTTTCTTCTGTTCATTCTTCTGTTATATTATTCTGTTATATGCTCATTCAACCTCTTCATTATAGCATGTTCCTCCAATAATATCCTTCCTATTTCTTATTTCAAACACCATGTGTTAACTCTTTTCTTTCTAGTTAGTTAGTTAGTTAGTTAGTTAGTTAGCTAGTTATTCAAATCGCAAGTAATAAGGAAAACATCAGAAGCATGTATGAAGGAATAAAGAAAGTCTGTGGTCCAATGATCAACAGAAGTGCACCGCTGAAAACCTTGACTTGAGAAATCATAACTGATAAGAAACAGCAGATGGACAGATGGGTAGAGCACTATTTGGAGCTTTACTCAAGTGAGATCAAATAAGCGGATGATGCCCTCAACACCATACAGGCTCTACCAACTCTTGACCACCTGGACACACTTCCCACCATAACAGAAGTTAAGTGTGCTATAAATAAACTTGCATCTGGCAAGGCTCCAGGTAAGGATGAGATTCCAATAGAGGTAATCAGGAGTGAGCAAGACACACTCTCTCTACAGATCCACCAGCTAATAGAGCTATGCTGGCGAGAAGGACAAATCCCACAGGATTTCAAAGATTCAAGCATCATAACACTGTACAAGAACAATGGCGATCGGAGCGACTGCAACAACTATAGGGGTATATAACTTCTGTGTACTGTTGGAAAAGTGTTTGCCAGAATTGTTCTGCGCAGACTTCAAGTCCTAGGAGATCAACTATACCCCGAATCACAGTATGGCTTTCGAAAGAACCGGTCTACCAGTGATATGATATCCTCATTGCGACAAATGCAAGAAAAATGCCGTGAACAGAATCAACCACTGTTTCTTGCCATCATCGACTTCACAAAGGCATTTGATTTGGTCAGTCGTGAGGGTCTGTTCAAGGCACTAAAGAAGATTGGCTGCCCACCAACTCTTCTGTCCATTATGGGAATCGTTCCACACAGACATGAAGGGTATAATCAAGTTTGATGGTGCAAGAGTTTGAAATCAAGAGTGGAGTTAAGCAAGGTTGTGTACTAGCTCCCACCCTCTTTGGAATATACTTTTCACTTCTACTGAAATATGCCTTTCGTGATCAGGATGGTGGTATATACATTCACTCACGCTCAGATGGCGGCCTCTACAATGCTCAGAGATTGAAGGCCAAGACCAAAATTAGGAGGGTACTGATCAGAGAGTTGCTTTTTGCAGATGATGCTGCAGTTACGACCCACTCTGAGGAAGAATTACAATGTCTACTATCTGCATTTTCCAATGCTTGTTCTGAATTTAGTTTAACAATTAGCAAAAAGAAGACACAGATTATGTCACAAGGTGCACATGGGGTACCATCAATCTTTATTGACGACGCCGAACTAGAGATGGTAGATCATTTTACATATCTAGGATCAGTGGTAAATAGTAAATTATCCCTAGATCAGGAAATCAACATCAGAATTGGTAAGGCAGCAACAACAATGAACAGGTTAAGAAAAAGAGTCTGGTAGAACAGGAAGCTTACTGCCAAAACAAAAGTCCTTGTCTATCAAGCCTGTGTCCTTAGTACTCTTCTTTATGGCAGTGAAACCTGGACAACTTACTCACACCAAGAGAAACGTTTAAACAGCTTTAATATGCGTTGTCTGTGAAGAATTCTTGGTATTAAGTGGCAAGACAAAATCACAAATACTGAAGTATTGGAAAGATCAGGTTGTGTGATGGGTTATTCCATGCTCAGTCTTCGTAGACCTAGATGGATAGAACATCTTAGGAGGATGGATGATGGTAGAATACCAAAGGACATCGTTTTTGGTGAATTACAGATGGGTAAGAGATCTCAGGGTACTACGATACAAAGATGTGTGTAAGCGGGATATGATTGATACAGGTATTGATAAAGCACACTGGAAGCAAGTCGCCGTTGAACGTGTTGCATGGAGGGCTAACATCAGAAATGGAATAAAGACAAAGGAGAAAATTATTGCAGATAAGTCACACACCGAGCGTGTGAGACGTGAGATGGTGCATGATGATGGAAATGACCACATGGTCACATGCACCCACTGTGAACGAGCATTTACAGCGCGAATTGGCCTTAACAGTCACATTCGATACCGCCATGGGTAAAAGTTAATATGCCTTTTTGAAGCACAAACTATCGTCTGTCAAGACAGCAAGGTGCCAATGTAATGTGTAGTTAGTTAGTTAGTTAGTTAGTTGGTTAGGTAGTTAGTTAGTTAGTTAGTTAGTTAGTTAGTTAGTTAGTTAGTTAGTTAGTTAGTTAGTTAGTTAGTTAGTTAGTTAGTCGCGGCTCTAACTTTTCGGCAACGGGTCTTCGCCATTATGCTCCATTCCTGTGCCAGTGAGTATCACATAAAATGCTCCTCACTGCCCAATGTGAAAAGTGGAACAGACAGGAATCTCGGCAAACCAACGGCCGCACAGGTACACTGTGCATAATGCCGCCGCCAGAATACCAACACAAAAGTCCTCCGCGAAAAATACAGTTCATCGTCGATGGAATCGGCAGTCACCAGAAAGACTTCATTGACCCGGGTTTTATCCCACATGGCTCGGTCTCTTTCCACAGGGCGACCCACCGAAAGCGTCGCACAAAGCTCGAACTCCGTAGCTCACTGATTTGTCTGCATTTTTTATTTATTTATTTATTTATTTTTTTTAAATATAACTCAGTGTTCTGGTTCGTTTAGCCAAATTTATTTTGCCTTTAAACATTTATCACTACATGTATCTCTTATCTCTTTATATATCTTATCATAATCTTGTTATTTTTACTTTGCTTTCCCGTAACGAATAGTTTCGTTTACTGCAGTTTGCAGTCTTTAATTTTCAGTGACCAAGAAAGGATTTCCTTACAGACGACATTTGCGGGTTTGATTTCAAATAACAGTAAAGTCAAACTGTGGTAATTTTTTGACGATAAATTCAAGTTATCTTCACCACAGGCCTAATAGACACTAGAATAACTTTAGCAGTCTGTAGATATTGAGTTTGAAATAACAAGACATTTAGATTTTTAGGGCCTCTTTACGGCTTTCGCGTATCTATCATAGTTTCGTAATCAAGCGGACGTTGTGACTTTTGAAACTTATTTAACTTTAAACTGAACTTTTATGACTACTTTTAGTGTACGTTGGACATCGGTTCCTGTGTGAGATTTGACAGAGCATGATGGTACGTACATTTTTTTTACAAATTGTTCATCCAATAGAACAGTACAGTGGTACCTCGGGTTACGAACTTAATTCGTTCCAGAACCCGGTTCATAACCCGCAACTTTCCTACCCCAAAACATTGAAATCAATTAAATAGAGACAATCCGTTTCAAGATAAAAGATTCGTTCTTTTTTGTATTAACATCCGGTCATTTACCTGACAAAACGCAAAGAATCCGCGTACTTCACGCATTAGATAAAGAGAAAGAAAACAACCAACTAAATTAAATGTAAACTAATAAAAAAAAAAAAGACAGTCTATATTTGTTAGTTTCTTGTTAGTTAGTCGACAGATCATCCTCATTGCACATCGAACCATTCAGTCCATAAGTGCTCGGCAAATCCAGCAGCGTGTAGCGGCTCACGACACCAGTTCTGTGTTGGTTTATTAATCTTCTTTGGCTTCCCGCGTAGTGTTCTTGTTTGGCAACACCCCTTTTAACTTGCTGTTCCCGCAGCCTGACCAGCTGTAGACTCACAGTCATCGCTTGGTTCTTGTAAACGACTTGCTTCTCGGAGAGCATTCAGAAGGTCTGCCTGGTCCATGGCTCGTCCGCCTTCCACAGTAGCCATATCTGCAAGCCTGTCAGCCTGCTCATTTCCTTGTACACCCGCATGTCCTGGCACAACAATGAAACTAATCTTTGCCAACCGAGACCGCTCCAGAGACAGCAACCATTCTCTTCGGACCCACCCCATCTCTCTCTTCCCGAGCATACTCATTGAGTCACTAAGGACACATGCCCGATTGAATGTCTATGTCTCGAGCCAAGTTATTGCTTTACTTACTTACTGCCATGACTTCCATAGTCAGGTTACTTGTGGTCAAAGCAAACGCACCAGATTCTTCTTTCACAATTTTCCCTCCGGCCTGAGCTGTAAAGGCCTATGAACTTCTCATTCCTCGGACGACCGACCCATCCGTGTAAATGACAGCATCATCCTCTCTCTAAAGAATTCTCGAAGATCAGAGCCTGTACTTCTGTCTTTACAACAGCTGGATTTTCTTGTCTGCATTTCCTGTCTAGCTGGATGCACACTGAAAAGGATGTACAGAACTCTGTTGGCACTTGTAACCACTCCTCTTCAGGTTCTATGTCCTCAAGTGAACACACCTGCTGAAGAATGTCTTCGGCTTGACCCATCCATGACCTTTTCCTTTTTAATCTGCTGCCCTTTACCTTCTTAATCTCGCTATGTAGTGCATGTTGTGTGGTTGCGTTGACTCTGAGGTAGACACGTGCTCGTTGACTCTGAGGTAATTACATAAATGGACACACATAGTATTATTTGGCACTCACAGAAGAAGAAGAAGGAAATAAAGATTAGAAGACGCACTAGACAACATAAAATTTGAAAGCTATAATAGTTACCAACCGGGATCGAACCTGTCGCCTCCAAATGACGACGGCGCCCCGCTGCAGGAACAAGTGTACCAAGGAAAATTTGTCCCTTTCTTTGCTAGAGAATCTTCATGAAGTGGGCCATCGTGTTATCATTCATCAAGTTTACTGCCCTGTTAGCAACAAGTTTGATTGGATGATGGTTCACAATGAAGTCTTCGACGTCTGCCCACTTGCTGCAAATTTCTTTAATCCTGGCAGTTGAAACGGTCACTGACTCCTCATCATCGGACGACTGCTCCTCCTTAATGTCTTTAGCTGTTCATTCTGAAGATCCACAAGCTCATCTGTAGTGAGCTCTCCACTGTTGTCCTCAATCAGCCCCTCCAAGTCATTGTCATCGACTTCCAGGCCCATATTTTTGTCCAAGGGCACAATCTCATCCACTACAGCTGCTGCTTCTGCCTCTAATCATTCAACTCTCCTCTCTCTCTCTCTCTCTCTCTCTCTCTCTCTCTCTCTCTCTCTCTCTCTCTCTCTCTCTCTCTCTCTCTCTGGTACACATGAATGATGGCCAAACTTTCTTCCAGGCAGACTTCAAAGTATGGGTGGAGACATAATTTCAGGCCTTGTCAATGAGGTTGATGCAGTGGAGGATGTTGAAGTGGTCTTTCCAGTAATCTCTCAGAGTCACTTCGGTGTTATTAGTGACCTGAAAACACCTTGTGAAGAGCTCCTTTGTGAACAGTTTCTTGAAGTTGGAGATCACTTGCTGATCCATGGGTTGAAGCAGAGGAGTGGTGTTGGGAGGCAGAAATTTGACCTTGATGAAGTCATACTCCATGTCCAAGTCCTCCTCCAGACCAGATGAGTGGGTAGGAGCATTGTCCATTAGCAGCAGACATCGAAGGGGTAGATTGCTTTCTTCTAGGTACTTCTTTACACTTGGGGCAAACACAGTAGTCACCCATTCCATAAAGATGGCTCTCATCATCCATGCCTTATCATTAGACTTCCATATCACAGACAGTTTGCTTTTTTTGGACATTGTTGCGTTTACAGACGCGAGGATTTTCTGAGTGGTAGACCAACATTGGCATAATCGTGCAGTCAACTATGGCTTTCGCAAATAAAAGCAAAGTTAGCATGTCCTCAATTGGTTTGTGCTCCGGCAGTGCTTTCTCCTCCTGGGTGATTAAGGTCCTATTGGACATTTTCTTCCAGAAGAGCCCGTTTCATCGCAATTAAAGACTTGTTGTGGAACTTAGTCTTCCTCTTTGATGATCTTATCAAATTCCACCTTGAACACTTCTGCTTCTTTCTCGTTAGAACTTGCAGCCTCTCCGTGCCTAATTACACTATGAATACCACTGCCTTTTTTTTTCTTTTTTAAACTTTTCAAACCAGCCTCTGTTGGCTTTAAAATTGTCATTCTCACATCGTACTGAGTAATTTCAACAATAAATCACAGTGCAACAGCTTTGCCTTTTCTCATATTATTGCCTCACTAACACTGTCTCCTGCAAGTTGTTTTTCATTGATCCAGATCAAGAGAATATATTCAACTTTCTCTAAAATTTGAGGTCTCTGCTTCTGCAGCTTAGTGTCGTGATCTCCTTTAAAGTGTCGTCCCTGGAGTGAGGAGAGTCAACACCCACATTATAATATTTTTTTTCTTTATCAATATCCTGGAGAATCCACCAGCATCCGTCCAACACACTCCACCAGCCTATGGACACCTTTCCCTATCACTCTCTCACTGTCGTACTATGCCCCCTCTCATACTTCCCCAACGCCACATACTCAACAACTCTTGCTTCCAAAAATTAATGAAGATTAATTTATTAAAAGAAAAGTGTAACGTATATGAGACGTGTATGCGAAGAAAAATGTGTGTCGTGTATTTTACTGTAAATGTATAGGTCAGACCACAGAGTTCATGTTCAGAGTCCACGCATCATGGCAAGGATCAGACGACATCACAAGACTCATCACAATAGACCTCACCGAAGTCGTGTCCTTCTCTCCAGACATGTCCTCCTCCAGGAGCTCTGATGACCATGAGATCTGAATCCCATGTAAATATATAATCCGTGGAAAATACTATTATTGTTCCTAACACAACGGTTCCTAGTAGTTCTGTATTTTCACTCTTAAACAGTCAATGTATCTAGACAAAAAATGGCTTGCGTTATTCACTAGATATAGTCTGAAAGTTCTGATTTCCTAGATACATGGAACAACTACACTTCAATGTTTGGTTTAATCTCCTGTGAACATCAGTTCCTACTGATCTAGTTCCTCATGGGCTGAACATCCATCACTTCAGGTGTGTTAACGATTGGTATGCACTCATGTAGGATACATATACCATTAGGCTCCACCGAGCAAGGTGTATTAACTTCTTCCGTTGCGAAAGTTGCTGGCCCATCTCTCCACATCATAATTTATCCGGGATCGGATTTTCCCTTGGTTCCGGGTTCTTCATTCCAACCTGAGGAACCTATGAAATAGATCAATCAACTGGTGATAGCCTCTTCGTCACTGATCTCTATTAGATGATCGTGGCCATCGGCCTCGCTCAGAAAATAAAGTGAACCTACTCTGTCAGGGACAGATGACTGAACACATAGGTTATCATCAGGCCAAGACAAGAAAAAAAATCAAAAAACAGAATGTGGAACCCCGCCCACCAGGGACACCTACTGGAATACCCCAATTATCCCTCATTACTCAATTCTCAACTAGTAAAGCTTATCAACACTTCACTAATCTATTTTCAACTAACAGAGCCAAGTATCACTTCCCTACTCTAGCTAGTTTTCCACTAACAGTGCTAATCATCACATTTTAGTTTTAACAAGGCTACAGTCTATATTAATTAGAACTAATTATAATAGGCTCTACCTTAGGCACACCGCAGTTAGATCCAATTACATCCACTCTTGCCATGACAGGCACGTGTAAAATTAAATTAACTCAATTCGCACACGGTAGACATTTTCCCAATCAGAACCGCAGTGCCGAAGCACGTCCGCTAAAATCCAAGGTTTGAGTTCAGCTGTCCTCTCCAATCATGGTTTTCTGGCAAACCCCTAAAATTGGTCACGTGACATGGTTGATGTCCTGCAGGTGTTATTTGGGCATATCATCCATTGTCAAGAATCTATTTTCCCTGGCTTAGTCACTGTCAAAGTTGTCATCACTTGTTTTGACATCCCCAACAAGCTAGCGAGTTACTGTATGATCCCCACAACAGTAGTCAATAGCAATCTGCCAATCTGCGTGATGTCCGGAAACTCTATATGTCAGATGGACTGTTTTCTTCCGATCTGAGTACTTCCGCTCTCAATCCAACCTGTTTATGAACTGTCAAAGCGATGCCGGGACCCGTCTCCCTCACCACCGAGTGTTCCCAATCCGTCGACCAGATGTACACGTGCAGCTACAAATATTGTCCTGGGATTTTGACATCCGAGTTGTTTTTACTGTTAGTAAAAATAGTGGTCGCTGGCAGATAGTCCGCCTAATCAGAAAGCCTCTATAATAATCACTGGTTAAACGAAAGGTTTTATTTTGTGACATAGGCCCCCTCTTAAGAGAATAGTCCATCTCATTCTTCTCCACCGTGAGTTTAATCCAGATGATTCATTCTTCTTCTTCAGGAGCTGGGTGTCTTGATAAGAAATCCGCTCCAACATTTTCCTTCCCAGGAATGTACTCCACTGTGAAGTTATAGGGTTGAAGTAACAACGACCACCGCATCAAACGGGCGTTGAGCTTCTGAGAAGTAGCCAGGAACATCAGGGGCTGATGATCCGACTGGACTCGAAACTTAACTCCATACAAATATGGCTGGAATTTTTGCACTGCCCATACGAGGGACAAGCACTCTCTCTCTCTCTCGACGGTTGAATAATTCCTCTCCGCCTGTAGAAGTTTCTTACTTGCGTATGCTACAGGTTTCAAAACCGAAGCATCGTCTTTTCCTTCCTGTAACAAAGCTGCCCCAATCCCAATTGCACTCGCATCCGTTCTCAACACAAATGGTTTGGAAAGGTCAGGGAGCTGTAATACAGGTTTGCTGACCAAGGCCTCCTGTAACTGACTATAGGCATTCTCACATTCTGGTGTCCAAATGATTTGGTCCGGGAATCCCTTTTTCAAGGTTTCCGTCAATAGAGCTCCCAGTTCAGTGAAATGTGGGATAAATTTGTGGTAGAACCCACACAACGAGAGAAAAGATCGCACATCCTTCTTCGTTTTTGGCCTTGGTGCATTTCTGATTTTCTCCAGGTTCTTCTCTTCTGGGACAATGTGTCCTGGAGTGATGGTGTGGCCTAGAAATTCCAGAGTCTGGTAACCAATCATGCACTTGGTTGGACGAGCGGTAAGCCCTGCTTCCTTAAGCCTATTAAACACTCTCTCCAAGGATTGTAAGTGGTCATCCAAGCTGTCACTGGAAATCAGAATATCATCCATGAATGAGATGATGGACGGATCCTGTAAAGGATCAAATAAAGTCCTCATCATGCGTGTAAACACACTAGGTGCATTGCTGAGTCCAAAGGGCATGACCTTGAATTCGTAGAGTGTCCACTGGGTGTACTGAAAGCCAACAGTGGTCGAATCTCCGGTTTGACTGGTATCTGATAGTAACCCCGACTCAGATCCACCTTTGAAAAGTACCGAGCCTTATGGAGCCTAGCGAATAACTGAGTTGGATTCGGCAAAGGTTCCACCTGAAATTGTGTGTGACTGTTCAGAAGTCGGTAGTCTATACACAACCGGTGTTCTCCACTTGGTTTCCGTAACAAAACTACCCCTGCATTGTATGGGGATGTGGATGGTGCAATCACGTCATTCTCCAGCAGTTTTTGTATTTCCTCCTCCAGGGCCTTTTCTTTAGAGAATGGCACTGGGTAAACCTTTTGACGAACAGGCTCCTGTGTGGTCAAAGTCATCTCGAACTCAACCAACCTCGTTCGTCCTGGTTTATCAGTCAGTATCTCCTTATGAGACTTGAGAACCTGGGTTATCTTTTCCCTCTCCTGGGAGGTCAGATCAGGGTTCACTTGCACATCCCTATAGGTTTCCTGGTGTACTAAGGGATATTCCCTGCCCTCGTTGGTTCCCACTTCCGTCTCCACTGCAACTGCCATTGCCATGAGGTGTGCTGCCTTGTCTCCGGGTCTCTCTTCGTATTTCCGCAAGAGATTGATATGGAAAATCTTCGACTTTCCCCGGATCCGGATCTGATAGTTGGTTCTGGATATCACCCTTTCCACGGGAAATGGTCCTTGCCAACCTATCTCCAGTTTGTTGTTTCCCGTTGGGAGTAGCAACAAGACTTTATCTCCCACCTCTAGAGATCTGTCTTTAGACCTACGGTTGTAGTAAGCCGCATGTCTTTTTCTGGCCTTTTTCAAGTTTTGATTTGCCAGAGTCCATCCCTTGTGGAGTTTTTCTTTCAGTTCCTCCACGAATTTATAGGATGAGATCACATCTTCTGACGTCCCCTCTTCAGTCCAACTCCTCAACATGGCTTCCAACGGTCCTTTGATTGGACGACCAAACAGCAACGTAGCGGGTGGTAGTCCTTTTGAGCCACGAGGAACTTCCCGATAGGCAAAGAGTGCGACTGGGATATATTTATCCCACCTATCAGGTTTTTCCTGCGCTAGTTTCCTGAGCATTGTCATCAACGTGCCGTTGAAACGCGCTACTTGTCCATTGGCTTGAGGATGGTAAGGGCTGGTATGTATGTGGTTAGAGTGAAACACCCTAAATACCTCCTCCATGAGTTTTCCACAAAACTGGGACCCATTGTCCGTCAGAATTTGATCCGGAAAGCCTAATCTGGTAAAGGCCTCCACCAGTGCGTCCGCCACTCTTTTTGAGTCTATCGTGGTTAACGGTATGGCCTCACCCCACATTGTACAGCAATCCACCATTGTGAGTATATACATGTTCCTCTTCCTAGTCCTGGAAAGTGGACCCACGATATCGATGGCTACCCTCTCGAAAGGAGAGTTCATGATGGGCATCTCACCCAACACCACCGGTGCTGTCCAGTGTTTCGGTGCCACCCTCTGGCACTCAGGGCATGACTTCACATACCGACGCACATCATCTGTCATTCCCGGCCAATAGTAATGGCAGGAAATCCGCTGCATGGTGGCGACAATACCCATGTGTCCACTAAAGGAGATGGTATGCCCCATATGAAGAATCTGGGACCGGTGAGCTTTCGGGACTACAAACTGACCGTATAGGTTGTCTCCCCTTCCTGCTCTCCTGTAGAGTATCCTGTTCTTCATGTAGTACTGTCCCCGTCCTGGTGGATCAGCACTTTTCTGCAGCTTTCTGTAGCAAGGACGTAAAGTATCATCATCACTCTGGGCAGTTCGTAGCTCCCCCGGCATTGGGTTAGTCACAATTGCGTCTGCCTCTTCCGTTTTCGTCTGAGAGCGAGTCTGCATTGCTCCCATATGGATTGGCTCCCTGGGCATTCCCAGAAAGACATACCGGCAACATAGGATTACTGGAAAAATGGGATCGGTCAATACAGCGGCCTTGATGGTGCCGGTGACATACCTTGACCGGATCTCCACATTAGCAATGGGCAACTTCATGGTCACAGCACTCTTCTGTGCAGGCTGTATCTCCATGGTCTCACCTGTGAATTGTTCTGGATGTACCAGATCCGCAGAAATCACGGCCTCCCCGTCCAGTCCTGTGTCGTATAAACACTCCACTTGACGACCGTTAACTTCTACCAATTCCACTACAGGTGGTTTTTCCTGGTCTGGAGTCTCTTCCTCGGCCTCGACCTGTTCGGTGGGCTCCACCTTAGGTTTCCCGGGGCACACGACGAATTGAGTGTCTCCTGACTTTTCCCTGCAGTCAATAGCATTGTGCGTATTCGACTTGCATTGGTTGCACCATTTCCCTGTCCTAGATTTTCTAGTGTCGGACTTGAGTGAGCTCTCCTGGTGGCGAGCTTCCTTGTTGACCTTGGCATTTTCCGTGACAACCTCCTTGGAAGTCACTTGACATGCTGCGAAGTGAGGGTTCTTAGCCTTTGATTTGCAGTCCCTCGTATTGTGAGAGGGTGACTTACAAATTGAACACCACTTCTCCGACCACGGTCGTTTTGGTGTAGAGCTTGAAGTGCTCTTGCTTCCCTCCTTCTTCTTCTCTGAACTATCCTCTGATTTTTGCACATAAGGTTCCCACTTTTTGGTTCCTGAGTTTTTGGCTTTCTTCTTGTCATGTTTCTCTTGACTTTTGGAGTTGGTGGAAAGATTTTCCCCCTGCCTCCCCATGTACCTCGACGAACCGTTCTGCTAATTTTGTCACGAGGTCAATACTTTCCGCTCCTTGTTCTCCCAGGAACGTCCTGAGAGGTTTAGACATTTGCTTCTTCAGCTAGTCGACCACCATGAGTTCTTGCAGACTCTCATAGTCCTGTGCGAACCCAGCCAAATCCATCCACTTATGGAGATAAGATTTTAGACGCAAACTGTAGGCAGAAAACAACTCCCCCGGTTCTCGTTTCGCTGCTCGAAATTTTTTCCGGTAGGTATGTGACGTAACCTCGAATCGTTTCAGCAGAGCCGTCTTTAATTCGTCGTAATTGTTCTCATGTCCTGGTGGCAGGCGAGAATAAACCTCGTAGCCGGTCCCGTGTAATCCCTGGGATAGATTGAGATTCCATTTGTTACGCTCCAGACCCATAGCAACAGACATTGCCTCGAAGCGTTGAAGGTACTGGTCAATCTTCTCTTTGTCCTCCTCGTAGACCGCTAACGGAAACTTCATAGCATGGTACCCATGTCCACCTACTGGTGTTGAGCCTGGGATGGAGGAACCTCCAACTGCTCCCTCAGTTTCTCCATTAGATTGACTCTTCAACTCGAGTTCCCTCATCCGGTACTCGTGCTCCCTTTTCTGAGCTTCTTGCTCCGCTTCCAGTTTCCTAGCTGCTTGCTCAGCTTCAAATTTCTTAGCTGCTTGCTCAGCTTCCAATTTCTTAGCTGCTTGCTCAGCTTCAAATTTCTTAGCTGCTTGCTCAGCTTCCAATTCCATCCTTCTCAATTCCAACTCGGCCTTTCGATCTCCCCTTTCTGCTTGACGATACTCTCTCTCCACTTCCTGTATGTAATCCGTTAGAGCAGAACCCGCCAATCCCATGTCTTCCCCCTTTGCCCTTAATTCAGCTGTGCTTAGTTTAGGGGTGGCCATTTTACAGAGAGGTAAGCTAGCAGGTCGAGTACAATATAACTGCAAATTACTATACAGATATATGAACAAGTACTATAATCTAGATATTACCACACACAGCACATTAAATCAGTGACAAGCGTAGAATCAGGACCACAGACCTATGCAGACGTGTGAAGTGTGAACAGGTAAGATATTAGTCCTAACCCCTATCCACATTCACTCTAGCTGGATTCTCCAATATGGTATCTCCGTTTTGTAACTAAGGATCCCGTGTCAAAAGACCCCGTTGTCAGAAGATCCCACTGTCAAAGGATCCCACTTGCAGGAGATCTCGCTGTCCAAGGATTCCGTTTACGGGCGATCCCGCTGTCCAAAGATCACGTTATCGAGAGATCCCGCTGTCCAAAGATCCCGTTTACGAGAGATCCCGCTGTCCAAAGATCCTGGACGAGCCCCCAATAATGTCGTGTCCTCCTTTAAAGTGTCGTCCCTGGAGTGAGGAGAGTCAACACCCACATTATAATATTTTTTTTCTTTATCAATATCCTGGAGAATCCACCAGCTTCCGTCCAACACACTCCACCAGCCTATGGACACCTTTCCCTATCACTCTCTCACTGTCGTACTATGCCCCCTCTCATACTTCCCCAACGCCACATACTCAACAACTCTTGCTTCCAAAAATTAATAAAGATTAATTTATTAAAAGAAAAGTGTAACGTATATGAGACGTGTATGCGAAGATCATGGCAAGGATCAGACGACATCACAAGACTCATCACAATAGACCTCACCGAAGTCGTGTCCTTCTCTCCAGACATGTCCTCCTCCAGGAGCTCTGATGACCATGAGATCTGAATCCCATGTAAATATATAATCCGTGGAAAATACTATTATTGTTCCTAACACAACGGTTCCTATTAGTTCTGTATTTTCACTCTTAAACAGTCAATGTATCTAGACAAAAATGGCTTGCGTTATTCACTAGATATAGTCTGAAAGTTCTGATTTCCTAGATACATGGAACAACTACACTTCAATGTTTGGTTTAATCTCCTGTGAACATCAGTTCCTACTGATCTAGTTCCTCATGGGCTGAACATCCATCACTTCAGGTGTGTTAACGATTGGTATGCACTCATGTAGGATACATATACCATTAGGCTCCACCGAGCAAGGTGTATTAACTTCTTCCGTTGCGAAAGTTGCTGGCCCATCTCTCCACATCATAATTTATCCGGGATCGGATTTTCCCTTGGTTCCGGGTTCTTCATTCCAACCTGAGGAACCTGTGAAATAGATCAATCAACTGGTGATAGCCTCTTCGTCACTGATCTCTATTAGATGATCGTGGCCATCGGCCTCGCTCAGAAAATAAAGTGAACCTACTCTGTCAGGGACAGATGACTGAACACATAGGTTATCATCAGGCCAAGACAAGAAAAAAATCAAAAAACAGAATGTGGAACCCCGCCCACCAGGGACACCTACTGGAATACCCCAATTATCCCTCATTACTCAATTCTCAACTAGTAAAGCTTATCAACACTTCACTAATCTATTTTCAACTAACAGAGCCAAGTATCACTTCCCTACTCTAGCTAGTTTTCCACTAACAGTGCTAATCATCACACTTTAGTTTTAACAAGGCTACAGCCTATATTAATTAGAACTAATTATAATAGGCTCTACCTTAGGCACACCGCAGTTAGATCCAATTACATCCACTCTTGCCATGACAGGCACGTGTAAAATTAAATTAACTCAATTCGCACACGGTAGACATTTTCCCAATCAGAACCGCAGTGCCGAAGCACGTCCGCTAAAATCCAAGGTTTGAGTTCAGCTGTCCTCTCCAATCATGGTTTTCTGGCAAACCCCTAAAATGGGTCACGTGACATGGTTGATGTCCTGCAGGTGTTATTTGGGCATATCATCCATTGTCAAGAATCTATTTTCCCTGGCTTAGTCACTGTCAAAGTTGTCATCACTTGTTTTGACATCCCCAACAAGCTAGCGAGTTACTGTATGATCCCCACAACAGTAGTCAATAGCAATCTGCCAATCTGCGTGATGTCCGGAAACTCTATATGTCAGATGGACTGTTTTCTTCCGATCTGAGTACTTCCGCTCTCAATCCAACCTGTTTATGAACTGTCAAAGCGATGCCGGGACCCGTCTCCCTCACCACCGAGTGTTCCCAATCCGTCGACCAGATGTACACGTGCAGCTACAAATATTGTCCTGGGATTTTGACATCCGAGTTGTTTTTACTGTTAGTAAAAATAGTGGTCGCTGGCAGATAGTCCGCCTAATCAGAAAGCCTCTATAATAATCACTGGTTAAACGCAAGGTTTTATTTTGTGACACTTAGCCACATCGACTGATTTGAGTAACTCTTTGTTCTTTATGATGGTGGAGATAGTTGAGTTTGTCTTGTTGTACTCATTAGCGATGTCACATACACGAACACCATTTTCATGTTTCATAATTGTTTCCTTCTTTACCTCCACTGTTATACGTTTCTGCTTCCTAGCACAATTACATAAATAAACACACACAGTATTATTTGGCGCTCACAGAAGGAGAAGAAGGAAGTAGAGACTACAAGTCGCACTAGACAACATACAATTTGAAAGCTATAGTTACCGACCGGGATCGAACCTGTCGCCTCCAAATGACGACGGCGTCTCGCTCCAGGAACAAGTGTACTTTGACGCATGACCAACTAGACACTCCCAAAAAAAGTGTCTTCATTGGTCATGTCTATCATACACATGAACCTAACAACTATGGAATACGGACATAATCCGTATCAAACCATTGAGATAGCACCATAGGTCTCATAATTTATATTAAACCAGCATAGGTCAAATAACAAACACACAAACACATTGGGTCGTAATGCTGTTGTCGAGTATATATGAACAAACATTTAAGGAAGAGAAATGATTGGTCGGTTCTAATGCTGTACACGTAAACACAAGAAATCAAGGGGGGGGGGGACGACGGACCGTTGAGGCCACTAAGACAATTACATAAATAAACACATATAGTATTATTTGGCGCTCATAGAAGGAGAAGAAGGAAGTAGAGACTAGAAGACGCACTAGACAACATAAAATTTAAAAGCTATAGTTACCGACCGGGATCGAACCTGTCGCCTCCAAATGACGATGGTGATAACGTGATTTCAATGATTTTTGCTTCCTAGCAGCACCACAGCCGTTCTTCAAACTCATAATTGATGGGATTAAAAATGAAAATAAAGAAAGAGATACACTGAACACAGTGCCACTGCTAAGAAATCTTTTACTGCTGTGTAGTAAGGCCAATAATAGAGGCGGGGCACGCGTGCAAAACTAGGCAACAAGATTAGCGCTAAGCGATGTTAGCACTGCGTGGCCTTCGTTTGTACTGTACCCGATCGTTTGTCTCCAACGTTAAACCTTGCTGTCTCTCTCGCCAACATTCGTAACCCGAGGTACTATTCGTTACCCGAGACAACTTTTTTTTTAACTTGTTGTTCGTAACCTGAATTGTTCGTGACCTGAGGTGTTCGTAACCAGAGGTATCACTGCATTTTGTTTTCCTGCCCGACTTTCCTCCCCCTTTGTTTGGCTTTTCTCATTTTTGTTGTTTTCTTCAATTTTTTCCCCCATATGTTCTCTAGTTTTAAGTTTTTTCCACCCTGTCATTGATTGATTGATTGATTGATTGATTGATTTAGGAACCGACATCACAGCATTCGGGGCATTCCCATAAGCGCTCCGTCCCCATCCTCAGCAGCCAGCGAAGAGTTCCAACACCAACAGTAGCAGTAGCAATCTGATTATATGTCCGTCTCGCCTTTTCTCTGAGCGTCGAGCGTCGGCCAGATCCCCTCATCACTCCTCGCTGTCTCATTCTTGCCAGACCATCGTGATCCATTTGCTCCTCCGAGGTGTACACGTGCTCCCACAAAGCCGCAACCACGTCTGACTTGTCATGCATCAATACTCCACCAAGTTCTGCAGAGCCAGCCAATCTGTCCGCCTGTTCATTACCCAGGACACCGGCATGCCCTGGAGAAAAGATCCAGGCGATGCTTGCCACCCGTGACCTCCGAAGCGAAGCAAGCCACTTTGCACGAAGCTTTCCTGTCCTCACCTTCCTCAGCATGCTTTCTGAGTCAGTTACAATCACAATGTGTGTGTGTGTGTGTGTGTGTGTGTGTGTGTGTGTGTGTGTGTGTGTGTGTGTGTGTGTGTGTGTGTGTGTGTGTGGTATTCTCCATCCAGCGGAAAGCTGCACTGACCGCCTCCACATCTATTCAGCTAGATGTTGTGGTATCATATGCCAGGCTCTCCTGCATCAAACGTCGACCATTAGCTTTTGCTATGTACCCCCAGGCACTTCTCCTACCTCTCAACACCGACCCATCTGTGTAGATAATCATATCACCCGAGCGAGCATTATCCTGAATTAGTTGCGGTCATTAATTTCCTATTACCTCTGTTTCATTTATCTGTTCACTTTAATTTTGTCTCATGTCACTTCTATCTCTGTCACTATATCTTTGTCTTTTCGTTAGTTGTTATCTTTCTTTCATTCATTTTCTATCACCTTCCATTTAATTTTTGTGTTTCCTTTACTTTAACATTCGTTATTGTCTCTTCCCTCCTCCTCCCCCCCCCCCCCCGTTATCTTCTTGTTTAAAAATTCTTGTCCTTCATTTGCATGTCTTTTCTTGTTTGTATTTTGTAAAAAAAAAAAATGTGAGAATATTTATGTTTCTTCATTTCCTTTTTTATTTCCGTCTCCACCTTTAAAAGAAAATCTTCCTCCCTTTCTTCCCTCATTCATGTTTCTCTCCGTCTGGTTTCTTTATTTTCTGCCTGCCTGCCAGCCTGCCTGTCTGCCCCCTTTATTTTTTTTTTCTTTATTTGTGTCTCTGTTCTTTGTTTGTTTCTTTGTTTCTTTGTTTGTTTGTTTGTTTGTTTGTTTCTTTCTTTCTTTCTTTCTTTCTTGACTTCCGATCACGTTGGCGACGGGCGGTTGTGTTTTGAAACCGCTCCTTTTATTTCACGCAGGAGATGGATAATGCCATCTCGTGCAAGTTATTTCTACGCTAGGATGTAAACCAGAGGTTTCCTCTCAAGATTTTCGCCGGTGCAACGGAGTTTCGTGCATCTGTGCGAATCAATTCTGAGCGTTTTTCGCAGCATGTTTAGGTTGCTGTGTAGTACACTAGTGGTGTATAGTATTTTTGGTTTTCTTCAATCTTCATCATGGCAGACCAGCGTTTGTGTCCCGTACAAAGGGTTATGAAACCACCGACTAGACGAGGTCCAGGACGTAAACGACAGGAGAGACGGGCCGAGGCCAGGCGTCACCGGCGAAAATGCGATCGTCTGGGTCTCAAGAACACGCGTATTCTATATTGTAACTGTGCCAGCGCAAAACAACGAGACCCAATTTTGGAAAGCCTGGCATACAGAAACGATATAGTAGCGCTTCAGGAGACGAGACTGGTGTTAAGTCACTCCAAATAGCCGGCTTCAAATGTTATTACAACAGGCGACACCTGGGAATGGCGATTCTGTTTCGAGACAGCATAGTGGCTTCAGAGCTGGACATGTCCAGGTGGGACAGTGACGAGATACAAATACAGGCTGTTAGAGTTCAATCCGGTCTACAATTTGTGTTGGTTAATGTGTATGTCTGTAACGTGAGTATGGATTCCCAGAGATGGCAGTGTCTGAGTTACATATTATGTCATGAGAGGAATGTCATTTTATGCGGCAATTTCAACGCTATAGGCAAATCATGGAGTAACATTTCTTCCAACACACAGGGGGAGGAGCTCGAGGCGGAACTTGAAACCGGTGACCTTGTTTGTATCAACAGTGGCAGTGTCACGAGGGCAGCAAGTCGTCCAGGTGATGAGAACAGTGTTATTGACCTGGCTCTAGTCTCTCTTTCACTCACTGCAGTATGTAGATGAGGTGTCCTAGGGTACCATGGCAGCGACCACTGCCCTTGAAGCCTATTGGTGGAGAACAGCAAAACCAGGCAGCACAAGTCAATAGTCAAGACCTTTAAGTATGCCAGTTCAGGGAAAGAGGTGGTGAGTAAAATAAGGCATGACAAGCGCAGGAATCATCATGGCAGGAAAAAAAGCTGGGAGCAGCCACCTTGGTGGAATTGTGAGGTGGAAAAGGCCTTGATGGATAAGCGTGGTGCTGTAAGCAAATGGCAAAATGCCAAGAAGAACAGAGTTGCCCATACTAGTCTTATCGTGCACTTGGAAAGAGAGATGGACTCAAAAGTTAGCTATTTCAAAAACCTGGTTAAAGTGGTTAAAAGTGAAAAGTGGGCAGAGTTGTGTCAAAGAAAAAGTACAGACAAGTCACTGAAATTGTTCTGGCGACTACATAAAAGTATGAATGGGGTAGTCAAGAATAAGAGTGTTCCTGACTTCCAAAGTGCTGACCTTATCTGACAGAGGTCTGACGAGAATAAGGGCAAAGTCCTCTTTGAACGCTATCTAGAGCAGAGCAACCAGACAGACATACCTCAGATAGGTGTAAGGCCCCGAACATTACAGTTGAAGACACAGTGACAGTGAAAGAGATCAGGGCTGTGCTTCAACGAACAAAAAACAGCGCACCAGGGCCAGATGGTAAAAGGAATGACGACATCAATATGTGTACTGACAACGAGCTAGAGCAATGGTTCTCAACCTTTTTTGGCCCACGCACCCCTTCACCAAATGTTCAGAATGTCATTCCTCCCCTCCCCCCTTTTCGTATGTCCTCCCTATAAATCTCCCTCCCCCGCCCCTACACAGTATACGTAAAAATGGAAGCTAAATTTAATAACACATACTGTAACAAGTCTAGACGTCTACATAAAACTTGATTTGCGGGTATACTTACGTTATAAAACGAATTTCAGAAGGTCGAGAAGTACAGAACCGTAAAGTATGGAAGGAAAAAGAATATCAAGTAATCGGTTATTGTATTAACGCGATCTTGAAATAATCTTAATTCCCCCCCCCCCTCCCCCCTCTATTTGGAAACCCTAAAACTCACACGGGGGGGGGGGGGAATTACCCACCGGTTGAGAACCACTGAGCTAGAGGAACTAGCAGATATGTACAACAGCATAGGGAGTGCTAGCATCAAGGAAGAGTGGTTACACAGCTATCTGATTGCCTTGCCGACGTCTGGCAAAAACCACACAAAAATTCAGAGATATCGGGTAATAACCATGCAGAATACAATAGCAAAGCTGCTGGAGAAGTTAATTGCCAGGAAAATATCAAGTCAGCTAGAGAAGCAAGTTTGTTTCCTACCTACACTTGGAGGGTGCCGTCCAAACAGAGAAACCTGGACAAACGCAGCAGTTTTTGCCCATGATGTCTATGAAGGTTTCCACTCAGGCATTGAAACATGTGCTGCGGCGATTGATCTGGAGGATGCGTACAACAGAGTACCATTGGATAAGTCCATTCCTCCTTAATTGGATCGCCGCAGCTCTCTTCCAACGGAAAGTAATTTTTAGATGTGGCAATTGGACCTCTGAACCAACAAAAATATATCCGGGCCTGCTACAGGGATCACCATTATCTCCGGTGCTGTTCAACGCCTACACTGTGAGAATTACCGGCGAGCAGATCACTGGACCGGGGAGGACATTGTCATATGCCGACGATGTGTTAGTGTATCGTCAGGGTAAGGATAGAGATCGAGTTGCTGTGGATCTACAACCAGAACTAAATCGCATAAGCACTTGATGTGTGGAATCTGGGGCAATGGTCAACCCAACGAAGTCAGCAGTGACATAGTTCCCTTTGAATAACCATATTGTCAACACTCCAACACCAATTTTAAATCTGGGTTCAGAGACGGTGGAAAGAACGCAGACAATGAACTACACGGGGATACGTTTTGATCTAAGTCTTGCTTATCATGAGCACATAGACCGGGTGATGACAAAGGCCAAGCGGGGTTTGGCTGCGGATGGCGGCGGTAAACTGTGAGTAGCGCCATCTATGTCTCCTTTACGAGGGTCTAGTCTTTTCTGTTTTGGAGTATGCGATGGCGACCCTGACTATCAGCCGTAAGCAGGTGGAAAGGATACAGGACGAAGCTATGCGTATTATTCTTGAATGTACAAGAGATATAGCATGCAGGGCAATGCGCTACCTTATTGATTTTCCAACCATTGAGGATAGAATACAAATTTGCAGAGCACGCGCCTACCTCAGAGTCAACGCAAACACACAACACCCACTGCACAGTGAAATTAAGAAGATAAAGGGCAACTGGTTAAAAAGAGGACGGTCGTGGATGGATCAAGCCGAAGACATTCTTCAACAGGTGTGTTCACTTGGGGACTTAGAACATGGCGAGGAGTGGGTACTAATGCCAACAGATTTATGTACGTCCTTTTCAGTTTGCATCCAACTAGACAGAAAATGCAGACAAGAAAATCCGGCTGCTGTGGAGGCGGAAGTACATGATTTGATCTTTGAGAGTTCTTTGGTGGGCGATGCTGTCATTTACACAGATGGGTCGGTCGTTCGACGAGTGAGAAGTTCATGGGCCTTTACGGCTAGGGCTGGAGGGAGAATTGTGAAGGAAGATTCTGGTGCTTTTGCTTTGACCACAAGTAGCCTGACTATGGAAGTCATGACAGTAATTAAAGCAATAACATGGCTCGAGACACAGACATTCACTATGGCATGTTTCCTCGGTGACTCAATGAGCATTCTCAAGAAGATAGAGATGGGATGGATCCGAAGAGAGTGGATGCTGTCTCTGGAGCGGTCTAGGCTGGCAAAGATTAGTTTCATTCTCGTGCCAGGGCATGCGGGAGTACGAGGAAATTAGCAGTCTGACAAGCTTGCAGGTAAGGGTACTGTGGAAGGCGGGCGAGCCATGAACTAGGCTGACATTCTGAATGCTCTAAGAGAAGTAAGGCTTTTGCTAGAACCAAGTGATAACTGTGAATCTATAACCATGGTCAGGCTGCGAGAACAGCAAATTAAAAGAGGCGTGGCCAAACAAGAACACGAACGAACGAACGAACGAATGAACGAACGAACGAACGAACGAACATACTTTACTTTCAAAGGGTTAAGAATTGGTCACGCAGGCCCGAACACAACGCGGGAAACCAGAGAAGATTAATAAACCAACACAGAACTGGTGTCGTCAGTTGCTACACGCTGCGGGATTTACTGAGGGAATCCGAGCACTTATAAACTGAATGGTTCGATGTGGAATGAGGATGATCTGTCGACCTACTAACTAACTAGCTAACTAACTAACTATCTAACTAACTAACTAACTTTCTTTCTTTCTTTCTTTTTTCCTTCTATCTGTCTGTCTGACTGTATCTGCTCTTTCATTTTAGAATGTCACTTGCTGATTTTGTGATTGTTAAAATGTGATTCATGGTGACTGAGTAAAACATTTGTAATCATAACCAGAAACACATGGTGTTGCCTCTGCTGCTTGTCCTGGCCAGGATATGCACTCTCTTGATGGTGTGCTCCATACATCAACTTCAAGGTCAGCATGTAATTTCTTGGGTCTTGTTTTTGGTTAAACTTTAACACTAAAGAAAAAGATATAATTTATAATGTTCCTCACAAAGTATGCAACCAATGTCAAAGAAATAAACTAAATTAGTTGTCTGTAATAGATAAGTCTAAATTAGCGGACTTGTACAGATTAATTTGGCACGTCTTTGGCAGTGTCGCCACCCATTGTGGCCAACCGCCGCAGAGGAGTCTATGGCGGCCCGATCGCATAGCAATTTGATGGGGGATGACGTATTATTTCTGCGTTGTTAAAAGTGAACAGTGTAACTCCAAGGCAAAACCAACATATAATTGTGAACCTCGTCGAACCCAACGTCGACAACGTAATGAAGAGAGGCATCTTCCATCAGGTTTAGCATCGTAATTTATTCGTTCCAATTTCATATGGCATTTCTACATCGTCGACTGATCATACAAAAAGGGGTCCATCAGTTACAATTTGCAATATAGAAAAGGATCATCATGCATCCATACAAGTGATTAGCTTATGGCTATCGTAGAGATATCAAAAGATGTTATCCATTATTTCTTATCGTTTCTTCTCAGTACAAAAAAAAATCTATTACTTTTTATCTGCTAGATGTTATCAATTCTTCCTCTATAATAATACGTCTGTCTCCTTCCCAGTTAGGATGGCTTCTCTCTCCTATGTTTATTGTTGTCAAGTTACGTCTTATTCTTTTCGTCATTTCCCTAACCCCCTAGTACCTACCAGTGCACCGCTTGCTAATATTTGGGTTGCCCAGGAACATAGAGTTCATGATTAGAGAAACATATAACTGGTTTTCTCACTCAAGTATTCGTCAAGTAAAGTACAGGGAGCTTTTTGCTTCAATAAATGATGGACAACATCCACTGAAGGTTGTTCAATTAAGCCAGACACGATGGATGTCCATTCAATCTGCCATTGTCAGAATTTTGCAGCAGTGGGTCGAGCTCAGAACTCATTTTGATATAGCGAGACTCAAAGGGCGCTGTTATACAGCAGAACTTTTACATTCTATGTTTAGCGACATGAAAAACTATGTGTAGCCTATCTCATATTTCTCAAGCATATTCTCGGAGAAGTTCAAAGTGTGAATAAGAAATTTGAAGCAGATATACAGGATCCAACAAAACTACTCAGCGATCTTGTCTAACTCACTGATTCTATCAGTTTAAAGATTTATATTCCTGGGGAAAAAATAGCAGAAAGTGATGCTATTCAAGATTATTTAGATCATAATCCCAATTTAGGTTATGAGTTTGAGAAAGAAATAGCAGGCTAAAAGTTTCCTGTTGAGAAAGAAATTCGTGGAAGGTGCATCCAGTTTTTAATAGAGCTGTTGACACAGCTGCGATTACGTTTGCCCGATAACGTTCGAATGTTGCAATCCGTGTCATGTTTTAGTGGAAGTGAATGTCTACAGCCAATGAAGCCCTGTATATTGGATCTTGCTAAAATGATTTTAGAAGATGCAGCTACTCTCACCCGCATCGATTTCCAGTGGAGAAAACTTCATCATATGCAGTGGACACAGACCTCTGACACACTTGGACTGTGGGCAGAAATAGCCTCATACAGTGATGCCGCCGGTGAAAATCCTTTCCAAGATCTTACAGACTTAGCTTTCACTGTGCTAATTTTATCTCATTCTAATGCGGACGTGGAGCGTATTTTCAGTCAGATGGGAGTTATAAAATCAAAATTGCGGAACAGACTGAGCATCAAGAGTTTAACAGCTGTTTTGACAATTATATATGGAATGAAGAGATATGGCAAATGCTGTCAATATTATATACTACCTAAGGGTATTCTACGAAAAAATTGGATCACAGGAGGCATATACACGTTTCTTTCAATCATCCTCCTCATCATCATTATCGAAGGCAAACACAGCAGGAAATAGCTACAGAAACTGAAGAGTTGTTGTTTGACTGGGATTTGGCAGATCTGGAATAAACTTCATTCTAATGTTCAGTGATAATAATAAATTATAATGTGCTACTTTATAACATTTTGAATGAATACCGCCAGTGCTTGGTTTAGTGCTTTCCCAAAAAATATTATTGCAATTTAGTGCTTTTTGGCTCGAGAGTAGTTCTGATTGGGATCTGGCGGATCTGGAATAAACTTCATTCAAATATTCAATGATAATAATAAATTATAATGTGCTACATTCTTACATTTCTAATAAAAACCGTTGGGGCTTTTTTTTTTTTTTTTTTTTTTTTGGGGTGCTTTCCAAAAACTGTTGGTGTTTCTTTGGGTCGAATTTTGGTGCTTTTCCATCAAAAGGAGATGGCAACACTGGTCACCATATACTCATAAAATGTCAGAGAATACTTTCTCTGGTGACAGCACTATACTCATAGTACACTCTGATATCCCTGGGGTGATACTTCCACATCACTTCTTGAATGTCATCTGATCAAGAAGATGAATCCAGTATTATATTCACAATATTGGCTCAGTGACACAGGATCTTTAACGTATATTTTTATTCCAGAACTGTGGCACAGGGTAGTAGATTGGGAACAACTGAGATAAACTGAACTTGTCACAAATTGTTTATTCAAATTTTCTTTGTAGCAGCAAAGTAGTTTGGGAATAACTTGTCATCAATTAACTTTGTATTAAAATGTCTATTACAGCAGCAGAGTAGTAGTTTGGCAATATATAACTTGTCACAAATTGACTTGTATTCAAATGTCAACTGTAGCAGCAGAAAAGTAAGATAACTTGTCACAAATTGTCGTGTATTTGAGTGTCAATTGTAGCAGCAGAGAAATAACATAGCATGTCACACTCTGACTTGTATTTAAATGGCAACTGCAGCAAACTGCAACGATGGATGGTTTGGACCGAAATGTCAGTTTCAGTGCCACTGCTGGTATGATCGGTGCAACAACAGTAATGGAGAATGTCTGATCAACAAGTGTCAAGGAGGCTACTTTGGTCCAAGCTGTCAGTATGGTCAGTTGTGTGGTCACGAACTTAAGTTGTGTCATTAGCTGAGTGTGATGCTTCCTGTTTGAACATCATCTAGCCCATTTAACAAACAATTGTCATGTATGTCCGCAGCATCTTATCTTATGCGTTTCCGGTCATTTCCGATACAGATGTTTCTCTGTTGAAGCTGTACAGCACATCTCTGTCTTCCCGTTTCTTTTCTCTATAACTTTCCGGTTGTCACATTTTCCAATTTACCGCTTATACTATTGAAGATTGACTGCACACACCCACACCACCACTCAAACGATGTGAGGTTAAAGAAGAAGAAGGGGAATTCCCTGGGCTTTGGGTTTGAGTGGTGACGTTCATCTTCACTTTTGCATTCAATCGTCATTGTTGGGAATAACTGGCGCTCCAGCATCCATGTGTGGCACTGTATAGTGTCGTTTCTTATAATTGTATGTCTTTGATGTCGTCAATCCGTATTCATCTCGGGCGTCCTCTTGCTCTCGTAGCAGTTGTTTGATGTAGGACCAGCGCTGGTAGTTGATGGTGTTGCATTCTGAGATGACCAAACCATTTGATCTTGTCATTCAGTATAATGGCACAAGGTATTGATCCCACTGTCTGTCCAATATCATTGATATAACGGATAATGTCCAAGTTTAATGACATTTGTAGCATACGGTTGATGTATAAATGCTATTTATGTCATTTTGCGGATGTTGATATATTAGGATGTTTCAGTATGGGTGATAGTTGATACATTAGCGCACATGCTTTTTGACATCAAATACTAGCTAGGTAGGCAGAATACTTTCAAGAACTACTTAACATCACAGATAACATAGGAAGCCCCAATTCTGTGCCTAAAAGCCGTGGACGAGAACCAATATTCGTACCTGCAGAAGTAAAATCAGTTATTCAGAAAAGTTCTAAAATCAATTCACCGGGTCCAGATGAAATAATCACAGAAGCTATTCAGGCTTGTGGGAAAACACGAGTTAAACGGTTGACGATTTTAATACAGCATGGGAAGAAGGAAAAGTCCCAGACGATTGACAACAGGTAATAATAGTACCAATATGGAAAAAGAAAGCATATGAGAGTGTTAAACGTACAGAAGTATGTCTGTCACTCGTGAGTCATATAAGGAAAATGTACGAAAAACTATTGGAACAAAGAGCAACACCCATAGTTGAACAACAGTTAAGCAAAGAACAATATGGTTTCAGGGAATGTAAAAGTTGCACTGATGCACAATTCAGTGTTGACAAATAAATACTTAAAACCAAGGGAGGAAACGTTACAAAACCTAGAGCCTCATCCCAGCCAGTCTGTATGTGCAGTGCTGAATCATAATCTGGTTATATCCTAATGTGCTTGCTTGCTTGCTTGTGTTCGTTGGCTTGAGCTCCAACGCGAAGTCCTGTATGTCGGATGAAGACATCCTGTTGTCCAACATCAGTGTGATGTCATACAGGACCTGAGGTTTGCATGAGTATCCGTTGTCCCATGTCTAGCTTATTGGTGTGCAGACTGGTGGTTCCTCGCCGTACAGGCAGACACTCTCTGACTTCGGAGGAATCGGCGATCCTATTGACTTTAGCCAGGACCCCAAAGGGACCTGTTGCCCAGGACGCTCGACGAGGACGCGTCAATAGGTTTTGGCCAGTATATAACCCGGCCCTGGTGCCTTGGAAACACCTCTGCGTCCCACATCCTAATGTGACTACACAGATGTGAAGTTCCAGTACCAGTCTTGCACATACTGCAGGTATCTGTGCTTGGAGAGGGGAAGGAGATGTCTGCAATAATCTCCCTGGATATAGTACTTTGGTACCAGGTTGGAAAGAAAGCCTCTCAATCATTTGCAAATCTCTACAATGAAAGCTGACTGCAGTGACCCTCCAACAGTACACTGACAGATTGTTGTTCATCTATCTGTAGACATCTTCCCACTTGTATCACTGTCTACCCCATGCTCGCTTTGCCTTCAACCCTTCCCTCCAGTATGGTTTTTACAAGAGTACTGTGTCTTATGATGTAGTCTCTATACAAGTCTAATTCTCATAGACAGTCTCTACACCAGTCTAATTCTGATAGATGCACTCTTTTCAAGAGACAGATGCACTTTTTCAAGTTTTTCATGCCAATGCATCAGACTTCAAAGTTTAAATTCTGTCTTTCATGGGATTCACAACCAGTCAAATAATCATAAGAAAACAGGAAATACTGAACAGGAACTATAAATAGTTCGAGTCTCCAAGATAGATTATGAAAGACTGGCTGAACAGATCACCTATCATTATCATTCAGTGCTGTCTCTGGAATACAGTTTTGTGCTACTGGTGTCTAGCAGTTTCTGTTTCCAGCCTTGGTTGTACATTCTGCTAGGTTGTATGCATCATGACCACAATATCTTGATGTTTGTCCATTTATATCTCTGATGACCTCTAGCTGTTTTGTCAACTGATGTTTGTCCATTTATATCTTTGATGACCTCTGGCTGTTTTGTCAACTGTTCCCATCAGTATGGTTTTACATAAACTTTCGTGTCATCTCATTTGGCCAAAGTTCTTATCATTTCCTTATTTCTTACAGTAGCGGCAATATTATTTTCAGTGCTTATACACATTTTTATATCTTTCTTTTCTTCCCACCAGGAAACTCCTAGTCTTTGGATCCCCACATTTCAGAAGCTACTTTCTCATCCTCCCCCCCCCCCTCTTTTTTTTTCTCTTCTCTTCTTTTCTCCTCCTCTCTCTCCCTCACCCCCCCCCCCCCATTTTTGTCCTGTTCCAAGTTTGCACAGTAATAGGTCAGTTGTTATTACTATCTTATAGGCGCACGATATGGCAGATATGGTCAGAGCTCTTAGGGATCATGTGAATTGTGTGGAAGAACATAAATCATCATGGCTTGGAGAGAATGGTGGGGCAGGAAGTCCAAAGGATCTGGCTGACACTCAGAATAAAGACGGGACGGATACAGGAAGTCCAAAGGATCTGGCTGACACTCAGAATAAAGACGGGACAGATACAGGAAGTCCAAAGGATCTGGCTGACACTCAGAATAAAGGCGGGACGGATACAGGAAGTCCAAAGGATCTGGCTGACACTCAGAATAAAGGCGGGACGGATATATACCTGGTACCATTAGTATTTGGGTTCTTTGTTGGCTGTTAAAGTTGGGAAGGGGTGTGTGAGTACTATCAGTACCATGTCGGTTTTTAATTCAGTCAGTAGCGATGATTACACTATATAGATGTGCCTTATCTATAATTTTAGTGTCTTAAATGGTATTTATGTAAACATATTGCAGTGGATCTTGTGTATTATTGGAGCGCAAAAAATACTTCCAAATTTATTGACGACGTGAATGAAGACACCTGCAACCCCAACAGCTCAGCCATATCCATAGCCATAACTCTCAAATCAGCTTTCCGATTTACTTGGATGCAGATTCATGTAACAAGTCATAGTGAGACTTTTTGTTATTACATTAATTAAAAATATAAATGTGTATTGGGTCTGTAAAAAGGGTAACCTGAAATTATGCACCAACTATAGAACTGTTGCCAGCACTATGATGCCATACAAATCGGTGGTCATGACATACCAGAGATTCAATATGCTGATGATACAGTATTGCTATACACAACACAGAATGGTATTAAAAAATAAACAGAATGGTATAGACAACCTAACAACCTCAACTCGATTGAATAGGGAAAATCACAACTTATATCTTAACATAGCAAAAACAAAGATAATGCATACAGATAAAACTACTATGGAGAAAGAAATATATGTTATTGGGGAAACACTGGAGGTGGTGGAAAATTTTGATTACCAACAATGGTGACACAATGAAAGAAATTAAAAGACGAATATCTATTGCTCTTCAAAGACTAAAACAGCTGAATAAATTGTGGAGTGGGACAGACAGAACTACAGACATTAGATTTTTAAGAGCATGGATCTTTCCCATTGCAACTTACGCTTGTGAGACCTGACACTTAATAAAAAGACTGAACAGCGCATAAATGCATTTGAATATAAATGTTATAGACGAGTTTTAAGAATATCTTGGATAATGAAAAGAACAAATGCATCCATACTTCAAGAGCTGGATATTGAAGGTTAGTTAAGACGATAAAACAAAGAAATGTGAAATATTTTGGTCACTTGAAACGTCACGAAAGTTTGGAGAGAACAATAATGGAGAGGTATATGCCTGGGAAGAGAGATAGAGGAAGGCCAAAGAGAAGATGTGTGCAGGATGTTTCAGATGATCTCCATATTGGTGTATGGGATGCGGGACATCTTGCTTATGATCGAGAGGTTTTCCGGAAGGTTGTTATGGGAGCGAGGTTCTGCAAAGGACATGCTACTGAATGAATGAATGAATCTAGCTTGTCATCAAATTATTGAAGTTATTTTGTTTGATTATAACTAAGACTAAGACATAGGTACTGCCCTTTATGATAACTGGAAATGTAGTTCTGGGTTTTCGTAACTTTTTTGCTGTGACTGTTTAATTACTTAGTTAATGTTACTGTTTTACTTTGTTACTGTGACTGCTTAATTATCTAGTTACTATGGCTGCTTAATTATCTAGTTACTATGGCTGTTTAATTACTTAATGTGACAGTTTCATTACTTTGTTACTGTGACTGTTAATTACTTGGTTACAGTAACTGCATTGTGTTACTTTGTTACTGTGACTGTTTAATTACTTGTTACAGTGACTGCATTTTATTACTTTCTTAAGTCATTGTGATGCTTTACTTTGTTACTGTATTTAAATAAAGGTTATTGTTACTTTATTACTTGGATTAATTGTTTAGACAATGCAAATGTCTCTATTTCATTACATGGTTACAGACTGTTAAGTTACTTTGTTATTGTGACTCTGTTTATATGCTTACTGTGACTATGTTGCCTCAATTACTTGGTTACTATAGCTGTGTGTAATTAACTTTATCACTGCAAATGTTAGTTTTATTACTTATCACCGCAACCGTTTGTGTCATGACTGTGGCTGTTTATTTAGTTGCTTGGTTACTGTGACTGGTGGTTTAATTACTTGGTTACTGTTTGCTTGATTATTGTCACTGTTGTAGTCACTTGGTTACTATAACTGTTACCTACCTTAGTACTTATCTTAAACAAAATTTGACACAGCAAAATTCTCTTCTGCAAACCAGTCACAGAACGCATTTCTCTTATACAAAATGTCACTTTTAATTTTTCTTCTGTAAATATGTCACCCAACTGTTATAAAATGTCACATGACTGACTTTTCTTGTGTAAAATATGTCACAATTAACTTTTCTTCTGCAAAATATATGACAGGCTAACTTCTCATCTGCTACACATGTCAACACAATTAACTTCCTTGCTGCAATAATTATGACACATCTGAGATCTCTTCAACTGGCGCGATTGTGAATTGCTCTGATGTAGCACGGATACAGTAATTATCAGTCACATGAGTTTGATGTCTGCAATCATCTTCCACTGAGATAGGGAAAGATTGGCTAATTCATCCTCCATTTATTCAGGCCTGCGAAATGAGATGGTCTCAGCACTTCAATCACCACAGCCGATTTCTACTTCAGAATTTTCTAGAATGTCATACGACTGTTTTCTTTTGTATAAAATATGCCATACAATTTTTTAGGTTAATTGCATAACCTGTACAGGGCGTTGCAGTTGACCCCAACATTTTTTTTGGCTGTTTGTGATTTATTGGTAAGTTTAGGTTCAGTAGTTTGCCATTGCTTTCTGAATGACAGGCACTCATGCCATTGTATGAAAATCAACACAAGGCGGTCTGCTTCCAAATCGCCTGCAGCTGTGTTTCGATTGCAGTATGAGGGATTACCAATCATATTCGTAATTCCTTCACCACAACACCGGTTACAGTCAACTTACCTGTATCACATATGAAATACCATGTTTATATATAACTAGTAAGCTGCATGAAAGTAAAGGAAAGGTCCCTTTTGCACATGTAAGGCACATCGGGTGTGTGGAGCTAAAGCCATATTTGTATAGACCAAATGGCACTAAGTGGATGGTGTCGGTATCACAATGGCCGCCTTTACTTCCCCAAACCTTCCCTGGTAACATTGTTTAGGCTGGCTTAACATGGGAGCCCAGGTCAGTTGTAAGCATTTTAAACTGTCCTGATGCATACTTTGTGTCAGGTATGACTCAGATATGACTGAGCTACCGTATGACAGTAGACGGTACTACCTGCTTCTATTAGCGCCTAATGTTGAGCGGCGCTTACCAAACCCGACACCCCACGTTGTGCCAACGGCTTCGGACGGCGGAGCACAATTGGGAGGGTACTAACCTTATCCTGGTGCGAGGAAATGCAACCTAAAGACCAAGCCCTAAGCCTTGGTAGGTAGCTGGTCTAGGATCGAAGCTCCGACAGGCGGGCAGTTAGAACATTGCTTTGCTGATCCGGCAGCTTCTGCAGCTTGTCTTGTTCCAGATTTATTGGTGTCACATTTCTGCTGGAGTGAATTAGGCAGGCCGAGAGAGGGATCATGCTGCATGAGCAACACATGGACTCTACCAGGCTTTGTGCTATGGAGAGATATAACTCCATCCCTGGTTCCATGCTCAGTCTTCGTAGACTTAGATGGATAGGGCATATTAGGAGGATGGATGATGGTAGAATGCCAAAGGATATCAGTTTTTGGTGAATTACAGATGGGTAAGAGATCTCGGCGCCGGCCTCTACTACGATACAAAGATGTGTGTAAGCGGGACATGACTTATACAGGCATTGATAATGCACATTGGGAGCATGTCGCCGCCAAACGTGTTGCATGGAGGGCAAATATCAAAAATGGAATAAAGACAAAGGAAAAAAAATGATTTAGATAGTTCACACTGAGCGTGTAAGACGTAAGATGGTGCGAGATGGTGAAAATAACCATGTGTTCACGTGCATCCATTGTGGATGAACATGTACAACTCGAAGTGGTCTGATCAGTCACATTCGCCACCGCCATGGGTTGTAGTTATTATGCCTGTTTGAAGCACAATGTAACAAACTATCGTCTGTCAAGATGGCAAGTTGCCAATAATATGCGGATTGAAACCCAATCTAGGCGCTACGCTACCTTGGCTCCCCCATGGTTATAAAGCGTAACCTTCGATATCTGCATAGACAGACAGAGCACTTATGTATCTACTCAGATTGCAGTGTCATAGTTCTGATTGTGTGTAAAAAAAAAATTAATGAAATGTTTTAATGTCATTACTCAGGTGAATTGTTTACTTTTTCTGTGACATTTGATTATGCGGCAAGACCATGTGAGTCCATGAGAGTTTTTATTGTCACAGACAAGATATTGGATGTGGTCTGTGAAATTACAGATACCGTCACAACTGTCACAATCCAAGGGAACATATCATCAGCTGTTTGTTCTGTCTACATCAGTGGAGGTTAGTTGTCATATGTGATTACTGTCTCTTGCTGTTCATAACATGACACAATCTGTTGCCTGGCATATTTTGTCATATCTTGTCTAATGCATACTACAGAAGCAAGGTTCGGCGAGCAAAGGAATCCATTTAGTTTCTAATAAGTTTTAAATAAACCATGAATGAAAAATTACTAATGAGATCACGGTTTGAAATAATATTTTGATTCGCGTGCTGTGCTGAGTGGCACAGATGATCATGTTCCTTGATAAATTCCTTATTCCCTTTTTTATTTAATCTCGTCTTCATTGCTGCTGCTAAAACATCCAGCATTTTCTCCCTCTGTGAATATTATGGAAACAAGAAATATACTGATATTCTGTAAGTTCTGAGCATGCTAGAAAACACTATGGGCATGAAAATGCATGAGACAAGAGAACTGGATAAAAGACATGAGTCTTTTCATCAGGTTGCGATGAGAACAACATTATGCCAAAGATCTGCCACGCGATGATGGTGATTGATATTCAGTTCATTTTAATTTGTCCCGAAGCAGTTTTCTGCTAGGGATCTGTGATGTTATAGCGTCTTCATATTTTGTAGGCCTGGGAGCAAGGAGGAATAGGTGGACAATCTTTCCCTCACTTTGAAAAGTGACGAGCCCAAACGTCGAACCAGTATCCGGCCATGCTCATGAGATTACCAGCGCAGTTCGCTGTAAACTTTGCTAGCACGCCCGTCATGATTGATATAGCATTGACACTCAAGTTGTTGAGCTCTGAAAAGGGGTGGCATCTGTCCGGGTAGGCTGATGTAGAAGCTTCCTACTCGACACAATACCCAAGTGCCATGGGAACTATTTTGCAAGGCTGTCCTTCTCGTCTCTAAGACCAGAAACCCGCGAGATCATTACTGGAACTTCACATATGCAGAGGCATATTATTAGGATGCAACTGATCATGATTGACATCAGCACATATGCACTGGCTTGGGTTAGGTCCAGGTTGGCCATGTTTCCTACACAGATTTGATGTATATATCAAGACTCAACCCAATGCCCAGAGGAAATTTCTTTGGCGCTGACTGTTGCATCTTTCTCTGTGGAGCTAACTTGTGCATCTTCCTGTGTGGAGCTGACTTGTGCATCTTTCTCTGTGGAGCTAACTTGTGCATCTTTCTCTGTGGAGCTGACTTGTGCATATCCCTGTGTGAAGCTGACATGTGCATCTCTCTTTGTTGAGCTGACTTGAGCATTTTCTTATGTGGAGCTTACCTGTGCACCTCTCTCTGTGGAGCTGACTTGTGCATCTTCCTGTGTTAGCTGACTTGTGCATCTCTCTATATTAGCTGACGTATGCATCTTCCTCTGTGAGCTGACGTGTGCATCTTCCTCTGTGAGCATATTCCTTAATTGCACTATGCTCTTGGTTTGGTTTGAATCCTTCATTTCACATGGGTGTCTCTATGAATGCTAGTTTCTTCCCATGGATCACTCCAGAAGTATCTCAACACAGTGCAAGACCTCCATTGCTGTGGATAGGTTTTCTGATTTGAAATTGAACCTGCTCTTTTAAAGTCCCAACTACTAAACTACTAAGAGATTTTAACACAATCAAGGTCTACTCAAGTTAGAGATGGATTTCATACCACTAAGCCTCCTGGATTTCAATTACTTGTTGTAACCATCATTCATGACTTGTCCAATGCAAAACATTTCCCCTATAAATCTTTCAAAACTTCTCTCTGTTGTAAGTCAGATGTCCTTCCTCTGTTGCTGTTATGTGAGAATTATCTATCACATGAGTCGATCTTTGTTGTGATCTTCCTACTCTCTGCTTCCCCGTTACCACCCCCTACCTTTTCCAGACATTCGTGTATTTTACTTGCCTAAATAATTTCAATTTCCTCAAAGTTATATTTCATAACCAGTCTCCTTAAATGTTGAGTTTTTGTTGGATAGATCTGTTTATTCTGTTGACAATGGCAGACTACCTTCTACACATATGCCCAGTAAAACTATAATAGTCAAAAGTATGGATGGGTTCTATTAACAAATAACAAATTTAGCTCTCTGGTACTCCTGTGCTTTTCTCTCAACTAGGTCATAATGTAGCACTGAAAGAAAAGGTCAGCCAGTCAAGCACGTTGGGTGAACACATTGCAGACAAGGCTGTTGATGGCAACAAGGATATCGACCTTCAGATGTGTTCCCGTACCAAAAGCACCCAGCAATCGTGCTGGCAAATCAATTTTAGTTTGCCTAACATCCTGACCAGAGTCAAAATTTTCCAGCCTGGTAATGTTTGCATTTTGATTCGAGCATTAAAATAAAATTAACTCTTTCAGTCCCAGAAAGTTTCAGGCGCAAATGTTAATACTTTTCATAAAATCTCACACAAACTACTGCACGCCACATTTGTTTTATTCTTCTTCGTTCCCTTTTCAAAGGGAGTGCGTACCACTTAGTTGTACACCATGGTGGACACAGGAAGTGGAGCAATCGTGATGGAAACGAGGGTGGCCATAAAGAATTGGCAGATTGTGCGGAGCGCAATTAGTTCGGTGGTTACAGAATTTGAGAAGTCTGAAAAACGGGGAAAAGGTAAAATTGCAGGATTTTATTCTTCAAGAGCAGAGGGCAAAAATCAGAATAAGGAACAGTTAAGGTGAAGTCGTTGGGGATGTGGCATTGAGAAAATTTTAGAAGCTGCATGAATAGATGAACAGAAAGGCGCAGCCCTGTACACATGTTACAGTATATGATCACAACAACCAACCTATGACAACTAACAAGGATAATTGGGAGACATTTCTTGCACGATACCTAAAATAGACTGATCAGCAGGACGGGGCTATCAGGGACACGGTCAGAGAGGCCCTATCACAGACCACTAGGAATGACTACTATGAAGACATGTTACAGGTAGAGGATATTAGGTCTGAAAAGAACTAAAGGCACAGCGCCAGGTCCTGATGGAGTTAGGTACACTCATATGAATAACATGAACGATGGTGACTTGGAAGAGATGGTTTTTTGTTTCAACATTTACATTAAAACAGCAGAAATACCACAGGATTGGTTGCACAGCTACCTAGTCCTACTCCCAAAGCCAGGCAAAGATCACTCAAAACTAAATGAATATAGAATTGATTTATTTGGTTGTTTCGGGATTTAAGGTTTAAAGATTGAGCACAGCCCACTACTGGCAACACTAATCGTATTCCGGCACGAACCTTAAGCCTTGTCCACGTCAGATTGGAAGCTTGGGTGATAATTGGTCGCGTCCAGCGTGAGTCGCATGGTCAGTGATTGCACACCTGCCTCACACACCAGTGATCTGGAGTTCAATCCTGGGT